>CM069306.1:30057500-30492500 GCA_035609425.1 Epinephelus awoara
TAGCCAAGTAGGGTATGTTCTGGATCAACATCCTACTTTGTGATCCTGAGCTAACATTGCGGTCAACCAATCACAGCCCTCTGACATAATCAGTGTGCTGCTCCTGGGCCTCTCTCAAAAATCACTGCCATGTTGCCATCCTGGATCAACATAAACAACTAATACAGGATCAATATAGCAATGAAGGTCCTGGATGATTATGAGCAAATCTATCCTAAATCAAAATGGTGATGATTGTCCTGAATCCGCAAACAGATTTTCCAGGGTCCATGATACAATTACATATACCATGATAGAAGATTTGGCTATATCGACCACCCCTAAGAGGAGTTGCGCTTTCATTTGCATACACTGACCTGAGACGCATCAGTATCAGATTCAGCTCAGGGGACAGTGACTGAGTCTCACGTTTGAGAAGCTGGAACCAACATGTTTGGTATTTTGATGAATTAAGAGTTATGTTTCAGCACTATAATCCTGATTGAATGCATTTGTGAGTAGATATTACCTTATTCTGACCGTATCTCACCTTCTCTCCATCCATCACAGGGGAACAAGAAGCTGTGCCCGCAGTGCAACACCATCACCTCACCCGGAGACCTGAGACGTGTCTACTTGTAAAGAGCACACCCCTGCCCCCCGTCCTCCCGCCTCTTCGTCGTTCCGATTCATTCCTCTTCTCATCTTGGATTTCATCGTCCTCCCTCGTCGATCCTTATTTGTTTGCCCTCTCTCATGGCCTGGGTTGCTCGCTCCAACCCCTCCAAGAGCGCACAGAGACAAGACGGCTGTCTTTGAGACTCCACTGGCTCTTTCAGGAGGGCAAAAACTGGATGAAACTGAATGACTGAGCAGAACTCACTGACTCTCCAGCTGGCTGCCTGGCCACCTAAAAAATAAAGAAGAGAAAAAAAAAGAAGACAGAGACCTGCAATCCCACTGGTCAACAGGCTTGTTTCCTCTGCCTCACTGACATGACTCCCTGTACATGTAACATGGGGTATTATCCACTGAAGGACTTAAAGCCAGTGGAGAACCCTGACACCCAGCTAAACCCTGCTGAAACGTGGTAGCTTCACGCTGCTGAAGCTGGACCTGAAAGGAACTTCTTAATACAGAATATAAAGACTTCTTTTTTCCCCTCTAGCTCTTCTATGACATTTCGATGGTGCTGGACAATGGGCTCTACCGTGAAGACTCGACAGAAAGCTTCTTTTTTGTTCACTATCCCAGAGAGAAAACTCTTGTCTTCATGCCCCTGTTGCTTAAGAGAATTAAAAAAAGGGCCTGTCCACTAAAACTGAGCTTTCAACCAAACTGAGAATAACCTCACAACCTTGAAAAGGAGTTTGACACTCCTCCTCCACCTCTTCTTCCTCTCGCGAGCCCTTCCCTCCCCTTCTTCCCTCTTTTGTGGTGTTCTAGTGAAGTAAACCAAAATTTCTCCCCCTCCAAGATGCAGTGCAAGCACATGTAATATAGTTCTATGTATGTTTACAATGTTGGGTGTAAATGACATAGAGTTCACACACGCATACGTACACACACATGCATATACATTACCATCAGCTGACACAAACAGAAGTATATAATATCAAAGTCCTGTTGTAAGTTGGAAGGGTCTGGGAATGATGTTTGGGGAAAAAATGGCTGGAATAAAAGAAGCCTTCTGTATTTTTAAAAAAAGATCATTTGAAGATCCGTTATTTCACTGTACAGGAATAAAAAATTTAAGTAATAATAAACTACTCAAGACTAGATGGTCAAGATTTAGGTGGTGTAATTTTTCTGCAGAGTACCCTGAAAAACTGTAGAACATGAAGCAAGGAAAGGTCTTTTGTTAGTTTTATGAAGTGGAGAGATTCCTACTGCCCAAGACTTACTGCAAACAAGCAGAAAGATGGAACTGCTCTTTAGTTGCAACAATTTCCAACTGAGCCTCTTCTTTTAACCTCCATTACTGCTTCCTCTCAGTTGGAGTAACATCATGCTCAGATCATAGTCTAGAAATGTTTTTGTTTTACCCCTACATGTCTCAAAGAAAGCTTTTTTCCATTGTTCTCATACTGCTACGCTGCACAAAGGTCCCAAAATGGCAACCCCCGAAGGGCAGGTTCTTTCTAGCTATAACAGATGAGGGAAGTCTCTGGAAAAGAAGGATCGCCAAAGGCTGAACTGGCAACTTCCAGATCCCGCAGCATTTCCCCCCTTCCCTTTACGGCAGCAGCAGCAGCAGCAGCAACCAAGGTGGTGGTGTGCTTTGTGTTTGTAAAACTATGTATTCTGTGATGTCTGTATTGTTGTAAGAAATGCTGAAAAAAAAAGAAAAAATAAAACTTCTCAAATACCGTGAGTGGTCTTGTTCACACAGCCTGGGTGGTGAAAAAAGTGTTCCTGTGTTCCCTAAAGTTAAGGTGAAGGAGACGGCCTTATTACAGGAGGTGCATTCTGTTCATGTGCATTTTTAATAGACTTTGTGTGTCATCTGTATTTGGCTCTTTTTATACTTCTACGCTGGCAACAGCCATGTCAGGGCTGCTTGTTAGCCTGTACATAACCTCAGTCCATCCGTCCCATTCTAATGAACGAGGTATCTCAAGGACGCCTTGAGGGAATTTCCTTAAATTTGGCACAAACATCCACTTGGACTCAACAATGATGTGATTAGATTTTGATGGTCAAAGGTCAGTATGACCTCACAAAACCCATCTTTGGCCGTAACTCAAGAATTCATTTGCTAATAACAAGAAAATTTCACACAAATGTTTAATAGGATAAAAATAATGAAGTGATGACACTTTATATCCAAAAGGTCAACTTCACTGTGGCATCATAATGTTCTGCATAAACACTTCTCTGGCCATTTTTAAACATCGAAACTCAGGAACAGAAGGGGAGACATTTGGTCAGATACTGAATTGGTGGCACTTATTTTGGATGCCAACCTTAAAAACTGTGCCAATGCTATAGAGCCTTGTAGCCTTGCAGCAACATCTATCTTTGACGTATTGTCAACTGTCATGGCTACATGATTCTGGACTGAAATGGATGAAAACTATAACTTGACTGGTTGGCGGCAGCGTTCAACCGTAAGGGGGTAGTTATAGTTTTCTTGAAGTCGATCATTTCCTTCCACTGAAGTAATGTACAAGGCCAACCTTTTGTGTTCATCGATAAAGTACAACAGCACTCAGCTAAGGCCTTATCGCACAGTGTTAACGAAACTGAGAAATACTTCATGTATCCGTGTTGTGATTTGGATCCGCTCCAAAATTTATCAGTATCTTCTTTGGCCCATGGCACCCCCTTCTACTAAGCGTCATGAAAATCAGGCCAGTAGTTTTTCTATAATCCTGCTAACAAACAAACAAACAAACAAACCAAACCGAAAACATAATCTCTTTTGTGGAGGTAAAGAAGAGGGTCTGGGATCCCTCTTTGTAACTAGACTAGTAATTCTGGGGCAATAAACCATGAGATGATCTCTAATGATGAACCTTTATTTTCTTTTAGGCATATTCCCTTTGGTTTTAGCTCATCATGTAGTTGCACATCCTGGTAGGTGAAATACTGGACTTGATATGATGGGACGTTATTGCATTCACATTTTGATTCCTCCGACTTTTTGTCTATTTGAAGCTGTCCCAGAGGTGACAAGTCACACAAGAGGATTGTGTCAATATGACAGAGTATTAGGACTTTTTCGAGAATAGTCATGACAAGACAACATTCATTTCTTTATGAGGATGAAGTCATTTATCTATTATTAATATTTTGAGGGGGAAAATGAGCAGGCGTGACTTACATAGTGCACTTTACCAGATTAGGTTGTGTCCAATCAAAGTAGCACAACCTAACTGACAGAGTAAGCCTGAGGCCAGCTGGTATTATTGGTATTGGTAGTTCTGCGGTCATACTGTACAAAAAAAACCGCCATGTATTGTCGGGTTAGGGTTAGGTGCTGTGCAGTGGGGCTCAAAACCTATTTTTTGCCCCAAGCTCACCTCAGAGGTTTGTCCGGCCATGCCAAACCTGTTACCACATAAAATAACAACCCCAAAAATAATAGTATAGTTTGTAAAATACCCAATACAGCATTCGTTTTATGGTAATGTGACAGAAAAGGTGTTTGTATCAATCCATTTGTTGAATATATAACTCTACAACTAGAATGCCTTTGGAGACATTAGTTCTTAGCACTGCTCAGGCAAGCTGGCGAAGATGCCGCTATGCTAAAGCCTGTTTTCCATAAAGTGAAATTACCACATGTATATGTGTTAGATCATTGTCAGAGTAAGTCATTAAGACAAGTGTTGTCAGATGCTAATAAAGTTTTATTGCGAGGGAGGAAACCACAGCAGGAGGTGAGTCTAAAAGCTTAAAACCCAACTGGTTATGCTGATCCCAAAACCACAATGTCTTAGATCACATTCCTGCCATAGCCAGCATGAGTGAATCCATCCCAACCACCGGAAATCATTAAGTGTGAACGTAAAGATGTAAAACTCTGTTGCCAGATAGCTGTTATTGAGTATTTGTAGTCTCCAAACCTAAACTATGGTAACCCTGATGATCATCGGGGTATTTTCCATAGACTGTATAAAATAATGGATGTAGCCACCGTGGTGTCACCCAGTGGTTTGTGGACTCCCGTTTTGAGGCTTCAAGTTTGGCAATTAGGCACCATTTTGGATTTTTGGAGCCAGAAGTGCCCTGATGTAACCATACAGCTAACTTAAAGTGGTGAATTCACCCCCGGTACAGTCGTCAGGAATAGAGACCAATTTTTTTGTACCAGGCTGTGAACATGTTTATTTCAGTCGTAAAGTTGGGCATTTTGACATAGAGGTGTGTGAAGATTGAATCGCATTTGCAGCCAGCCTCAAGTGGCCATTAGAGGAACTGCAGATTTTGGCACCTCTGCGTTGACTGCATTTTCTTATTTTCTTTAAATGTATATAAGACTATCTGGCTATGAAACAGGTACAAAGACACCAAACAAAACCATGACATATTTTTCACTGTACCGCACTGACATCTAGGAGTAGCAACACAGATAAGTGTGAGAGCTGATTTAGGAATGGTAGTTATTAAGGCAGTTGCTAGTAATCAAGCTGCTCCAGTTTCTCTGTTTATGAAGCAGATCCAGAAGACAGCATTGCCATCTAGAGGACTTGAACACCCAGTCACTGCTCTCTCCATAAAACACCACATAATCCCACTACTGCTATCAGGCAGCTATCAGCAGATCTCCAGATGGTGTCAGCATGCTCAGGGAAAAGGTGTGTATGTGTGAGCGCGCGCCTGCTTGTTAAACAGTGTTATAGAAGCCAACCGTGCCAAACATCAGAGCTCATTTAGCCGCCGCCAGTAACATGAATTACAACAATATGATCTCTCACCACGCTCAGATCTGTGTCCAGGCCTTTTTACTCAGACCAAGGTGAGGCCTTATTAGACCCAGCCCTGCCCAGTAAGCGCTCCTGTAAGTGCTGTCAGATGCTAATAAAGTTGCAGTGAATATACTGACAACATATTGTCAGCAGGAGATAAAGTTTGTAGAATGTTTTGGAGTTGTGTTGAGACTACTGCGATATTCTGTGTGTGTTTATGAATATATAGTATTGTCTAATGGGTAAGGGTATTTTAGACAGTGATACTTTTTAATTTTTGTTGTTGTTTTTATGCATGTTGGCCATGAACCCAAAGAAATGAAAATAACAAAAAGTGCTGTTACATGGTGTTAGCTCGCATAAAGTGTATGCTTTGTGACTGGCTAAACTGAGAAGTTTAAGGGAAGCCTTGGTATTGTCCATGTTGGCTCACTGGTAAAACTTCATGAAACTGAGCCATTGATAATGTTATTATACCCCTCATGGCAATGTTTTGGCTGATCGGTGTATATATTCTATAAGTAACAACAACTCCAAATGTCCCTTTTCTTTTAGTGTAAAGAAGTACAGCACAACTACATTCTGTAAACATTCATCCATCTACAAAACAAATGGTGATCAGAGATGTTTAAGAAAAATATGTGCAGTTTTAACAATATGTCTCAATTTTGCCATATTCAGTCAGTCTACTATGTGCATTTACCATACATTATCACTCCCGTGTAGTATTGCTGGCATCACCACACCACACCAAATTAAAGTGAAAGCTATCTGAGAAAGCAGGTCATCCCCTGCCTTACAGAATATTTACAGATCTAAAATGTTGGCAGTGCCTAAGTAATAGATTTCCATCAACACTGTTAAAAGATAGAAATCTGACACAGATTTTTTTTGTGCTGAAGCTGCTGATTTACAATATTTTGTACAATGTCCAGCATCTTAAAATATGACCACAAAGTATTCATTGTTTTTTCAGAGAACTGTAATCTGATTGGAGTGGAAAAGTCTCTGAAGCAGCTTTTTATATAAGGTAGGCAAAGCACTCTTTAACTTACTCTTGAAACCTGGCACCTCTTAGGACTCACTAGTGCATCAATATTAGGCGTGTGGGCCAGATTGGACCCTTTGGAGGGCAGCTACTGGCCCACGGGCTGTATGTTTGACACCCCGCCTCAGACCCTTGATGTGGATGAGGAAAACCTTCCCCATAAAGCAGTTTAAAGGGCTATGTTGTGTCACCTGTCAGAGGGCTTAGTAGAAGTGTGATGGTATAGCCTGTTACCCACTGCAGGGCCTAATGATGGGTCAAGACATCATTTAGGGAAAACAAAAGTAATGTAACAGATTAACAAAAACTTAAACTCATCTTATTTATAACATTCCATGTTTTGCCTCACAGCAGTAGCAGGCATTACACTAATGGACTCCAGAATTGGTTATACTACGGAGCATTTGAAAAACTCTGCCTGTAGCGACTCCCAGTGGTACTATAAAAAATACACTAGCAGGTTGTCAACAGGACAAACAAAAATGTACAGCATCTGATTATCTTTAAACATGCTGTAATCACTTATAGTGCAACTCAAGTGAATTCAGCAATATTTTATCAATGATAGTCACATATTGGATTCACACTGCTGTAATGCAAATAGAATATATTGTATAGTTGAATCATTCAAAGAAGAATTCAAAGGTCAGGATTATTGTGTGTTTCTTTTTTTTTTCTTTTACAAAATATAGAACATGACATGTGATGAGTGATAGTAATGTGTGCGTAGCTGCCTTGCCTTTCCTATGTCCATGGAAAAGTCTTTTGGAGGTCAGATAGTGTCCGTCCTACTGTGGATGTACACAGTATGGAATGGTCATTGGCCAAACACACACACAGGCTGATCAATATGACAGTACTCCCTTGCCCCCTTTTCCTCCCTGCACTTCCTATAGACACTCATACGTATAATGCATTCACAATATATGTGCAAAGACCCATAAATACACACTCACAAGTACACACACTCACAGTTTGACACAAACTGCATATTGATTCAATTGCTGACTTACTCCAGGCGGATGAAGACAATAGTATTGGCCAGTTCAACTAGACTCTGTGTGTGTGTGTGTGTGTGTGTGTGTGTGTGTGTGTGTGTGTGTGTGTGTGTGTGTGTGTGTGTGTGCGTGCGCGCTAAGCTCCAGGTTGGGTGCCAGGGGTACCAGGAAATCTATCCAAGAGGCGCCTGTAGAAAGATGCAGGAAATTGAACCAGTTGACAGAAGAACCCCCTCAAGGCTGCTTCAGAGTCATTAGGGCCATTTAGCTCATCAGCTAGCTCCACCCAAAACCACAAGCTGAGTTCCCGTGGTTTTTTTAATCCTTTTCAGATTCTATTGTATAAGGGAGTTCTTAAAAATATATATAATTACATTGGAAAAGTATGGAAATTGTGGGTAAGGGAGTTGTGCAACAAATTGTAATGGAGTGAAACAGAAACGTCCTGTAAAATATTGTTTACCACCAACAAATAAAATGGGTGCTGGGTCTCCTTCAAAACATGTACAGATTTAGAGTTCATAAAATCATCCCAAGCACAAAGGATATACTCAAGACACATGTTCCTTGCAATAATATTTATTTTTAGTTATCTAAAACAAAACACCTACAGTAAATCACTGGTACAGACACTGCTCCCAAGTACAACTCTTTTTTTTTTGTAATTGTTTTTACATGTTGTGCCACTCTATACACTACATATCAGATGGAATTATTGTACTTTTTACTCCTGCATTTATTTGACAGCTACATTTCATATTTCACATACAAATCATGAGTTATGTGCAAGTTTTAATGTGATGCACCATTAGTAATTAAGCATTGTGAAGTACATGGAGTAGTTAACATTAGCTCCGCTTTAATTAAATTTTGTTACATGTCTGACATTTCTTCACCTGAAGTAAATTTGCAAGCACGGATATGTTTATTTATTTGTTTGTTCGTCCTGGGGTCTTCACAGTTCCATAGTGTACATGGAACAACACAATACACTAAATAACACATCATAATGCACATCCACAGTAAATGAAACACAACAGTTTACATTATACATAACATACACAAGAAAACCCCCAAAGCAAATCTATGAGATATGTCTTTACACTGTGGTGCGTTCACCTGACCTCTTGCAGTGACACTAAATTTCCACAGGGTGGCACTGTTTGATAGCAAACACCATCCCAGCTTGTCGTTCCAGACCGTATAGATGTACTTTTACATTTAACTTGATGAAAGATGTAATATTTTAGATTATTATTTTTTTTATTAAGTTATCTTGCAGAGTATGGCAAGACACATACTGGATTACCAAAAAGACAATTTAAGATCAGTGATATGCTTGTTTGCAAATTTGGTGCAAACCTGTAACAGGTATAGCAGGATAAGGCACTCACTAAACAGAAAATTGAAGAGCAAATGCCAGAACTCATTTGAAACCCCACTGATCATGTTTTTTAAAAGCAGACAACTGAGTATTTGAAACTATATCACAATTGCAAATTGATGGACCACATCATAAAAAAATGGAGCCGTAAATTGATATAAATAAAACACTGTAATTTAAAGTAGGAATACTAGTGTCCAATGTGTGACCAGGACAGAGTGAGCTGAGAGAGAGGATGAGGAGAGAGGTCACCTCATCTGTTTCATCTGCTCCTTCAGTCCCCTTCACCACTCCTCCTTTCATCTTGGGAAGCCCCCCAGGGGAGAACACTGGCCCTCTGTGTGTGTGTGTGTGTGTGTGTGTGTGTGTGTGTGTGTGTGTGTGTGTGTGTGTGTGTGTGTGTGTGTGTGTGTGTGTGTGTGTGTCGGGGAAAAAGGGGGGTCTTGCCACAGGATCCCCATATCTTGAAAGGGGGAGATGACAACATGAGATAATGGTGAAAAGAAGTACCAGGGGTGTGTGTGTGTGTGTGTGTGTGTGTGTGTGTGTGTGTGTGTGTTGCAGGGACTCATTCCCTCCCCAAATCCCCAAAACCTGTGAAATTCTACCTGCTCGTCTTTACTCCCTCACTTGCAGAGCATACGTTGCTCTCTTTTCCAAAATTACTATCACTTTTCTTTCCATCACTCACATGAAAAGCATTACTTTAAATATCTCTCTTGCTACTGCATCATACGACCTGTTGTTGTCTATTTTATGCTAATGTAAAGAAATATTTTAAATTGGTTTTTGCATCAGAATTATGAAGGACTTACCTTGTCATGTAGTCGCACTTTTGCAATTTTAACTATTGTTTTTGTTGATTAGGTGTAAACCTGTACCAAGGCAACCATCAGCATTGCATTGAGCAGGTGGCAGAATCCTTAACAGACATATGTATTCTAACAGGTAAGTGAGACGTCTTGTGTTGTAACGTCATCATCTTACGTGGGTAGTCACACCATGAGTCATACAGGAGCAAAGCCTGGTTGAGGATCAGTATGAATTTGTTGTGGAGTGAGATTTCTTATGAGCTCACTGGAGGGATCCATTAGACGAGTTGTTCTGAGGAAAAGTGTTGGTGAATTGTGTGGAGATGGGGGTCACCATCTTTAGAACATATGCTTGCAAAAGTCAATTGCATTTCCCATGTTGAGTTACAGTTATCAGAGTAGTCAATACATTGCAACTTTTAAAAAAAGTTATAATTTTGTATTTCTTTTTTTTTTAAAGAAAAGCTCAATTTATATGGCTACATTTTGAACTGGAAAATAAGAACCCATCAAACGGATGCAATGGATGGAACATGCAAAGCAACACTAGCGTGTGAACAAATGCTCCAAATCCAGACAGACAGGTAAGAATTAAAAACATTAAACAAGCAGACAGAGGATGAAACACTACATCAACATAATGTTGCCAGCCTGCAAAATGCACATTGCTACGCTTCACATACACAGGTGTAGGCCTATAACAGCACATTGCCAATGATGCTCTTCCTTGTCAGTCATCACTGACATGGAGTCAGGATACACAGTCACACCGCTGAAAGCACACGCCTGATGTGGCGCATGCAAAGCAAAACTCACATCCTGCTCCTATATAAAACGAAACAAGTGAGGTGTAACTTGTGTTCACTGACTGATCCCGAGGTAGTATCCACGGGTTAACTAACCGTGTGGTGTGAACAGAAGACAAGCTGTTGACATATTAGGTGGAGTGACAGATGAGAACACATCGTGTTGGTCAGCTGGATTCCACGCTCATCCTATACGTTGTCCCACAGCCTGAAGAGGTCTTTGTTTAACTCTAGATTGCCATACAAACCCCCTAATGGCTGGTAGAGCAGCCATGCTTTTATGCTTATGCATTATATTTTGTATTTCATGACATCATAAAAATAATCTAAAGATGATGAATGCACTTTTTTTTTCGCAACGGACACAGTGGAGCTCTTTGGGTTCAGAAAGGAGGCGGATGCACAGCAATGCGTGCAGAAGCAGGAGGCCAGCCACAGAGCTCCACCAGCTTCCCAACAAGCCAGAACTATCATACATATGATAGTGTCGGTCTCTCCAGTCCATTTTCTTTTCTGTCTTATTTTAGAACCAGCATAATATCACTGCTCTTTGTTATTGGGTTTTTTAAAAGCAGAATCGCTTGTTGGCTACAGCTTGTTCAAAAATTAAATTTTTGTTATTCCAAAAAAGAGTAAAATACCAAAAAAGGTACTGTTTGATACTGGGATTAAATTCAAGGTAATGACCCTGGTACTGGTACTGGTTCAAATGTGAATTGTACCCAACCCAAGTTAGCATGTAGCTACATGTGGAAGTGTACATGCAGCTGTATAATGACACTTTCACTGTTAAGGTCACCACTATAAGCTTCTAAACACAAGCAGACATGTTCCAGCAGAAATGGAGGATAAATTAACAACAACGGCAGCCAAGATTCCATGTTTCCCTGATGTTAGCATGTAGCTTCACGTGGCAGTGTAGTCTACCTAATGTAAATACTTGCAGTAGTATGTTTGGAGAAGATTTAAAGAAATCCATCATGAGCTGATGTCATATTTTAGCCAAAGCAGAAAAAAACATTTGAAACAGTATTCAAAACAGAGGTCTTTGCTCACAGGGATTAAAATGAATAATGGTTAATGGTGGTGATACATTCACCTCATCATTTGAAACTTTGGCCAGGTTTAATATGAACATCTGACACTGTACCATTATATATCTGACAGCAAATAAGGAACAGTATAAAAGGTCCCCTCTCATGCGATGTAATGTCATGTAGTGCAAACAGCTGTCATTTCAAAGTTGACTGAAATAATTTCGGCGTAACGCATTAGGTAACAGCAGGTCTGTTTGCCCACAAGAGTAATCTTTCCGAAGCCTGACTGTAAGGTAATGATAGGCTTTGTTTGCATGGTGCTTTCTATAATCCCCAAAGAGCTCAAGTTAAGATCAACAAAAGGTGAGAGACAACACACACATCAGCACACAACGAAGGAGGGGTTCTTAGTTGTAGCTCAATTTGAATATTTGTCACAAGTGTTTGGGACCGAAAGATGGATCAATATTTCTCAAAACACTAAAAATATGAGCCTGAGAGAAGTCCAATGATGATTGCACTGAGTTTACTGTAACTGAAGGCTCTGCTAGTCCCCTAGAGGTCTGTTCAGTGCCAGCAACATGTTGGTACAAGTAGAAAAGAAATCTGAAAATATGTTCATTATAGTTCTCAATGTGCAAAATTGTGGACGACTTAATCAAAACAGAGCTGGGCTGTAGTAAAGCCACTAAAGCTGGACATTCATCGTACGAAAATATTGTTTAACTCCAACTCCCACTATAGGAGGTGGAGAAAACAGAGAGGCACGTGTGCTGTCCAACCGACCAAAATTTCTGGCAGAAATTCATCATAAGTGCAATGACACCTTTTCACATCCGATCAAGGACCTGATACTTTTGAACAGAGGACGGTCCAGGATATCCTCAAGTGTTCAGCTGGTGTTTGTGAATAAAGCATTATTCTTCATTTCACAGATCTTGTCTGAACACTCACGGATCACTCATGTAAGCCAGCCTTTTCCAGAGTCTCCTATGGAGCTCCCTCCTGCGTTTAAGTCATTGTTGATTATCCTTTGGTAATCAGATGGCAACACTTACAACCCACAGCCTTTAATCCGTGTCATAATCCTATAATTAAAGCCTCAGTTTGTCAAAGGGGAAGAGTCCAGTGTGGCTGTTATTGCTGTTAAGATTTCTACAGGCAAATGGGTATACTTGATGTTCATACTCAAGCAAACAGCGAAACAATGCTTGGTTAGTGAGGGCTTAACACAAAAAGGGATTATGGTCCTGCTGTTTTAACATGTGCACACACCCACTGATACACAGACAGGCCCATTGATTATTTGAGGGGCTTTATAAAAACTTAAGTTGATTGTTGGGAATACTTAAAAATGAGAAAATTTGAAGTTTGTACAAGCAGTAAAACATCCTTTAAAGGATGCGGAAACAGCTACCACCACTGTACTTCACAGGAAGGTCAGAGGTCACACTCACCTCACTTGTTGCTGGTGGAATTCAGTGTCTTGCACAAAAGCACTCAGTTGGCCTCATGCTAAAAATGCCGTGCTAAGACAGATCTCTGTTTCAGAGGTCGAAATTCTAGGTTCAGTGCAAGTTTTTATGAGGCCTTTCAAAAAGTAATTTGCATAATGGCCCATTAGGCTTCTAAAGGTCACAGACACACACACACACACAGCCTTTTTCAAGTGTGTGCACAATCAAGTGTTTGTGCAGGCGGACTGCTGTTTGCTCACTGTGATGTAGAATTAACTGCAGGTAACTGACAGGTTTTTGTACATGCCCATTGTGAAGGTGTATCCAACAACTGAAGAATTATCTCTCTAACAAAATGTATTTTTAATCAGATTTTTGGAAAATAAACAGCTGTGTTGATACTATGTAAAGATCTGTTTTTCTTGGATGTTTTTTGTCCATCCTTTCTCAGTTTGGGGGATCAAAGGGGTCGTGTCAGTTTTGTTTATGGTGTTAGTTTTTCAGAATAACTGCCATGTGGTTGTGAATGCAGCCTTTGTTATACAGGGATCCTGCAGAAACAGCTCATCTTAAAGTAGACAAGTTTATTTTTACAAGCAGGAGGTCAAAGGTTTTTTGAATGGGGGGGGGGGGGCAGATTAGATAATTCAAAAACACCTGGGGGGCAGTTGCTTCTCACATCATATGGGTTATTTTAAAAAGCCATACAACTGAAACACACACAACTGTTTCATCTGTCAGTGAAAAAGTATTTAACTTTCCACTGCTCCTGAAAGCAACGGCTGTGGCCTTGTCTGCTCCTTAGTAGGAAATGTCTGCTGTTCGTTCCTTTGTCTATGAAAACACATTGGTTCAGCCAGCTTAGGTCCTACTTGGTGCATGTCTCTTTGATAGTCCTGCCACTGTGAGGTGAACAGGAAAAATGTGATCTTGCTTGATTAACCAGTACTGTGCGGCGGGCCACTTAAAGTATATTTTGAACAATAAGCTATGGGCCATAAAAAATCGGTCCACAGGCAACGATCGGCCCCTAGGCCAGACCGTGGACATGCCTGACTATGAACATGCAATTCAGTCTGCCACTGGATACGATCTCCTGGGGCTTGATTTACAGCACAAAAGAAATGCATCAACTATTGCGCAACCAAACAGGAAAGGATAACGCTGTTGTTGTCCCTGGTGGCTAACCACAGTTACCAAAGAGTATTGTCGTCTTTGTAACAGCAGCACCAACAAATATACCACTTGGAAACGCGGTGGGGTGGGATGTGGTTAGGGGTTCACAATCACATGTTAGTCAGAAATGTGTATTGCAAAAACACATGCATTACACAGTAATTAGCCTATGCTTGATATAAATGGGCTGAAACACCTGTCAGTATTCAGTTTAACAGCACCACAAACAACATTCTCCAAAAGGATCATGGAGTCGAATCGACGCCTCTCTAAACACGTCACCAATTGTGGAAAAAAATTACAAAAATACATCAAATATCCTGTTGGACTGTTTTTGACAAATTTGCAGTGTAGTGTTAGTAGTTTGGTCCTCATCTGGTCACATGTTGTCCATATGAAGCACACACTTGCTGCATTCAGTTACAGCAACAACAAACAAACTAAAAAACAATGCACATATTCTTTGGAGAGAACCACAAAATCTCAGTGAATGGAGGAAATAGAAAAAGTACAAGGGTGTGTGTGTGTGTGTGTGTGTGTGTGTGTATGTATGTGTGTGTGGGGAGGTTTGTTCCCAGAGAGGGGGGTGAAATGAGGGATGAATGAGAAGGCCAGAGGAGAGCCGTCTGTCTATATGTGTTGTGTAGCTGAATAGATGGGAGCCAGTGTGGCCTCAGGCTCTACCTGACAGGCTGGCTGACTGCCTACCTGCACATCATTCTTTGGCTGACTGTACTCACCTGTTCAAATACATCCCTGAGCAGAGAGGGGAGGGAGAGTTGTACGCTGGTTTTGAAAGATACAGATCACCTTGTATTGTGACGATCAAACTTGTTCCACGCTCTTGCCTTTACTTGAATGTTTGCACTGTCCTCACAAACCATGGATTTCTCAGTGTTTCCATGGTTTTCTGTGATATCCTCGTTCACTTACATGCTTATTATATTGCTTTTATGGCCTTTTTCTATTGATTTATTACAACAGTGATTACAGTGTTGTCAGTTCATACACTTCAACAATGTTAGGTTGATTTATGACCACAAAAATGGGCAATAAATGGACGAGGCTAACATAGGTGTACATTTCTGAGGGGACTCATGGGACATGAACCAATCAACCATAAAAACATTGATTAAACTGATGCTGATGTCAGTCTTTCTGGTAATAAAGAACTGAACGTTTTGGTAATCTTAATTGTATAGTCTACTCTTTTATGTATTCAAACTCAGCCAACTCACATTGGCAGAAGAAATGGTTTTCGGAGTGAGGAGTAGAACGACAAGCTGCATTTTGTAACTTGACTGTGAGCTAAGACAGTTCGAAAAGCTGTCTGTTAATACAATTGGTACGATAAGGACAACACCAAGCTTATCTTTCAGCTCCGACTACAGATCTTTTTTTTCTGGGAACAGACTAAAAAACAGAACAGTAGCTGAGATAAGCCAGGACTAATGAAGAAATGTGCAATTTCAACTCAGGAGAGTGAATAATGGCCACCAGTTTGTTTTTGTTGTTGTTGTTTTTTAAATAGGGCTGGCCTTACGCTTCTAACTATCAGCAAATCCCATTAGAGACGTTAATAAATTGATCCTGATAATAAGCGTTGTCAGTGTAGCCAAAGCCTAGTACAGCTTATTCCTCTGTGCCATAGACCTACATTGTTGTTAAAAAATATATATTAAAAGCTCATGTTCCTTCATGACCAAGAACAAGGCCACTGTAGTTAACTTTGACCTCATCTTTTGTACGGTACACCATCATTCTGCCATGTACCCTTTTTGCACCAAAATTAGCACATGTATCTGAGTTTTTTTAAATGTTAACAAAAAGGTGATACTGTTAAAGATTAGATTATTGAAACACAGCTGTTTTATGATACATGTTAATAGTTGTTAGCATAATGTTTGCTTCCTGGGTGATTCAGATGTACGAGGTTGTTGCCATACAGGAAGTAAAAGTCACTTTAGTTGTAACATGAAGAGTGGTAGGCTACTGCGAGTCTTTTCTAACCATAACAGATATACTGCTCCCCCATTAACAGCTGTAGATGGATCTGGTGTGTCACGTTTGACGTTATGTATGGACTGGGAAAGAGGTCAGTAAAAAGTAGAAATCAGCATGGAGGCTTGTGAAAATATGGTTGTTAATTCTTTTTTTTTTTTTTATATCTCGTTCTTATTCAGTCTTGCTCTCAAACGCGCTGCTTGGACAGAGACAGATGGCATTTTGTGGCAGCATGGCATTGGGTCGGCAAATGGGCTAAAATTAGTGCATCTTTGGATGTCTTTGGACGTGATCGGAGCTGGAGCCGGGAAAATACCCAAGACTTTATCCTTTCCCATTAAATACAAAAGCCAGATGTTAGTGTGTTTTTTGGCCCTGTGGGAAGGGGGCTATAGATAGTACACTATTGCACCAAATGTGTATTCATCCACATCTGAAAATAGTCCCCAACAAATGCGCTATTTTCTTTTCTGCTGGTTGAGTGAGAACTACAGTGACCAGCTGTTTTAGGATACAAAACTATAAAACCCAATGCTTAAATTAGAGGAGATGCTGCCCGCAAAGTATGATTGATAGATACTCCCTGGGGAGTACAGGGTATGAGTGGTCAGTAAATGAAAAGAGGACCGAATAAATCAACTCTACAAACGGACCTCACATTAAAAATCCTAACTTTCTAATTACACTCGATCTACTTTAGATCTTTTGACTGCTGTAGTCAAAATCTCCTTCTATGTCTGTAAGCACCATGAAATCATTTGTATTTTTACTGATTTGAGTTTCTTTGTCTATTCCACAGGCCTCCACGAAGTCATGCACAAAACTAAAAACTCAGTTGTAACAATCAGGTTACAGTCAGGTCAAGTTTGAGTCAATTAATTTGCAAATAAGATTTTTGAAATTATTCTTGACGTGGTACAGGTTGTATTCTCGCGACTGTTTTACCTCAAGAATAAAAAGCCTGAGAGTAATTGGGGAGAAAATAAGCCAATGTCAATACAAAGTAGTGAAACGGATCCTCTTTCACTTCCTTTTTAGTTGTTTGCTTTGCAAATATTACTCTTAATAATTTGTGGTTGTGGGATGCAGATTGAAATATTATCTATCAAGCTACAGGCTGCACATCTACAGTCACAAATACCATGTGTTGATATGGTGTCTTTTGCCATACTTTGCTCCCTCATCAAAACGCAAAGAATGGCAAACTTTGACTACATTTACATGCACACTAATATTCCATTTTTTCCCCAAATATAACGATATTTTAAATTTGATATGGGTCATGTAAACAGTCCGTTCTGTTTGGATATGATGGTATTATTCAGGTCTTAAGGAGCAGTCTTTGGACATGTATACAACACATTCCAAATATGCATCTGAATTGAGGTTTTTATGACAGTTTCTGATGCACGGCCTGCTACACAAACAAACTCACCAGCAGTTTACAATGCTGGGGTAGAGATGGACGCTCAAAAGACAAACCCAAATTTTGTGCCAGGAGGAAAAACACATCTGCTTTTAAAGATTCTGAAAGACTTAGATATCAACAGGATTTTGGATATGCTCAAATACTGCAAAGCTGAAGAGGGAGGCTGAAGGAATGAAAGAGGGAGGCTGTGTTCGCACAATCAAACAAGTCTGCAATTGATGGAAAACTTTGAAAAAACCCCAACAATTTTGATGCAGAGACGGAAAATGGCACAGTTGGCTCTAGCTGGATCATTTGAGTTGATTTCATAGTGCATGGTTGCATGTGAACAGGAATATTAGTGGTCATTTTTATTAGCCATGTAAACAGCCTAGTAGGGATATTGCCTTTTTTTGGAATAAGCGCAACAAATTTAATATGTTGTGCATGTAAACATAGTCATTCATTAAAATAAAAATTTAATTGTTACTCCAGATTTAGAATACATCTTCCTATTTGCTACGTTCCAAACATGGCGTGAACACACCATAATATATTTCTCAACCTCTTTCACTTCTCACTTACTCACTTTCTCCCCCTCTCCTATCCATCTTCCCTCAGCTCTCTCCCTCCCCAGTTTTCTGCCCCTGCATAGAGGCAGAGGGATTTTGATGTTGTCCCAGACAATAGACAATTTGGGTGATTTCCTGTGCGCCAGTGTCATATGATTTTGTCCTGAGGCAGTGCTGTTCCAGAGCCTTTTGTCTGGCTGGCCTGAGCCATGGAAGTCAGACTTCCCTCTTTCTCTCCTTCCCTTTTCATGTGGCCTGTGTGAATGAGCCGAGTCCGCAGCCATTGTGGCGTGATTTAGTGATTTATCCATTGGATCCAGTGACCGAGGGTTTGACGTGCAGTGTTAACTGTGTATTTGATACTACCAGCCAGGTCTTTCACAGGGATAGTCTCTCCACATAGGAAAGACTTGTGCATTGTGGGTAACAATAGCTTTTGTTGTGTTGGATAATAGAGGTTTTAGAAAGGGTATTGATGTTCCTGTGGTGATTAGATGGTTTTAATGTTTAAGTTGCATTCAAAACGATTATAATCCTCTCTTTGATTTCAGTGACATCCTCACTGTCAGTTTTTTTTCTCCTCCAAAGTTCAGATTAAATGAGCTGTTGAATTTCAGTCAGTCAGTGTCAAGCATGTTGTTCATTCAACATAGTTTTCCTATTGTGACCGTTTTCTGAGGAAGATGCCTGTGTGGAACTGACATGTCAGGGAGCTAAGTAAAACTGACATGGTGCTATTACATCAGGAAGTGTGTCTAAATGTATGAAATGCTAAGTGCTAAACTGGATTGACATGAATGGTTGAAATGATTTTAATCAGGAAATGACAGACTTAATGTCAGGATTCTTTCTGCCCCAGCATGTTCATATCCTGAGGATATAAAAGAAGCATCAGTATGTTACGAATGTGAGAAAGGGGCCTCAAATTCCAACTTATGCTGTCTATTCAGATAGGATGGTTTTATGTGGTGTGACTGCATGCATGACCAAACAGTCTCTGAAACTAAGGAGCTTCAGGAACTTTACTCAGGCATGAAATGAGAAACCAAAGGGTTCAGTATCCTTAAAAGGAACCAGGTCGTACTACTTGATGTCTAGTGTGATGCAAGTTACTGAAAATTAGTAGTTAGTTAGTCTCAACATGGAGGGGTCTGAGCTAAATGTCTAGCAGCCACTGGTGCTAACAGTGCACACACTGCTAACAATGGCAGAGCTAACAGTGGTAACTGGATGGGCCGCAGAGAGTGCGCTAGCATTCCACATTGCCCACATCCTGATATCAGCAATAACCTTGGTTTGACATCTCTAGTTAGTTGGTGGAATTAGAGTCACATTTTACTTAAGTCCCAACACTGGTGATGTCTCCCCAAGTCTAAGAGCCCTGACACACTTAGCCAAATTTCCGTCATTGGTCAATGTCAGGCTGTCTGTGAGTTACTGTCCCCCTAGTTTTTGCAGTGGCGTCCTGCGTCATTGGCACTAGTCAGCCCTTGTTGGCTGTTTTTAGGCCAATTTGGCCTTTATTCCCACTAGTTTTCTGATGTTGGTTTTGGTGTGTCTGTGCTACTCGTTCTGAATGGCCACCTCAAAGGCAAGAATGAAAAATAAGAGGTTGAAGCAGTAGTTCAGAGCCTGACTTACTTTCCCACCTATGCAGACTTGCAGAACTGTAATACAAGGATTGGTACGTGTAGGAGCCTAAATGCAGTTTCATAATTGTAACTTCTAAGATTAGGGTATTATTATTTTCATTATTGCACTGTACCTTTAATTGCCTCTTTTTACACTCTCGCCAGTAGGGGGAGTTTTTTAATTTGAGACACTTAATTGCAGTGGAGTGTGGATCCGCACAGTTTTTTGACCTCCTCCTCCTCTTATCCTCTTATCTCTTGCTACTCAGTAACCATTCACACACTGATGAAACTGCCATCAGAAGCAATCACGCTCTATCTTTTCAGCCATAGCTGTCCCCAGTACGGATGAAACAATGTGATACAATCCAGGTACTCCAGTTTGAGAACTAAATCTATGAGAGTGACAACTTATCCAATGCCACACCAATAACAATATTGTTAGGAAGGATTTTACAACTTCAAAAATCATGAATCAGCAATATTCTCGGGGTATGACATTCATTTTACAAAGTAATCTACCAGGAGTGTACCTTTGCAGGTGTTTGACTACCTTGTGGCATAATGTTGCATTGTTTAGGCAAATGGGATGACCCTGTTGGTTTGTGCATACAATTGGTGCATTCTTGTGCACAACTGTGTTCTTAGTAGCACTTCTGCAATACCAAAAGACTTTAGGAGAGAGAAACTACAGTAAGGACCAGGAACCAAAACTTGAAGAGGATTCCCTTTGTTTTCAAAGTTTCTGCATTCCCTAAATGTTTCGTGGCTTCCTGGATAAGGTCCTGCTATATAAGTGGCAGAGGCAACCCTGATGGACAGGTTTAACCAACCTCTCAGTCCTCACAATGCAAAACTTCGAAACAGAAAGTCAAACAAAAAAGAAGAGGATTCTTGCTGGATGTGAGGATTTGGCACATAGCATTCAATCACTGTGCCTGGATTTATTTTATGTATTCATGTGCTTTTGTGTTTCTAAGTAAGTTCTTTCCAGAAATCTTTTGTAGCAAAAGGCCCCCATACATTGACTGAACATTTCCTCTGTGTGTCTGCAGCTCTGTCTGTCACCTCCTGCGACCTCCAGCGAAGACAGACCTGTTGGCTTTGATCACACTCTTGTTCTTCTACGGTGTGCACGCACACACACACACACACACACACACACACACACACACACACACACACACACACACACAAGGGGCCTCCATAATGCTTGTCCTCCTTCAAGAAGAGGTCTGTCAGGCTTTGTTCGCAACCAAAGCCATGCGTGCATTTGTGTGTGTGTGTGTGTGTGTGTGTGTGTGTGTGTGTGTGCGTAACTGGATCCTCTTATAGAGGATACATGTGAGTGAAATGTTATGATCAAACCTGCTGATACTGAAAGCCAAGAAGGGGGGTATGACATATGAGAGGAGGGAAAGAGTGTGTTTGTATGTGTGGTGTGTGTGTGTGTGTGTGTTTTGCAAGAGAGAGTCAATGACACAAAGGAGATCTTATCAGAATAAAGATTCAGAATAATTTGTCTCTATCTTTAAGATAGACAGTTTTCAGCATTCACTTTAAAAGTTGTTTGGCTGACACTCCATTGGCAGCCGTGTCACTAAGAGCTCCTGCATGTGTTTTTGAAATACTGAGAAAACCATAAAATGTTGTGTAGTGGATCATAAATGTTGACAACCCAACTACTACCATCACCAGCTAGATCTTCATTATTATTTTTAATAGATACTTTGGTGAAAAAACGCAGCCAGATGAGGCGAACTGACAGAATCAAGTTCCAGCACAGTGAGTTTCAGAGTGGAAGAAAAGCACAGGATACTGGGGCCTGAATCGCATTACAATGATTACGTGAGAAGACACAACCAAGCCAACAAGAAAAGCACACTCAAGGACAATAAAGATGTAACTGAATGAAGCTAACCAAGCTAACAAGCAGACAAGCTTTGTTTTCATTTTTGGGGGGAGTTTCACCAAAATGCTTTTTTGCACAGGCTAACAAGTTGCTGATGGTGCTAGCATAGCTTAGCTGCCAATATAACACAATGCGTATTATTTAGCCTTTCAATCTCACACATTTGGCTTGTGTGTATTGTGACTGCACGTTGCAAAAATGTAATTTTTTTATGCAACATCCTTTTTAGCACAGCGTGTGGTTTTCTGTTATTCATGGCGTGAGGGTTGGACTGCACCATTTGCACCAACTGCTGGGTTTTGTAGTAATGGATGAAAAACAGTCTGAATGACGCTCAAATCAGGAATAAAGGAGGGATATATGATAGTTTACAGTTTCAACTTGTATTGCTGCAAGTATGAGGCTAATAGTCTGCTGTTACAGAGATAGCAATAAATCCTGATTGAATGTTGGAGGCAAAACAGATGCTTTTAGCAAGGTCTTTAACAAAGGTACTTGATTGATTCATTCAAAGGAACTTGAAAGCAGTCATCCAATCCTCAGGCCACAAATGCCTTATTAATTTACAAAGTAAAAGCTTTTTACATTTAATATCAGACTTCATCTTTGTAAAATGACCATTATGATCATATCTTAGTTACTCAAAGCCAGAAATGAGATTTTCCACCATGTAGTCCGAAGCATTCAAGTGAGTTGCTTGATATCCCTGACAGTCAGTGCAGAAGATCATTCGTGTAACATACAGCACAGGGTGTGCTGGTGTTACGCAACTGAATTACATGCATGAGATGTGCTCGAAGTAAAGCCATGTATGGCCTCTGTCATATGAAAACTTGATATCCTCAAATAGTCAGCCACTGGTTTTAGTGTTTTGTTTACCTCTGGGGTGTAAAATTGTTAGCATATTTCAACTTGTGCAAAGATGAAAGTAGCATTATTATTTAATTTTACATGACAGCAAAATATGCTCCACAATGCCCCCAATTCTCAAAGAAGACTAGAACTAAGCTGATTTTTTTTGTAAACTAACAGCTCTTTGTTGTCAAACTGCAGTTGACAAAAATATAGGTTCTATACCAGAGAATCATGGGTAGATTATGAGAAAATTGGCCCCTGGGCACAGATATGCAAAGGGCCCCACCACCTCTCCTACATAGGAAATAAGACACACAGAATTCATCTTAGTTTTACGTCTCTTTGTATCTGTATCTTATTGTGGTTTTGTTTCTCTTTTTGGTCATTTTGTGTCTTTTTTTCTCTTTTTGTGTGACTTTGTGTTTATTTTATGTCTCCTTGTGGTTGTTTTGTGTCTTTTTGTAGTTGTTTGGGTCTCTTTGAGGTAGTTCTGTCTCATTGAGGTCATTTTGTGTCTCCTTATAGTTGTTTTGTGTCTGATTGTGGTAATATTGAGTCTCTTTCTAGTCGGTGTTTACTTATGTGACATTTTGCGAGTGAAGGCCAAGGGGCCCCTGACACTTTGGGTCTCTGCTTGTTCGGTAAAAAATGTCTAAAACAAATCACATTTATTTCTATATAACAGGAAAGACATGGTGAAAACATGAGGCAAATGACAACTTTGAGACATCTGGAAACACCCAAAAAAGGTTCCACTATTGGTGAGTTTACTGGACAAACTATTCAATTAGTTTTGATTTCCTGAGTTATTTTGCTGTGACACTGCAAGTGAGCTTTTTGAAGTCTATGGATCCCTGTATTTTACATCCACACCTGCATGTTGTGTTTGTAATATTACTACTCTCTTCTCTGGTATGTTCTGAAATACAAATCACGTATATTTCCTCATTAATGTCAGTCTAACCATGAATAGACTGCAAAGCATTCTGGGTTTTCTATCATAAATGTCACCCCATAAACTACTGCACAGGTCTTTATAATGCGTGCAACAATATAGACATCCTCAGCTTTTCTGTGGGTGATATGCACAGTCTTGCACAACTTGAATATGGTTGTTGTGAAACAGACACAGTCATTAAAGAGTCAGGTTTTACTACCCATTCATACTCATTTATGAGGCCGATCTTATCGAACAGGCATGAATGCAGGTCAAACATCAGGATGTGTGTACTCATGTTTTTATGGCACCATGTTTTTATGGTTGATACGCCATTGTGTTGCTCTGGCTAAAGATGCCCGTAGGCAACATACAGCGACTTTTATCAAAAGTATCGATGTGTTTTATATTATTACATGCTTTATTAACGAACAAAAGGTTTATTTTCCTGCTCACTTTTCACATCAAGCGATAACAACATAGATACCAGAATCACCCTCACTTAGTAATTCACTGCTCCATGAAAACACTAACATGCTGTGTTGTTGATATAAAGCAACAAGCTTTTGTCTAAATTACTCCATATTTTTCTTAACATCCATAAACATTTACCTCATTTGATGACTTCATCTCATTTCACTTTTAAACTCATCCACCGGACCAGTGGTGAACAATACTCAGTGACAATTTGCCATTCAGAGCCAGGGAGTGTTTCACAGATGGAGCTTAGTTGATCCCAAACAAACAAGTCTTTTTTATGATTTGGTCAATGCATGCAGATAATCATCTAAACTGTGCTGATATGGGGACAATCAGCCAGCAGCAGAGTTATGTAATGCTTGGAAACTCGCCTACCTTGTGCAGTTATCGAGCGTGTCGTAGTTCTAACTATTGCACAATTGCACCTGAAAACAGGCCTATGCACACATGCATTTCACCTTTGATTTGGTATTTGCACATCAGTATTATTGTATGATCCCAGTCAAAAGGGGCTCTGAATGAGTCCATGCATACCTGACATGGACCACCTGAGGGCAGTATATTTCAATGTTAATGATTATAAGTGAATTTGATCTTGATCACTATGTGGAAAGCTTTGCATGCTCGTCTGCATGGTCAAAGAAATTGCCCAAAGACAGTTCAGAGTCGGATGACAATAAAATTAACATCTGTACACAGCTGTTTTTTTGTTTGTTTTGTTTTGTTTTTTTAAATCCAGTAACAATATTGAAGTCTAATTGACAAGACAGAAGGTGTGAGGTTTCAATGTTAATGATGCTTTTAAATGAAGTGTTTATGGCTGGAACTTAAATAATATTCTTTGAGGGTTAAGTACTGACAACTTTCATGTATTTCTACTTAAATCTCTTCACTTGCCACCAATGTCCAACCCTGCTCTCTGATGTTTATGTTTAATATAGTATGCCTTGCATGTAAGATTACAGTGAAAAAAAAAACATATGCAGTGCATTTTAAATTAGAATCTGTTTCAGTATGATGACAATGACTCAAACTTGGTGATACTAACTGGACTGGTTTGATTGCTCAGCCAGTAATGCTTGAAGCTGCTACTAAAGCTTCTAATTTCCCTCTCTCTATTCACATCCTCCTTTACTTCTTTGTTTCCTGCTTCTCCCTGTTTAATTTCCCTCACCAGGCACATGTATGTGTACACACACAATTACCAGGATGTACAGGTATGTCATTTAAGTGTTTGCATGTGCGTCTGTGCACGTTTTCCGCTCTGTCCGAAGACTCGTCTGCCTCTTTGTTTGTGTATGGCATGGCTTGTGATAACCTAATCACAATCCTCCAAGAGAGGCTGGTCAGATGTCTGAGTAAGTGTACAATGTGTGTGTGTGTGTGTGTGTGTGTGTGTGTGTGTGTGTGTGTGTGTGTGTGTGTGTGTGTGTGTGTGCGCGCGCGCTCCATGGGACGAGCTGAGGTTAATTCATCACGTCTCCTCTTCCTTATCAGTCAATTATGTTTATGAGTTGTCTGTATAGACATAATGACTGTGTGGGACCAGAGTGTACACACACGCTCACACACATTCTGTACTAAGCGGTACAAGAGTCAAGAAGTGAAGTTTATGAAGTCTGTATCATGTTTTATAGAGGCTATATGAGGTTTAAAGGTTACAGGCAAATATTTTAACCTATTGATTTACCTTTTTGATGAAACACGTTGAGGGGAACAACGGCAGACATAAAAAGTAAAACCAAAGAACACAGTGGGAGGGGGAGAGACCACTTGACAGGACATGAATCACTGGGACACTTGAAAGCTTTGACTAAAACAACACATGACATGGAGATTCATATCAATGCGTAAGACAAACAAATTGGCAGTTAAAGTTATCATCAGTGTTTATGCTGTTTGATGTGGAGAGCTATGTCAAGCATGCATGGACTGTATATTTTTCTCACTCAAAAAAAAAAAAAAAAAACAGTGGAAAAATTAATGTGTGAGCAAACGACAGGAGACGGGACAGAGGGAGAAAGAGGTCAAATGAGAGAGAGTTAAAAGAAACAGGATAAAAGCAACAACAGAATTCCAAATGTGGGGTTTCCTAGATATGTGATAGTGCTGCTGTGGTGCCACTGCTGCAATAGCATCTAAATAGAAAATCTCCCTGAGCAAATGAGCGTCCCATCTGGGGCCTTTGAAGTTCCTCGGCAGCGAGACCCGACGCTTCCTCTTTGCATTACAGAGCCAGTTTGTGGTTGGTTTCTCAGGGGAATTAACAATACGTGCCTTGATCCATGCGTGCCTATGTGTGTTTGCGTTTGTGTGTTTATCATAATCCTGCGAGCCAGACTACACTGGATGGGTGCCACACAAGCTGGCAAGTTATTGCACATCTCTTCTTGTCTCCCTTCTTTTATCCTTATTTCACAATCACACACAGACACTTTACACACACATGCTGCAAAAATGCACCAGAATACATGCACAAATGCAAACACATTATTTACATACAGACACAAACTTGATATGAAAATACAGTAGGACACATAATGACTTTGATGCTAATTTACTCCTGTGCGTAATGTAGCTTAACGTTAGTGAAATACCTGATAAGAGAGTAAACTGCATGCCATGCTGATAGGATTGCATTTACATTCTTGCTAAATTAAGTTGTTTTTCTACTATTTGGATACCAGCTTTATGATGAGATGTAACTGTTATTCAGTTGTGCTGTGCAGCACGGTTGTACTTTTTTTTTCTTTAGCGTAAAGAAGGACAAACGGTGGTGGGCTGTAGATTATGATATGGAAAAGCAACAGAGGGCATCTGGGTTGTTTATTTTAATTATGATTTAGTTTTCTGTCTTTTCCTGGAACATTTCTAAACTTAAAGATGGCTCTGAGAAGTTTGTAGCTGCAGTCAGCTCAAATGGATTTCATGGCAATCCTTGATCCAACAAAAATCAAAGACTTAAAGGATAAGACTGGTGTTATTCTATATTTTTTGTTTTTGTCAGTAATCTTAGGCAAAGACCAACACCAACAATGCATCAGTCCATCTCACAATTCCTCCTGAGTTCCCTATACCTGTCTGTGGCACAAAGCCACAAGCCTATTGGTTCCTACTGAAGATATACATCTTTAACAATGGGTCAGACATATGTAGTTTTATATAAAAAAATCCTAAAAATGTGGGCACTGTAGTTTTTAGCAAATGTGACTCAAACATGGATAAATAGTGAATTTGTTAAGCACTATTTTTGGCAGCGGATTAATACACATTTTGCTGTCCGGTGAGTATTCATGGCAGGGCAGTTTGTGTAGTGTTAATTAATGATACTGACGTGTACCTCCCCAGAGATGTAACAATGCAGCGACGCAGACCTCCTGTCTGTTTTTGAAAGCTGAAACCATTTCCCTCAGTGGAAATGAAGCTTTTATTTACTTTTATTTCAGAGATAAGAATCAACAAATTGTGAAAACAGTAAAGCCTCCACAAAAATAGCATTTTAAGTCTTGTGTGTGATTTATCCTTCAGGGATTTATACTTTGGAATTTATCCAGGTTTCATATGAGAAGGGGAAATCTTGCTCGTTGTTACTGTAGGCTAATTTATACAATGTAAAATGCCATAGGCTTGTGCTAATGATGTTAGCATGTTGTATTTGTTTGGAAAACCTGTTTAGTATGACAGTTGTTTTGTCGGTGAACCCTGCGAGATGTAACAGAACCGAATTATGTACTGTTACCTTTGTTCCATGCTGCTGTTGTCCCTGGTTTTATATGAGAAGAGGAAAAGATCGCTAGATGCTAGGCTAATTTATACAATGTAAAATGTCATAGGCTTGTGCTAATAACGTTAGCATGTTGTATTTGTGGGGAAAATGTGTCCAGATAAAGACAAGTGCTTTGTCTGTGAATGCTGCGAGTTATAGTGAAGCTGATTTATGCACTTTTGTTTGAAATTATCTCTATTAAGCCATTTTAATGTGTGTTTAATGTGTGTTTTGAATCAACTAAACTTCACAGCACTACACAGAAACCCCGATGCCGACTCGTGTTTTGGAGGTGTAACTGCAGAGTGACACACACACACACCACCGCACAAGTATAAATGCTCACAATGGCGTGGGCGACGTGTGTAGGCTACGGCGTACGGTCTGCTACATGAGTATAAATCCTGCTTAAAAGGTTCATCCTTTTAGACGATTCCTCCAATCATCATGCATACACCGAGCGTCCTCTCCCGCTACCGCTCCATTAGGTCCCAGGGAAGCTGAGCCTCCCTGGAAGTGACGATTTTGTCGCATTTATCCAACGACCGTCTCGCTTTGCTGCATGAAAAAAACACCTGCTCAGCGCTGTCTCATAGGAATGTTTGGAGGCTCCACATCCACCGTGCTGACACAAGAATGTATGACAGGGACATTGCATTTGAAAACTGGTGATCAACAGCTGACATTTGAACATCATAGTCACAATGTTAAACGCATCCTAGCGCACGTTTAATTCAATGTAAATTCTTATTATAATGTAAATTCAATAGTGCATATTTGACCATTTCTTCTATGAAATTTTAGGGGAAGTTCAGCCTCCCTTGTTGTCTCAGAGCAATCGGCCCTGATATATAGACAGCAACGGGACTTTATGGCATAACCAATTTCCATGTCATCAAATACTGGCGCTCGACGTGATACCAACGCTAAAAGCACAATTTAGTGTCTCTATGAGACTCACCTGGCTTTCAACTACCTCAGTGTAAACCCACCTTCAGCATAAATTGCTGCTGACAGCAACTGATGTAGTAAAGAGAGTGAGAAAATCTGCGTATGGCTGGAGGGAGGGGAGGTGGATGGGTCAAACCAGAAGTCACCGTTTTTTTAACATAATGTTACGTAATTTACATATGGTCGTTGTGGACTGACGTCACTCACGTGACATAAATATGACATATGTTGCATGATAAACATACCTATCTTAACCCAGCCTAACCAAGTAGTTTTGTTACTTAAACCTTTCCACATTAACCACGTGTTTTAATGTGTTTCAACTGTTTGTCACATAGATATGCCAAATGGTGGTGTCTGCATTGCTGCCAGACATGAAGGGGTGTGAAAAAGCATCTGTATTTGGCAACCAGGAAATGGTAATGGGTTAGATATATACAGCAAAAATAGTTGTTAGTAGGCTTAATTTACTGCTTGGACTTTTAATGGGATTTGTTGCCAGTCAGAGATACGTAAAATGTTACCAGACTTAACCTTTGTGTAGAAGATGGTTGGTATTACCAGTGGGGCCTAATGCTGTATGGCCTACCTAACTGAAGTATTTCCCTGCAGTCTGTCACACTGCTGTCATTGCAATGTTCAGGTGGCTCTCAGCTTTGCTCACTGCACCCACAAAATCAAGTGTGACTTTGCTTTATCCTTTAGTACTGATATATGAGCCACAGGAATGTCATTTTGTCAGGAGATGCTTATTTTGAGTAGGGTTTTCTTGATGAAAGGACCAAATAATCCTTGTGGATCAGTTTGTGCTATCTGTGATGACAGCATGCAGTTATCCACATGTAGCTCTGTGTCTGTTCAGAAACAGGACTTAATATCCTTTGTTTGCTCTGCACTCCACATTGTGCAGGTGTACCACTAAACCTATCAAGGAGCCTATAATCGTACTTGGCTTGTAGCCCAAACTCATATCTACCGTATGATGTTATTTTTTTTTCACCAGATAACATTCAAACTTCATCCAACACCTGTTAGAAATTACGAACTGTGCATTTGAATGTTGAACTTTAACACTGGAGGAGATAATGTAGCCCACATTTCTTTAGTGTTCTGTGGATTATTAGTTTCGTTACCATTAATAGAAACTGACGTTATCACAAAGAGTAAAAGAGCTAATGCAGCACTTTGAGACTTTAATATCAATAAAGGCTTATCTGGTTGAGTGTGGCAAACAGGAATGATTGTGTAATAATATAAATGAAACCCTACTCTGTGTTATTCTTCTTTCAGTTTGAACTTGTCTATCATTCGGTCATGATGTAGCACTTTTTGTGTTAGTCACAGGTTTGCAGCTGCTGCTCGTATGCATGACAAGGAGTGATTCAGTGGCTCTTCCCGAAATACTGTCAGGTTTGAACAACTACCTGAAGGGACACCTTTGGGCTTCCTGAATCTTGGGAACAGACTGAATGACAAGAAACATTCAGTCTATTTTTTGTTAGTGACGAACACAAATATTGATCTAATCTGCAAGTAGAAAGGGACACGGTTTTTATTTGCTTAGTATACAGTATAGTAGACGTCTTGTACTAGAGTTTTGCTATATCAGGTTTTATCTATCAATCATCTAAAGGTTGTAACAGCTACCATTGTGTGTCAATATCTTGTATCATGACATTTTCAAATATCTAAGCAACCCAATATCTTGTGTTTTAAGTCTGGTTCTGTTTCTGTGTGCAGGATGGATTTTAAAAAGGGTGAAAAGTTCCTGAAATAATACGTAATCCACACCATACTAAAACCTTCCATTAGTTTCACATTTAGGTCAATAATTAAAAGTCAAGTAAATTGTTTTTATCCACCCCAGAATTACAGATGTCTCAGAGAGATTTATGAACTATGAATATGAACTACAAAGGATTTCCGCAGACGCACTACACCGTGTTTCAAAAGGATCTTAGAAGCTAAGAAAATACACGTCTCATCTACTTTTGATGACGCTGCTGTGCATTGCACAGAGCACTGTATGTGAAATACACAGCCACAAATCTTTAATCCATCTCTTTCCTGATTGGACTTTTAATGGTATTAACTTTGTCATTAGGCTACATCACAACAATAAGGACAATATGCACAACTGAAATAAACAAACAAGACACCATTTAACTACACAGCCTACTTATTTACGCAGGGTAGAGGTACAAATATCAAGGAAAAATGTCTGCAAGTCTGCAAAATCGGGCAGGGAAAGTGCCAAACAGTCCTGGTGTGGTATGACACTGTGAAGCAGATGGAACAAAATGGGTCGCAGCCGGACAATGGAGAGCTGTGGCTGGTGAAATTGTCACTTCCTGCTACCTTCCAGTCAAGATGAGCGCAAATATAGCAAAAATGGTGAATATTTCATCTTGTATTGTGCTAAACTTTAGTGGATCATAACATATTGGGGAGGGAACTAATCTGCAGATGCTTTGGTTCAAAATAAGAACAAATTTTCACGGATTTCAGTTTTTGAGCCACGACAAAGCCCACCATGTGTCTTGCAACAGACTTGTTAGGGAGGAATAAAGAGTCAGCAGTTAATGACGGTTAAAAACAGTCACCTAAAGTGGCATACAGCATACAGTCATAATTGTGCACAAAAAGTATTCGGCTAATTGGTCCAGCTGTATTTGAGAACGGACAGTCAGATACACACAAACACACAACTAAATGCACGATCCCCACCTGGAGAAGATAATAACTTGCAACAGCCTCTATCATCATACAGAAACACCTTGGACCAACAACCACTAACAGCTGCATCAGTTCAGAAAACACTTCTACGTGTTGTTTAATTTGGAGGACTTCTTCCCAGTCCACGTGTTATTATTTTATTAATCTGAACAATTTGTACAGATGTTTTTCAGCTGAAATCTATCCATGTCTATGTCCCAGAATATCAAATACATTTGACAGTGTGGCTCTTATTAAGATGAAACACTCTCTGTTTTTTTCCTAAATCCAAAGACTATTGTCAGGTGGTTCCTTTTCATTGTCTTTATTAGTATCAGAGTTCCAAAGAACTCAACAGTAAAAACCGGTAACCTACTACGGACAAACCAGGCCATCTCCCTTATTGTTGCAGAGTAAACAGGAACTTTATTATTTAACCCATCTGTTCAAGTTCATTTCAGCATGACCTGTCAGTCACTGTTATGTACTTCATTTCATTTCACAGAAAGACAGGAAAAACACAAATAACACTTAAGTATGAATTAAGCACTAGACAGAGTAAAGATTATCCATGGTGTGAATCCCCTTTTGTCCAGTCCACAATTGCCTACTTTTCCTACATTCTCCCTCTTCACAGCTTGTCTTTAACTTTGCAAAAATCAGGCACATTATATGACAGACTGAGCAGGAGCTAAGTCGTTTATTCCTCATGTGATCAGGCTGAAGACATGAGCTCCCATTAATGAGCTCTCTTGCGAATCACCCATAACTTGCTCTTTTACTCTGAAGGGAATATATATGTTTCCCACACAATCCTGTCTCCGTTGTTCACCTCAACCGTGGAAGTAGGAAACGGAGGGAAAACCCCAAGAACCCCTGCTTTCTGTGTGGCCTGTGGACCCCCGGTTCAAGAGGTCTTGCCCACAACCTCACTAGCTGTGTCAGGCAACATCAAGACAAGTTTTGAAATATTCCAAAACTAAAATACATTGTGGGAGTGTCAGCATTAATTGCACTGAACTGAATTAATTGATTAATGAATTATAAATACAACCAGAACAAAAACACACACGGAAAAAAAGGAAAACATTTTAAAATCAGATACTTTTGGGGGAAAATTATACTTGAGGACATGGAGGACACAGCATCTTGTCTTGTTAAATGCATTTAATCAAATAAATATTATTCTGAAATTCTGTCTTTCTTCTAAAACAAAATATACTTTCTTTGAAACCCACTCATTCCCTTGACCCCTACACATTTTCCTTTGCTAGATTGTATGAACAGACTGTCAGAGACCAGAATTGGCCAGGCTAGACCACTAACAAGCCCCCACTGGCCTGTGCTTAATAATCTGGGGCTAACTGATGGAGACAAGCCAAAGTGGGGAAGGAGCCTGGATCCCTTAGTGGGCTACCGGAACTACTGTGGCTCTGTGCCTATGTGTCTGTGCTTCCATCAGTGGAGGAAATGCTACCCCTCTGGAGACCATTACCCCATAATACCATTAGCACTGGAAGACGGAAACTAAGCTGCTTTGTCCTCCCAACTTCCTACTGTTGTGGAAATGGCACACATACACTAAAGGCTACAAATCAGATAGAAAGAACGGCAGAGTGATAGTGTACACTGGGTGGTGATGTGGTTTGTTGTTGGAGACACTTTGACCAACAGTCTGCACAAACCACTTAATAAGTCAGCATCCCACGGTTCACTTTTTGCACTTTTTTAGCCATGCTAAAAGGATGGCTTATAGGGATGGTAATGTTCGACCACTGGATGTATTACTATAGAATTTTGTACAGACATGCATGACCCCCAGAGGATGAACCCTACTTATGTTGATGATCCCCTGACTTTCCCTTTAGCAACACCATGATGATGATATTTGCTTGTTTGTTGCTTTTTTTTTTTTTAATTTTTTATAAAATATCTCAACAACCATTGGATGGATTGCCATGACATCTTTCCATACATTTATTCTTCCCACAGGATGAATTGCAATGACTTCCCTGACTTTACATCTCCATCTTGTTCCACCATCAGGTCAAAATTTGAATTTGTCTTATTCCTTGGTTTATGACCAAATACCTGCAAAATAATGTTATTGCCATCAGTGCTAATTAGCAAATGTTAGCATCTTAACATGCTAAACTAAGACAGTGAACATCAAAGATTAAAGGCCTATGCACGAAACACCAGCGTGTTAGCATTGTGATTGTGAGCATGTTAGCATGCTGATGTTAGCACTTAGCTCAAAGCACTCTAAGTGCTGTACAGCCTGAAGGCTGTTGACCGTTCTTGTTTACTAGTAAAACAAATCTGGTATGTTTTGTGTACAAAAAGTGAGCTTGCATTATATACTTGACTGTTTATCTATGCACAACTACATATATAATGTATCTAAGAATGTCACTTTTACTGCGATTATTTTATTAGATTTAGCTGTTGCTGAACTCAGTTCCCTGGAATAGGTCTTATCAGTCCAAAGGTCTTATCATGCCAAGGTGTGGTTACCTAAACCAAGACGTTTGGCTTGGCTGGGTGTCCACCAAATTAGTCACTGACGCAGTTGTGTGTGGTTGTGTGTGTATAGCCAAGAGAAAGGCAGCACAGACACGTTTTCATTAATGTTATGTTATTTTAAGAATAGCTGAGCTCTGTCTTTTACATTTCATGCAGTCAATGATTGATCAATACCACATGTATTGTCAACGGGAGGTGACTAAATTGGCTTCCACACAAGTTGTAGCCTACTACTGTTTCTTCTTCTGTCTACTTTGTATGAACAACAACTTTTTCCTGTCAGTCTACTGTTGCTTTCACCCTTTTTCCTATGTTCATTATTTAGTCAACTATTACCAACTACTACCACCTGGCAGTATTTGACGAGCTGATCAGTCGGTAGTAGGACATACTACTTAAAACTATATTCCTGAAAGGGACTCATAACAAGCAGTGTAAGAGGTGATTTTTGGTGTGTGAGTATGTGAAATACATGTTATCAACTGGTATTTTATTGTGGCTTTTATTGTGCATCTTATTTGACCATACATTATTTTACATGTCAAGTTTTGACAGCAGACAGTCACTTTCCCCTGTGGTTAGATTACTGAAAGTGTTTTGAATGCTGTCTGTGGAATGATGTCAGAAGCTCTGACATCATTCCACAGACAGCATGTCAGAAGCTCTGACATAATTCTATCAACAGTATTGTACCAACATTGTATCAGTTACACACTTGTGTGATAACATGTGTTAATGCTGGTTAGTAGACGTCAAATCAGTCAAGAGCCTCTTAGAAAGGCTGAATCTGTGATTTCTCTTCTGAGCTCATTAATTGTGCCTTTAAAGCAGTCAGTTTGACAGTTGATTTCCCCTCTGGGTGAATTCCTGAGAGGTGTTAGCTAAGACGGAGCAGTGCTGAATCATTTAAACACTGTCATTACTGCCATTCTGGGACATGATCAAGGAGCTTGGGTTGGACTAGGAGCATACTCTAGAGTGTGTGTGTGTGTGTGTGTGTGTGTGTGTGTGTGTGTGTGTGTGTGTGTGTGTGTGCCAGTGGGAACGCCAGAGGTAGAAGTTCCATCTGGCACAGCAGGGGATGGGTGTTGGCTCGACTGGAGCCAGTCTAGTGATACCTGGATGAAAAAAGAGTCACAACTTGTAAAAAAACTTGTCCCTGTGTATTTGTCAGTATTTAAACTCTTGCAAATGCTGTGTAATGTCTTTCCAGGCTCATTCGGATTCTTTGTGTCAAAAACGTAATGATAGTGATACTTCTGAATATCGAAAATCTTTTTTTTTCTCCCAAGCTGTGTTTATAAATGTAATTTGAACTAATAGCCATGTTCAAATCTGCTTTGACGTGAACACACATACTAATACAATTTCATCTAATTCATGGAGAATTAGTGCTTGGAGGAGCAGGAATTTTAATTGAAAGGGACCGTTTGAGAGAAAGAGGTACTTAAATTGAAATGGCAGAGTAATTATAGCTTAGAGTAAAAGGTGTTTACTCACCTGGTACCTGCTTAAAGGCATTTTTTTATCTGTAGTAATGTTGAGTGATCCACGGTGATGTTAAGCGATGGAGAAGTGAACGAACTTATGTAATATCTCCATCAGGAATTACAAGCTAGTCATGTAAGGAATCACTTCTAAGGAAGATGGGTGCCAGGTTGGACATTGAGGCTGACATTTTTGGGGGCATCCTGTGGGTCACAGGATTCAAGTGGGATTCCCACAGAAGCTAACACAGTGACCAACATCTGACACCAAGCTTTTTAAAGGTCCCAAGAAAGTCATGCTGACACCAAAAAGATGCGACTATTGTCATTAAAACAGTTAATAATGGATAATGTTAGATAACGTTAGCTGTGCAATGCTTTGATTTGCCCTGTTATTGGGTGTCTGTGGGCAGGCGAGCGGACTCTCACCAAGTGTCTCAGGTGTGGAGCTCACACTCCCACAGCAGTAGCCTCCATACCAAGCTGTGTTCGAGGGACTGCAGGGGTCTCATGGTAAACAGAGAGAGACAGAGAGAGAGTGAGACAAGTTATGACAATAACGTAACTATGGGCTGGTACTGAAATCAGGGGTGAAAAAAGAAAAAGATTGTGGCCTGCTGATATAAACCAGCATTGTCTTTCCATGCCTGCAGTTTAAATCAGAGGCCTTTCTCCCTCCCTCAAAAATATGATGTGACATAAAACCATGTGGGAACCTTTTTTTTTTTTTTTTTTTGCATGGCACAGTGTTACCTAAAAGTAGCTAGCCGTATCCTAAAATTACCATAGATTATGCGACATCAATCTTGGAATAAAACTGCACAAAGTAACCTAAATCTAAAGCTTATGTACAGCAACATGTTTCAAAATGAATGAATCATTCTGCCTCGAAAGATTCATCACTTGACACGATTGAGTCTGCCGGGCCACTGGACCATGAAATATGCAGGTTGTTAAAGAACTGGCAGCCAACTGGTAACCTTTGAGACTGATCTGTTGAACATATTTTCAAGCTGACAAGTATGGTACTTAGTAGGGCATTAACGACTTTGATTTTTTTTCAGGTCGACTTATCTGTCAATAAAGTCGAAGTCGAGTCGACACGTCATTTGATGACGTCATCGCATTGACACAGCGGAGGAAAGTGAAGTATCTCCACACATCTGATGTGTGTCTGTGAAGGCCCAAACATACTCGAGCAAAACGTATGCGGAACAGACTCTGCGGACGTCTGCAAGCCCTGTGCGCGCAAAGCTCAAGGCCCGAACATACTCGGGTGTACTATAAGCGGAACGGACTCCGCGAGGAATGTCCACAGTCATTCGGGCTTTCATAGTCGAGCGCAATTCCGCGTCGTAGTTTCCTGTAAAAATGTCTGTGAAAAATCCCCCGATGTGAAAAATACATGCCGAGCGCGGTCGTAAAATCTGAGCTTTGCGCGCACAGGGCTTGTGGACGTCCGCTTTGAGTCCGCGCGGACCTCTGCAGACTCCGCTCCGCGCACCAGTGACTGCTCGGCATGTATTTTTCACATCGGGGGATTTTTCACAGACATTTTTACAGGAAACTACAACGCGGAAGTGTGCTCGACTATGAAAGCCCGAATGACTGCGGACATTCCTCGCGGAGTCTGCTCCGCTTATAGTACGCCTGAATATGTTCACTTAGTCAAGGATAAAGAGAGGGAAAAAACGCACGACTTGTCGACTCCTAGCGGGGGGCGTCGACTTGTGCCACTGACGTCGACGCATCGACAAATCGACTTTTCTGTTGATGCCCTAGTACTTAGCTATAAAAATCTTGCACCTTTAACACCACCAGGTGTTACCTCTGTCCAGCCATGTGAATCCTTTGGATCACCATCAAATGTGAAAAATGGTAAGACTACTCCTCATGTCAGCCATGCCTGTTTCTTTAAATGGTTAAGGCCTTTGACATTGTTGTTGATTGAACTGAGGACATCCAAGGCATTTAATGTCCTTTTGATTTTCAGACCACCCAGCGCCTAAGTAGAGTTTGCATTTTCCCTCCGTGTCAGCGTGGGTTTTCTCTAGGTCCTCAGGTTTCCTCCCACAGTCCAAAAAACATTCAGGTTAATTGGAGACTCAAAACTGACACTTTAACTGATCCTATTTGAACTAATTCGGCTAAATCTAATCAAACAATTGGTTGGTCAATAAACAGTTAAAACAATATTACAAATCTGTGTCATGACTTCTAAATAAGTGAGGGAAAACAGAAATATATTCTTCAGTATACATGTCCTAAGTGCCAGGAATCTTTGTAATTTTAAGTAGATGAGGTTGTCGTGTTTGCTCAGTGGTGAAATTGCTTTCTGCTACCTTAAAATAGCAACACACCAACAAAGCACCAGACCACACCTCATTTTAATACCTATACACACAGATGGATGCTAGTACATTTACTACTGGCAAAACATGAGTGCTGGAAGATAGCTGTGTTGGTTTGAAATTAGCAATGACATTAGCGCTATGGTGTGTGCTGTAGGTGTAAGACATGGGCTTTTATCTCACTCACAAGTACATAAGCTAAGCAGCCAAACAGGGCTATGTTAGTCAGCACATCCATGCACAACTCATAGCTAGAAAAGTTAGAAGTTAGATAAGAGAAGCCTGCTTTTGTCTACCACTGAAATTAAGATCCCAATTTTTTTTAAAAATACCATGAATTTGGAGTGGTAGATCTGCCACTGTTATTATTACAAACTGCAGAAGTTCTGTGTAAAAAATGAAAACTGACAATTGTGGCAACAGTAACTTAATTTTTCTGATACCTGCATTATTCCCATATCATTATGAAATCAGTCACGTGTTGCCCTCACTATTGCTAAAGTATGCAAAATAAAAAAAAAGTACATATTTTGTTAATGGTGTAAGTTAATGTGTTGTGCCCTTTATCAGCTCTCCTCCTTTAGTAAGTGGCAGTGATTAGGTACAGTGAGTTCAACCTGATAGTAACAGTGACAAAAGGCAGGAAGGGTGAAGGCATTAATGTCATGCACGGTGGGGAGAGAAAAACGCTTATGACGCTGGTATAATCTTTTAGCTTCAGCCAAGAGCCACAAAACTCAGGAAATTCAAAGAGCCACACCAAAGTCGAACTTCAGCTCATCTCTGCACTAAGAATTTCCAGCCTTGAGGAGCTACCTGCCTCAGTGTATTGTACCCAAGACTGTATTCATGTAGAAAATATGTCCAATTCAGTCCTTCCTCTTAAGTAGCTAATTACAGTGTACTTTATCAGTAAAACTAGTATTTGACATTTGAGTTATTGACAGCATGGCACAGGCATGTTTGTACCTGTTATTCTACCACATTTTCTCTTCTTTTTTCTCTTTCTCTATGCTGGGATTTAACCACCTTTATGATGAACATAGTTTAAGGTCCAGAATTTGACAACTGTTATAAAATCATCATGATAGGAAATGCCAAAACGTTATGCTTTGACATATGGCCCCAAATTGTGTCAAAACCCTAAAGGGGAATTCTCTTCTCTAGTCCCCAACAAGGTCAAGGGTCAGGGTCAGCTACATAGCAGCAGCCCTGGGGCCATATTCACAAACATTCTGAGAATACTAGAGCGCTCTTGTCTTAGCCTAAACAGTGCTAGCAAGGAGTCCTAGCTGAGGAGTGATTCAGGAAAAGGTAAGGGACAGAAACTTTTACCCTAGGGAGGAGGTGTTATTGACCCCGTTGCTAGGTATGATGCATTCTTTTAAAAGGTGTGATTGGTTGAGCCAGCAAGGTGAGTAAAAAAAAAAAAGAACTGCGTCACAATATGAGAATGTGAAAGCGCTGTAATTGTTTGCGTGACCTCTGCTGATAGAAGGTTGCGACAGACCCAAGTCATTACTGCTGCATAGTTATTCCGGTTTCCAAATATCTTAGTGTCGTGAGCACTTTCATTTCTGCATAATGCACTACTGTGTTGGATGGGAGATGTGAGTGAATGTGAATCTCTAATGAGAACACCCACAAACATTACCGCGGTACAATCTAATCTGTAGTGTTTCATGTAGTCTCTGCCATTTAGTGTTTGGAGAATATTTCTCCTCTTTGTCTTTTCACTATTTTCTCCTGTGTACTCTGCACAGTTTTTCACCTTAGGGGCGATCTCAAGGACTAAGATGCTTTATGAATGCCAGAAGATTAAGTCTTAACTGAGAGGGGAAATTCTTAACATAACATCATAATTCTAAGAATTTTCTTTAAATTTTGTCACAAGGAGCTACTCTTAGTACAATGAAACTTTAAGAATAAGTTCCCGTGGGGCTGTTCACGATTCATCTTGAGGACAGGTCAGCGGGGTGGGTGTGACTGTAATGAAGGCTTGATCCAGAGTCTTGTGATTAGACAGTGTCAGTGTTTGGTCCCACATGTGCCCCTCACTACTCAAACTGTATGTTCGTGACAGTATAGATAACTGACACAGTGATTTTCAACGGCCTGTTAGCACTAACTCAACATGACCCGTTGGACACCCCGAGCCGAGCTTTGTTCTGTCACACTGCGGCTTCCAGTGGGATTAACATCCATCCACACCTAGACACACACGCACACACGCACACAAGGACACGTATACACTTGGAGGATGCAGCAACGTACTGTATTTATACACACATACACACACACACACACACACACCTACACACACACACACACACACACACACACTTATATATAAACTAAGCACAAAAAAGTAAGGAAATTTGTGTTTGGTGGGTTATTTCTTTGTTGTAACAATGCTTCTTATCAATAAATCTTATACTGTTGGAAAGCCTGTTTATTTACCTTTTAAATGGTGCCACATTTGTAAGGAACATACATTTGTGGGATGAGCAGCAGAGCTGAGTATGTGGGTTGTGCCCATGAAAAATTTGTCAAATCTTCTCTGCCAATGTCAAACAGCTTCTTTTTTTTTGCTGCTGACTCAACCTGGCACCTCCTCTTCATGCTGGTCACCACCCTGGTCACACATACTGCTGTGGGATGGCATCCCATTCTTCAATTATCATTTGTCACAAATCAGCCAACGTGGTTGTGTTGGTAACTCTGGGACTAACAGCATGCCCAAGCTGATCCCACAAGTGTTCAGTAGGGTTAAGGTCAGGACTGCTGGCAGGCCATTTCATCCTCTCCACTCCCAAATTCTGGAGGTAGTCTCTGATAAACCCTGCTCTGTAGGGGCGAGCACTGTCATCTTGGAGGGTAGAGTTTGGTCCCAGACTGTGGAGATATGACTAGTTGCAGAATTTCATCTTGATATCTCTCTGTATTGAGATTGCCTCCAATAATGAAAAACCTGGTTTTTCCAGTGAGGGAGATGCTCCCCACACCTTCACACTGCCTCCACCAAAACATCAGACAAGTGTTCTCCGCACCTGCCTCATGGCAGGCCTCCTGGCAGCCCTATGAGACCGGAGATTGGCTGCGTGCAGTCTGTTCCAGATTGTCTGGGCAGAGAGCCGTCTGCCATATCGTCCTGCAACCCTTGACTGCAAATCTGTGGAAGACTGCCTACGGTTTCTAAGTGCTGGCAGGATGAGGAAAACATCTTCTTGGGGCGCCCACTTCACGGCCTGTCTCTGACATGCCCCGTTATATGGGACTTGGCCTTCAGTTTGCAGATGCTACTAGGGCTCACTCCAAATAATGCCGCAACTTGGTTTTGCGGAACACCAGCTTGAAGTTGCCTTATCATACGGGTCTTATTCAGATCAGTCAAATGTGGCATTCTTGGAGCAGACACCAACTGACCACTGTAGCAGGCCCGTGCTGACAATCAGCACCTGATTGTCAGCACCTGGGGGTACCAGAAGCTCCAAACAAGAGTCAATAGCAACTGCAAAAAAAAAGCTGTTTGACATTGGCAGAGAAGATTTGGCTAATTTTTCATGGGTGCAACCAACATACTCAGCTCTGCTGCTCATCCCACAAATGCATGTTCCTTACAAATGTGGCACTATTTAAAAGGTAAATAAACAGGCTTTCCAAAAGTATAAGATTTATTGCCAAGAAGCATTGTTACAACAAAGAAATAATCTACCAAACGCCTATACATTTTTATAGGCCTACTATTGGTAATGTACACACACCTAGACACACAGTTGTACCCATACACTCACACAGAATCTGAAAAAAAACACACACAAAGGCACTCATAAATCACAAAGCCATCACACACACACACACACACACACACACACACACGCACACACACACACACACACACACACACACACACACACACATCTATTTTATAAAAGGAAATATGGACACAAATCTGCATGCCCATACATTCTCACACACGTAAGCTTTGCTAAGAACACACAGAGAGGACCCTGCCCTCTCATATTGACACTACTTACTCTATATTGTTTTTCTTATAAACTCTCTGTTACTTTAGCTCTTCTTTACACACCTTGATCCCCACATGAGAGATTACTGTGGGTTTGGTGTTGATTTTGTCCTGTCTTTCTTGGTAATGACAAGTTGGCTGACACATCCTGAGTTGTAGCCTCTTTGTTATCGTTGGGTGTGTAAGTAAGTCAGGCCGTCTTTGGGCAAATGTGGAGGGACAAGTTTGGGCTTAAGTTGTATGGTGGTGCCCTGTTAGGTCATGCAGGTCATGAATGTGGGTAGTGTCTGTGTGTGTGTGTGTGTGTGTGTGTGTGTGTGTGTGTGTGTGTGTGTGTGTGTGTGTGTGTGTGTGTGTGTGTGTGTGTGTGTTGGATCTGATGCCTAGATGCCTTTTCTCCATTAATATCCCAGAGGTCAATTCACTCACATTTTCAACAATACACAGTATTTAAAGAAGTACCTTGACATTTTGGGGAATATGCATAGTTGTTTTCTTGCTGACAGTTAGATGAGGAGATCAAAAGCAATCTCATATCTGTATGCTAAAAATGAAGCTACAGCCAGCAGTTAGTTATCTTAGCTTAGCATGGAGACTAGAAACAGGGGGAAACAGTTAGCCAGCTACATACAACATGTTAGTGACTTTTAGAGGTACTTGTTATTGGATTTTGATCCCTTTGCACTGAGCCAAGCTAGCTGTTTCTTGAGCTTATTCTTTTTTCCACTGCATCAAAACTGATGCTTTGTCACGCCCCTCAGCATGTGATATTGATGGCAAAGGCAGCCTTTGGCGTTGTTATGAGATGGCGCTACAGGGCCGCTACGAAGTCCCTTCTTCACACCGTCTTTGCATTTTTACACGACTAACCAAACAGTGAGTGATTTTAGGGTTAGGTTTAGGTTAGGTAAGGAGCCCCTGGACTTCATTGTTTTCCCAATTGTCCTCTCCTCGGTGGGTGAGGAGCTCCAGAATCCATTTATTTTCCAAATTTGCAGATATTTATGGCCACTGTTGTTCTCATTTGAGTTAGCTGCTAACTGTTAACAGCTGATTTTTAAATTTCTCGCAGTTGGTTGCCAACATAATACGCAATCAAAACACCACACCTGCTCCATCCAATGTAACGTCTTTCCAGCTTTACATTTTACGCAAATCTTATTTCAGGGCTCTTACTACCTCCATTCCCATCTCAGAGGCAAGACAACTTTGTCCCCCCCTTTCCGCAATTGTACCTTATATACAGAACGGCGAGGCAGCATAACTGCATGAAATTCCCACCTTGAAGAGGCAGTGTAAAAGGGGCTATAGATACACTAAAGAATGCCCTGTGCGTCGTTCTCAGGGGCACCACCAAGGGGCATGACAAAGCGTCAGTATTTGACGACCTGGGAAAAAGAATGGGTTACTAGCTGCTGGCTCTAGCTTGGTGTAAAAGCACAGTTCCCAAAATGTCAAACTATGTCTTCGAATGTAAACTATGCAGTATTTTCTTTTTTTCAATAATCAACTTTTCAGTGTTGTTTTAACATATATTACAAAAAACCATCACAATTATACACAACAATTCCCCCCACCCCTCACCCCTGGCAGCAACCAATCCAAATGAATTGGCCTTAGTAGATTAACTGACAAAGAAAAAAAAAAGAACTATGCCACATTTGTAGACTCATACAAAAGAACCCCTCTAACTCGTCACTTTTGACCTACTATAAGTGTTTATCTGCAGAGACTCCAACCTCTGTATTTTCTCCTTATTTTGCTGTGTTGGGGACATTCCTGGGCACAGCACAGCATGTGTTATTGTGTTATCTAAGACTGCGATGTAAATTTGCATTTTTCTGAGTAAAATACAAATGAGCATATTTGGTTTGATAAGAAAATCCAGATTTTTCACCTGTTTTGTTTCTTTATGCATCACAAAGCCATAAATTAACAACATAAACATTCTCAAATGTAAGAAACTCTCAAGAGGGACCCTACTATTTCCCAATACCCCTCTTTTTGTGTGCCGCTTCATTAAGCACAAAACTTTATTCACCCCAATAAACAAGTCCTGACAGACACACTGACTGTGAGTGTGAGTGTGTTCTGCTGGTGTGTGTGTTCCCTCTCCTGCAGTGTTATTTGCTGTTATCCCGAGACTCTGAGGGTGTTTGATATCATCCCCCCGCAGTGCCCTCTTTAGACCCTCTTTAGCTCCTGGTGGGGCGGCCCAAAGGCTAGGGCAAGCCTGTGATTGTAGCCCCCCGCGGTGCTGGGAATGAGGGGCCTGCCTCCCTCCAATTACACCCAACCCAACCCCATGAAACGCAAGGCTTTACGGCTCTTATCCAATATGAACCCCAGGCAATAGAGGGCAGGGAGAATAGGGCAGCAGCAGGTAGTAATGGTGCATAAATGGCAACAGGCATTCCACAGTGTGAGGCCTCTCCCACTGCTGGAGACAGGCAGGGCGACAGGTGAGGGATGGATAGTACAGCCACGGAGAGGGTTCACGCAGAGGCACACGTGAGTGCAGTCACACCAGAGCATGCCTGTACAAGTACTGGCACACACACACACACACACACACACACATACACACACACACCTTTGGGCCAATCACTAATTATGTTATTAAATCAATTTAACTTTACCTAAAAGGAAGAAAAATGGCTTGGTACCAAAGGCTCAGGGGGAAACTTGGTCACATCTGGTGTGAAACACACTTTTGGCAGAATGGTGCCATTTCATTCAGTCATCTCCTTCCAATTGTTCTCAGAGAATTTTACAGTATATTTAGCCCAAAAGTCAGACAGTAAATTGAGCTGTAGGCCATCCATAAATAATGATGTGATTTTATGGTGGGAGGGGCCCCAGGAAAGGGGCTGAACAGGTATTGTTGCCCCTGCTGTGAGGCCCACTGGGCAACCCCAGGAGGCCCAGTAGTGGCAGCACAACCCCAGTGAAACTGTGACTGTCAGTTATAAATCAAAGTTATTAAGATTTTTAGTGTTTTTTTGTTTTTGCAACACAATATGCCTTTTGCATCAGCTGAGGCTTGAACGCACAACCTCTGAGACTAAGAATCAATTTCTACCAGCCGTCCATGCATGGAAAAGCAGACTTCAAACCACTGTAAAAAATTCAGTTATCGAAACAAAAATCTGACAATAAAACATATTGCATCTAGACAGCATGGAGATGTTGGTAATTTGTTTGTAACAATGATTGATTTGCTTCATAAGTGAAAAACTGATGTTTAACTAGTTGAGCTATGTGCAAAATGAGAAGCCTGAGATGGTTTCACACTGAAGTATTGATACTGTATCTTTGTGCAAAGTTTGGTTTATTTTCAAACATGAGTAGGCAGATTTTCTTGCAGAAAAAAGACTTGAAGATGCTGCACAGTGATCAGTCACACTCAGGCAATTTTAAGCACAAGCTGGAGTACTAGAAGATCATTACATTACAATGTGGATTCTGCAACAGTTGAAGCTCAAACCTGCACCCTCTGAAACCCAGGACAGTCATCTACCGCTCTGAGCTAATGGGCAGGTAGCAACTCAACAGTGGCTTCACAAACTGACTAAGCCATTCACTGTTGTGTAGGAAAGCAGCAATCCGTGCATGGAAAGGCAGATTTGAAACCACTGTAAAAAATTCAGTTATTAAGACAAAAATCTCAAAATACACATATTGCGTCTAGACAGCACGGAGATGTTGGTAATTTGTTTGTAACAATGATTGATTTGCTCCATAAATGAAAAACTGATGTTTAAAATTGACATTTTTACATTGACTCCAATTGTTCACATTAGAGCAAAATTTAAAATGCTGTCAAAAATTCAGTTTTTGAGATAAAATTCTGAAATTTGCCACACATCATCTACCATGACTCTAGAACTGTGTCATTTCATGAACACTGAAGATTTATTTAGCAAGAATTTGCATGTATATGTTTACAGTACCGTTTACAGTCAAACATTTTGATGCACTGTAAGCTCAATTTTTGATAAATCAAAAATCTGAGAAATGTAGTTTTTGTAGGACAGTCTGAAGATGCTCTGTAGCATCTGAGTTTACAGCTGAGGATATCTGGCAGCTTAGCTGCCCGGACCCTAATAATAATGTATCATTCCTTTACCACACTTCAAAACTACATATTATTCACATTTTAATTATTGATTTACCACTTACTGTCTGTTAGATTACCTGTTAAAGACCCCACAAAATTCCAAAAACATATTTTTAAAAGTGGACAAAACTATAGTCCCATATGGGTGCTTTTTCCCCATAGCAATCTTGCACCTTTAATAAAGCACAACACTCCAGGCACCATTAACTACTTATTTAACCTGCAAATCTATTGTAGGTTTTGTGTATTTTTATGTTACATCCATGAATCTTGTAAAGACACATAAGAGAAGCAGGAAATAATATGTGTGGGATAGACCAAGGGGAAAGGTGTTGGCCAGGTATAGTTGCCCCTGCTGTTAGCCCACTGTGTAGCCTACCCCATGGGGTAAACTAATCGTATCCCATCCCAGCTCCCTCCAGTCTGAGGCGTGGGTTTAATTCAACACATTGTTGACATTTTACTAGATATATTTAAAGGGAAATCCTGTCCTAAATGCCTGATGGTAACTTGAGCTGCATACCTACCATGAATAAGGATTGTGATTTTATGGTAGGAGGAACCTCAGGAAAGGGGCTGGACAGGTATCGTAGCCCCCGCTGTGAAGCCCACTGGGCAGCCCTGTGAGGCACCGTAGTGGCAGCACAACCCAGTGAAACTGTGACTGTCAGTTATAAATCAAAGCTATGTTTTTGAAACTCTCTCATGATGAATAAAACTGATTAATGAAAAACTTTTAATGAAGATACACCAGGAAAAAAGGAATGGTGTAATACCAGTCCACCTGTTCAGTGAGTCAACATGAATCTGACTCATGGACACTGTCCACACCCAAAACAAAACAGAGTGTGAACTTGTGCGTGACACTTCAAACCAGTTTAAACCAGTTCCTATAGTTCTTTTACTTGGACAACTCATCCGATTTCAGGTTTATGAATAATATGATGGTAAAATCAAATCAAAGTCAAGTCAAACTTTATTTACATAGCACATTCAAAAAGCAACCTCAGTTAATGAAAGTGCTGAACAGGGTCATATACCAAAACAAACTGATACAAAAGCAAACAACAAATAACAGAAGAAGAAAACAATCAGCAAAAAAATATTTTAAAAACTGCAGCAGAAAGGATAGCTATAGGAGGCTTCAATATGTTTATGAAAATGCAATAAAATTTTTATTGGAAAATAAATATAGCCAGTAAACAACTTTATCAGTTAACACCTCATGATACATGTTGCATATGTGCATGCAGTATACATGCCCATACTTCCTTGGCTGCTGCAACATGTTCTGCATATTAAGCATTTTCTAATCCAGCTGATCCATTTCATGTTTGGCTCCCTCACTGCTGACAAACTTAATGGAACTTCCACCATGTAGGGTAGCCTACTAGTAACAAAAGGGGCATCAAAGGGAAACGTATTGTTTTTCATTTGCAGCAGAGCCACTGCTGTTTTTGGCCTGAGATCATCTGCCTCTGTTCCTTTTTTTTTTAATGCCATCTGGCCCCTGGCATCTAATCTGCAGTTATGGAAGCTCTTCCTCTCTGCCAGGAATTCAGTAAAGCAATTAACAAAAACTCTCTCTGATGTCTTATCAGAGGCACAAACTTTTCGGTGTGCGTGTAGAGTCTGAAATGGAAAGAGAGCAGAGGTATTATTACAGTGGCGATGGTGCAGTGGCAGAAACACTAATAGTTACTTTGCCTGTCAAGGGAAACTGGCAGGTTTGTGTTTATAAAGCTACGGACTAATTGTTTTAATAAACTAAAATGTACTAAGGCAACATCAGTTTGTTTATGTAAGAGATATAATTCTGGCATGTGTAAACTAAACCTTATCTCAGAATATGTGAGGGTACATAGAAACATGCACACCAATTCAACTGAGCTGGACAGCCACAAAAAAGGTTCACAGGTTGAGATCAAATGGATGTCAAAAAATGCCAAAACATCCATGCACAAAAAGAGGAATGTTTAGAAGTGTGAAAAAACTAATATTGAAAAGTGATAAAAACACTAGCAAATGTTTAAGTCCTTGACTATCATCAGTGCATTTGTAATCAGAAATGTTTGCTGCTGTTTTTTGTGGCTGTCTAGCTAAGTTGAATTGGTGTGTGGGTATTTCTTCTGCCATCCTCTCTTGATTGTCCATTGTACCAACGCACCCAAGATAAACATTTTGTTGCCCTAAGTAGACGCTGTTTTACAGCAGCACATGTATTTCAAAGCATATTTTCACATCACCTCTTTTACATAACCACTATCAAACATGATGAAAACATGCTGAAATTTATTTAAGGATTAACTGTAATTCTACATTCATATATAACATTTAAAACCCAACTCTGTTATTTTAACACAACAGAAATACAAGGTTTTTATCTGATAGCATCAGTATACACTCCAGACCTATCCTGTTTTTACTGCGAGCTGACCACATTTAAATATGAATAACCCTTGTAATCAAGGTGTATAAACCCCATGGGATTCCCACTATAAACTGCTCATTTGTGTTCATTGATGTTACAATCACAGTGAAACAACCCTGGTTGTAAACGTTAGATTCTCCTGTCATTTGGAGGGCTGCAGCTGTAAAGCTGAACTACAGTACTGCATACCTTCTTTAACATGGCCCCTATCAGGATGTCTAAGAAACAATTCGCTGCTACTTCCATCAAACCTGATGGTGCTATAGCTAACACTGGAGGTAATATAAGACTAAAGAAGACTGATTGGTGACAATCCATGAGTTTAATTTGTTCCAGTTTTGAGACATCTGTCTCTGAGTTGTCTGTCTCCATTCCACTACAAGATAAGTGAATAAAATTGAGTGTAATGTATTGTGCTCAGCACTGAGAATCAACAGCCACATTTGTGTACAGAGACAATGTTGCTCACTGTTTTTCACTGAAACTGCTTAATACAAAAGAAATAGTTCCTATTAAAAATCTTCACAACTCTTACAGATGCTGTTTTGGGGAACAGAATTTGCTGTAACATTTCTGCATATGTATGCGGAGTCTGTGGGCAACGGGACAAGATTTTGGTATTGGAATCGTTTTGTTTTCTGTTTGTAGCCTGAATAGTGTTGGCCAATCACATTTGAATGGCAGGTTAACAGTCCCTGTGGAGAGATGCAAGTCACTGGCCAAAATGCAGTCTTGTCTGATAACAATTTAGCTACAATATACAGGTGTCTGTTAGAGATAATCTGATATGATCAACGCATGGAAGAGGAAGTCTTGGTTTGAATATCCTCTTGCTACACCTTTTCCCTAGAGGCTTATCAACGTCAGACTGATAGCAGATGGGTACTGAAACTGAGGTGAGTGACACAAGACATGCCCCCCCCACACACACACACACACCAGTTTAACGCATTATCGCCGCCATCTTGACTGCAAGGGAGCAATGGAGCCAGGAGGAGCAATTTCACTGGGCACAGCTGTGCCATGTTCTGAAAAAAAAAAAAAAAACAGGAAAACTTACATGGTTTGTGATACTGGAGCACATCATAATCCTGAATATCCTGTGATTGTTGACACAACATTTTATGGTCCATTTTCAGCAGGGTCGCATTGTGCTTCAGCATATGTGAAGACCCACTGTACAGTCAAGTTATTGTCCTACTCACTCAGTCAGAATTAGCTTTACGTGCAAATGTTAGCAGGGATTCACACTGGGCGTTACTTTTCTTTATTTCATTTCAACACCTCTGCACTTTTTACACCACCAGGTGATTCAAATCATGACTCAGAGTAGCATGCAGAGTCAAGTAAGGAGTGCCCACATCATAAATGGGACTTAGCAACAGCTAACAACATTGACCACAGTTTGTTAAACTACTTTTGTAGCCTCCCACACAAATACTGCACAAATCACCAGCGCTAATGTTGTCAGAATCCTTCTTACCCCCGTGGGAAATACTAATTAAGGAGGAAAAAGAAATAAAATTAAAATTTCCTCTTATTGATAATGACAATTATGCCCGAACAAGTACACAAGTCAAAATAATTTCTTAGCGAAATGTTTTAATTTCAGGATGACTTTAAAGTTTTTCTCAAAACCTGCCCCATGACTTAACTTTCTGCCACATTTCTATGACATCTGTTATTTAACTGCTTGAAATAACCTGCTGTCAAAGAATCAAATAAAAAGAATGGGATCAAATAATCTACTTGGCAGATGTTAAAACAAACACAGTTTAGGAATGGAATATTATATATGTGAGCACACAAACAAGTAAAGGACAAGTGGGTAATGAGCGCGGAATTGGACCTCTAGGCAAAAACAGAGTAAAGCTGTGAATTAGCATCCCACTGTTTTCGGTGGAGTCGACTTCCCTGTACTCGGCAGGTTGGATGAGGAGGGGCGCTGGCTCCCTTGCTGAGCTCAGGTGTGTCCAGGATGGGTGGACAGCATCAACCCCCCATGAATCTTGCAGACCAGTGTGTCTTCGCCCCCACCCTCAAACTCTGTATGTCTCTTTCTCACGCCGCTCCTACTGATTCAAAGGATATCATGGAAAGCCAGTAGATGCAACTTAATTAATAAGGAATCACAGCTGGAAATACATTAAACCAGCAGCTGCATGGATGCATAGAATTGTCAGTAACATATTTGAATTTTGGCCCGATATCTGCCTTTCCCAGCACTGAGTTAGGGCACTTCAAGATCTCCAAAAGCCTCATAGTTCTATATCAGATTTGGAGATGCAACTCTTCCTTTAAGAGAATAAGGGTGAGATGCGATCAGAGTTGGGTGTAACATTCAGTTTATCTGCTAACCCTATGACTTAACTTTTGTTTCCTTTTGTTAAAGAAATCTGCTGTTTTGAAACAAGTAAAACAATGGCATTTATCTGATCAGTATTTAGCGGTTGAAATGTTCACCTGCTACAACTGATTTTCAAAAAATATTCAAATATTTTTGCGTCCTTGTTCTTAGGAAAGTGATGCCAACCGAGTTACAAACCATTTTCCTTTTAACAAACTGACTCATCATCCGCCTTTACATCTGCTGTGTTTATCACTGTTGACTGCAATAAAAAGACAAAGCATGCACAGAGCAACCAAGCTGTCTATCAGCCCTGAGTTCCGCGAGTGGTTTGTCCTGTTGCAAGTCAAACATTGATGCCTGGGAATCCTCAAAGGAGGCAGAAAGTACAGACCTTCCACACTAATTAAAGGACAAACTTGTATCTTAAAATTCTCAAATAAAAGCCAGTATTTTAACAACGCAGTCAGAAATAATAGCAGGGGGCACTGCTGACACTTACAAGGCTGAGTAAAAAAATCTGAGAAGGTGGAGAATGATTGTACTCTAATAGCTCATGTGAGTCTAGCATACTGATTTTTCGGAGAGGGAGGGAAACACACCCCTATCCACCTTATTCCTAGCCCCCAGAATTATGAATGACCAGCATTTTCCAATGGTAACAGTATGTTAATTCTCTTTCATAGTGCAAAATAAAACATACACACCACCTGTTACACCTCAGACGAAATAATGTGATAATACCTCTGCCATCTCTGACAGCCATCTGAAGGCATTGGTTGCTTTCCTTTTTTTCCTATTTACTGACACATTTTTTGTCGAGAACAAAATAAAAATCTCTTAAGTTTGTGTTAACCACAGACCTTATTTCAGGCATGTAACTAAAAACCCATTGACTTTGAGACAATGGAACTAGAAGTGGTAAGATCCTAACTCATTTCCAGGTTTTCATTCCTGGAAAACTCTATTTTGAATTAATTTTAGATCCATATAAAGTGAATAAACGTGATGATGATGATGTTTTACACATTATGATAACTGCTGATTTATTAAATCGGAGGCCAGTGAAACATGATGCCAGATTTAGCTGCAGACCTCAGTTATACACTAATATAAAGTAGTCGTAAAATAAATAACTTCATTTTATATGATAAAAAAGAAGTTCAGCAAATCAGCAGCACATTCTCAGCCTCGATTATTAAACACATATTCAAGGTATGCTGCTGGGTTTTTTGTGTAACAGGCAATTTTCTAATGTAGGTTGAGAATGCAGTCAGACAGGGATATCATGTATTGACGTTGAGTGACAGACCTGTCATTCTGGGTTTTATTCTCTTCCAACAGTGCTTTTTTTTTTAATACGGGACAATCTGGTATTATTTAGGATGGTTGGCAACCTATTCCTCTCTGTAGATAGACGATGGAGACTGTACCATTGGTTAAAGCAGCAATCTCCTTTTGTTCTGGCTGCATGTTCTACACACTGTTGTTGAAGCCACAAATTTAGCTCAGTCTGGTTACATTGCAGATGGTACAACAAGTACAGGAGCTCCACAAGGACATTTTAGAAAATGCCATTTTAAAGTTAGTTACACTCAAGGCAAAATACGTAAGAAAACAAACGCTGTGGCGGTTAGCCACCATGATTAGCCACTGGGACAAATCATAGACAGTCTATGTAATTAAAGCCCCGTTTCCAACAAACACTTTCAGTATAGAACCTTTGGAACCAAAAGTAACCCTTCAGACATGGTACCTAGACCCTCGGTCCGCATAGCGTTTCCATTGCAACAGTAGTCTTAAATGTGGGAGGGGCTGCTATTACTCACTTCTCCTACAGCTGCTGCAAAAGGCAGCAAAACATCCTTTATTTTATAGTTACAGTTTACTAATATATGTAAAACTTGCCACGGTATGTACAGTGGTTTCATAAGCCTGAAAAGCAGCCACAACTCAGCCCTGAGCTAGAGTGATGGTCCGCTATTGACCAAATAACATAATCAACAATCAAACACAGGTCCACGTGTTAGTACCACATCTGTGTGCTGGGAAAAATGGGGACAGTTAGGAACGGTTCTATTGGTACCATCCACAACTTTTCACAGTGAAAACAGAAAAAAAGCTTACCAAACTGAACTGAGCTGTACCGTACTACTCGGTGAAAACGAGGCTTAACTAGCTTACTGCTACTTTGAACATCTCACTGGAAGTTGCGCCCATAATCATTTCTACAGTAGCGTGTAGAGGAATGAACGGGTAAGATGTACTTTTGTCTATTGCCCTTATATATCCTTTGTGAATAAATGCCCAGTTCTGTCTGTAGTTGTAATAAATAGATAAGACTTGATGGTACTTAAACCCATATCTCCTGGATATTGAGTGGACTGTCACAAATTATGTTGGCCATTATATGCAAGTTTTTGCATTGGAAATCTCCACAGGTTTAACTGAACAGCTTATTTTGTACATACAAATTCTCAAATAGGTAAACATGTTGAAAGAAGCAATGATTTCATTCATAAGCTTGTTTAAAGACAAAAATAGAGATTCTGATTAAAAAGATAAGATCTGATGTCTGAGTCATGAGGGGAGACACATGGCTGACCCTTGGCTGACACACACAGACAAACAAACAGCCTGCATGCACGGTTTACTTGCACACACTTGCACAAGTCTGGTTATATGCAAAAGAGTTTCCTTCGAATTTATGGTAGACCACATCCACCAGTTTATGATAACAATCAACATTAACATCAACTGACGTGGCTCAGTGTCAAACAGAACACAACAATCATATGCATCATGTATTCCATACACCATTCCACCCTGCAGAAAGAATAATGACCGATGGAAATGGTCTGTGTATATCAGCTACCTATTGTTCTATTCTGGGCCTCACTGAGCGTGTGCAGGCTGACCTTCGGACCCTGTCACAGGTGTAAGAGCCATGTTTGAGTTGTTGTTTATGTCATCAGAAAGCAAAGCGAGGTGACACTGTGCTGTGACCTCTGGGCTTGTTGTGAACTCTGCCAGCTTCCTCTTTCCAGCAAGAGTTTCATGTCCAGTGTGACAGGACAGGAACTCTTTATCACGCATCTGAATTGATTTTCCATGGAAGAGAGTGTATGCTGCACACACACACACACACACACACACAAACACACACACACACACACACACACACACACACACACACACACACACACACACACACACACACACACACTGTATTGGGTGTAGTCAGCATTCTTGTTGCACCAAACTACATTTCCCTTCATCAGACTTCAAGCTAACCTGGTAAACTGTGCCTTGCAGACAGATATAGTATAGTTATCCTATTTGTTAATAATTCCTGTTTATTTTAACTATATATTTGTAAATACTCTTGTTGCTAAGTTTTTCCCATCCACACTTAAAACACAGTTTGTGTTTGGAAATGTAATATTTTTATAGAGCTCTGTAGGATGAAAAACAAAAAATGAAAAAGGCATTCATTAGTCTTACATTTAGTTGGTGATGTTTTATACCACCCAATACGGCCAGGTGATCTTTTTTTTTTTTTTAGCTAGAGGTTTTTTTCCCAGCACATTTCAGCAACAGGACAGTTCAAAGTAGAATAAAAGTGGCAGCTCAGTGTAATGAATGATGAATTATTTGATTTTATTAAAGGCAGCAGCAAACAGAAAAGTCTTCAGCTGTGATTTTAAAGAACTGAGAGTTGCAGCAGACCTGCTGTTTTCTGTGAGTTTGTTCCAGATATATGATGTATAAAAACTGGAAGCTGTTTCTTCATGTTTAGTTTTAATTCTGGGGAAAGAAAACAGTGAAAAGGAACCAAGTACTTGGTCTTTAATCCTGAGTATTTCTCTAGAACATTAGATTATTATGAGAACAAGCAACAATCAGCTGTAAAGTTTATTATTTCTTACGAAGAGTATAACACTTAAAACCTAGCTTATTAGCTTCATCAGGACTGTGTGGGTGTTTTAACAACCTTTGGATGTATTAGGTGAGCTGGATACGCTGCCATCACTTCACCTTGTTGCCGGTTTGCCATGAATTGTGCTACAATGAAAAGAAATCCCTGTGGCCCAAAAAGCATTTTCCCTTGCAGCCCATTTCCCCCATAGACCACCATTATAGAAGAGACATCTGTAAAACTTCTGACCTGACATCTCAAACTTTAAACAAGGTCAATTATTACTCTTTGTATTGTGATTTTTAATCGATGAAGCTTTCATATTTGTCAAATTTTTCAAAAGCCAAGAAAAGTAATTTTTATGTGTGTGATAAACAACCTCACAGTATTTAAATCACATTTTAATTGCAAAGCCAAAAACTCAAGAGCACACACACACACACACACACACACACACCAAAAAAGAAAAGACCATTATTCAGTCATCTTTATTTCTGCACTTCATTATATCATAATGTATATGACATTATTTATGTTGTGTTCAAACAGAACTTGGCAAACTGGTTTTAGATAATACACCCCTTACATATGGAATAGTGTTAAAGTAAAAATTTAAATGTCTCATTTCTTTTGTAGATTTCAAAATGTCATACATGGAAATTTTCTAAGCTACCTGGAATTGTTTTTCTATTGTGTAATTACTGTTCTGTCTATATGAATTGCATGTTGTGGTAGTGGTTTCATCCAAATCAGCAATCCCAACATGATCTAACCCCTACTCGTCATATTTTGATGCTTGGGCAGAAGGCCCTGGCGTAATTATAATGATGCCTGGAGCCGCTTTTTGCATTATATCTTCACGAAGGGAGTCAGCGGATCTTGGTGCAGAAACATTTAAGTCCACTCATGTGACTAAGAAGGGGTCAGTGTTTAGTTTTAGGCAACAAATCTACTTGATTAGGCTAAGGAACAGATTGTGGTTGATGGTAGTCACATGAGTTCACTCGTGACTAACGTGACAGATGTGACAAAAAAACTTAACGTTGACCTTTAGTTTTAAATGAAACACAAACACCAGTCTCTCCTGGGTCAAAGTCCTGTGCTTGTTGCTCCCATTTACCTGCCCTTCCGCCCACTTTAAGTAAAATTTAAAGCTCTTAGATTTTTATCTGTTGTTCTGAACGTCCAATAATGATGCGGATGGGTTTTGGTTGAGAGCCCAGTGGGTCTCATACAGACGCTAAAGGATGTCCACAGCATTATCATTGTGGTGGCAGGGACACTTAATTTATCTGTCCACCTGTGTTCAGAGAAAATAAAAACATACAAGAGAAATTAAAAACAACTGAGACCAGGGATAATATGTGTTAGTTCTGCCTTTATTTGCTATCATTTTTTTATACTAATTTCACTGCATGTACAGAGGAAATTTGATCAAACTTATGAATATGAGCTGTCACTGTCTGTCTGGCCCAGAGGTCATGCTTTGTGTGTGTGTAAACACTACAGTAGCATTCAGGCACAAACAACAGTCTCAGGTGTGCAACACCAATAATAACACAAATGAAAACTACCCAGACTCACATTTGCTGCTTTAATCAATGAGATTTAATGACTGTATTATTCAGTCCTTCTCATGATACCATTCATATGTATCACCATGTGTTTGTGAGGATGCAGTGTCCCTATTAAACATGAAGTGTTTCCATCCATCAGTGTATTTGCAAGAGAGTGAACCACTTATACAAAAGGTACCTGGGTGCAAAACTCTCAGGAAAATTACAGTCTAAAGTCTGAATGGATTTTTGTCCGGCTTGTTTTCATCCAGGCTGCAGCTGGACATGAAAATGTAAAGCCTATGTTTTGTGTGGAAAATTGCCCCGTGAAGGACAAGAGGTCCAATTAGAGAGACGGCAGTTAATCTACTGTCTCATGACAACAAGAGATTTTATGTGAGAATCCTTGTGGTTATTTTCACATGGTATGTTTTATCATTTTGTTAAGGTTCAAGGTTTTTTTTTTTTCTTTTTTTACTTAACATCCCTAACGATAGTTCATGATCATCAAACTTTTTTGTGGAGCCTGCTTTCTCTTTCACAAACAGTGAAAATTTTGCAAATTTACATAATAAGAAACAATGAAATACACAGGTAGTATAAAAAAAATATCATAGTCCAATTTGGTTTTTTAAAAGCGAAATTTCAGTGTACAGAAAGTACAATATGCCCATGAGTAATGATGACACTGATGATAAGCTGTAAAAGTCAAAGTGAAAAAGCAGATGAAGAAATGAATTTACCCACAGGCCTACTACAACAGCTCGTGCTAAATGACATTTACACATTCATCAGTTCATCAACAGCATAGTCATATCCTGCTGCTCTGGGCTCCTATTTTTAACTGTTTCAACTGTCAATGGAGCTTGTAAACTCCAGTACAGTAAACCTAAATGACAGACAGGTGAACAACAGCAGGAAGACTTTATATTATGAAATAGTAGGAGCACTGCAGCACATTAACACAGCAAAATGGGAACAGATCAGAAATCAAAGAGGCTTCCAAAATATTATCAAATATACCAACAAGGGAATACCTGTCTCTAATGATCGAACAAAAAGTCTGGTCTGAAATGCACTTGAATTGATCTTTTTTTTTTTCTTTTTTTGTATTTAGTCCTAAAATTTCAACTCAATGTCAGTTAAATTTTTCATTCGTCTTCTAGGTTTGGTTAAGGGTTTGTTATTTTAAATGCTTGAGATCACAAGTGAAAAATAAATTAGAATGATTTTCTGCTAAATTTCGAGGCACATCTTTTATTTTCAATTTCAATATATTTTCCTCTTGAAACATTCAGTTTTTTATTAGTTCTTTTGGCTCTGAGCAATTAGAAACACAGAAACGAAAAAAATGCTGTCGTCTCTATTAAGAATTCCTTTTTTCCCATCCTGATCCAAATTATTCAATACAAAGCCCTCTTGTTGTATTTATAATTTCATCTACTAAACAGTATGGAAGTGTAATGGATTCACTTATTATCTCAGGATTCTGAGAAAAGTTTTCATGGTTTTCACTGAAGAGAAAATAATCTTGTAAATTCTCATGTCTCAACTGGATTATAGTCTTGTTAATTCAGAGAGACAGCGCAGAATTCTTTTTCCATGAAGGGTTTTCTCAGAATTCTAAAATAATAATCTCAGATTTTTCAATCAGATCTTAATTGTCAAGTGCCCATCCATGGTATAGTGCACAACTGATCTAGATCTGGGGAAAAAACTGAAACCTCTTGAATTAAGAAGTTTATCTACCATTTTCAACCAAATTTTGGAGGTGTGGACTGTTAGTAAAACAGTCACTGTCATCAAGGTTCATGAAGCAGCTTCTTGGGTTCGATCTTGGGTTGATAGTCAGACTGAACCACCACCCCAAAGCGTTGGTGTTTGATGACCTGTGAATGAGATTTCGCAGTCAACTATCTTTCTCCAGAACTACATGTACACCTATGACCAACTGAGCAGCCCATTCAATCAGCTGAATCAGCGTCAGCAAAGCTTCCAGGAATGTTGTACTTCTTGAAAAGAATTTCAGCTGAAGTCATTTGCATATGGCTTATCACACGTCCGGAATTAGGCAGTGACTCAGATGTCCTCAGCTGTAAAGAGTCTGCAACGCACAGTCATGCATCTTAACCTATAAACACTTTCCTGCTTTGACATCACAAGAGAACAGGATCACAAGCTTTTATGATTGACGAACATTCCTCGATACAGTAGTCAGAGGTTACACTGTTACACCTGTAAGTCAGCCGCTGAACAGAATTGCTTCCATGTTGGACAACGTCCTCTGAAAGTGAAGTTGGGAAACACAAAATGGTTTAAAAAAGATCGTGTGAATTGAACATCAAAAAGCTGATTTCTTAAATGCCGTGTAAACAAATAAACTTTCTTCTGTTATGCTGTTAGGGGATTAGAGACACCTGACTTTACTGCTGGTATATTTCTCCTGGAGACGGAAGATTTCTTGGCCATGTCTCTTTCCACACATGGCATGACAAAGGTTTCAGCCATGGAAAGAAAAGGTGAACATCAGAGCATTTGAAATTTTCTGAGAGAGCTGTTCATAGGATTGCTCGAAAGGCAAATCAAAACCATCGGTTGACTGCGAAAGACCCGCAGGAAGATTTTTTTTTTTTTTTTTTACAATCTGTCTCATGTTCTTTCAGAGTAGTGACAGCTTTAGCAAATATGACATACATTTTTTTTTTCATTAAACCAACTGTAGCTTTAAACAGTTATGTCCTGGGGCTTTAAACTTTTTACTGGATTTTTCATTGCAGGAATCCATTGTGTGAACATAACAACCACTAACTGAGCCTTGCAGTTACATGCATGAAAGAGGCTTGTGTGTGTGTGCGCTAGGACATTCAAGGGAAGTAACCAGACTACTTACTAGCTGTAGGATTCTTTCACTTCCGATTGGTTTGACATTTGAAAGCATTTTCTTTGATCCTGGGACTCACCCCTGAGAATACAACGTAGCAGGCGATGACACTGAGGAGAACAGTGCGCTGGAGAATGAGAGGGAAAGGAGGAAAAAACAAAGGGTGGTAAAGTGAGAAAGAGAGAAGAACAGACTATAGTGGTGAAAGAGCAAAATGGAGACAAGAGAGAGGGGGAGAGATTAAGGAAGTGAGGGGTTACTCTGGAGGGCTTTGGTTACGTAGGTGGAGAATACGAAGTGTCAAGGAAAAAGAGGATGGAGAGGTCACTCCATCCAAAGAGCTGTATTTCACTGTCACAGAGTGACAGGTGAGAGGGCCTGGAGTAAAGAAGGTGTGTAACACAGATAAAGGATAACATTTCATGAAGGGGTTGTACTCTTTAAGAAAAAAAAACCCAACAGTGTAAGGTCAGCACCTTTACTCAAAGAGGTGCTTCCTCTATGACAAGACAGGAAATGATTCTACATTTTAGGGTTTTTTTTTTTTTTGCTTTGTTGCAAAAGTGTCTAGTTTTTGCATGATCATCTCATTTTTCTGGCTAACAATGAAATATGCACAATTTCCTGATAATTAGGAGAGACAGAGTAATAATTACACAATAATAAGTGATCTGTACAAGCTGTAGTATAAAAGCTACAGTAAAAGCCCACCCCAATCACCAAAATAAATGTTGGCATTGATACGGTACATCTTGTCTTACTATATAATGATGAAAACTCTGTGTGTGTGTGTGTGTGTGTGTGTGTGTGTGTGTGTGTGTGTGTGTGTGTGTGTGTGTGTGTGTGTCTGTTCCACGTTTGTTTCTCCTCACTGACTTGGTCAGTCCATGTGAAATTTGGCACAGTGGTAGAGGGTCATGGGAGGATGCAAATGAAGCAATTTCACATCAATTGGCCAAAGGGGGGCGCTATAGCAACCGATTGAAATTGCAACTTTGAATGGGCATATCTCATGCCCCATATGTCGCAGAGACATGAAACTTTGCACAGAGATGCCTCTCCTCATGAGGAACAAATTTGTCCCAAGAATCCATAACTTCCGGTTATATAGATTTTCCGCCACTTTGAATTTTTTGAAAAACACCTCAAATCGATCTCTTCCTAGGACGTTTGACCGATCTGCATGAAACTCAGTGAACATAATCTAGTGACCAATATCTAAAGTTCCCTCTTGGCAAAAGTTGGAAAACTTACTAAAACTGAGCTTCTATAAGGCAATGAATATTGCGGAGGACGTGGCTCATCACATAAAGGTGTATGACATCTCAAGGGTTTCACCCATCACCACACAACTTTGTAGGCATATGAGCACACATAATCTGAGGGGACCCCTCCATTATTGACCCCATCAAACAAAATGGGGGCGCTAGAGAGCTAATTTCTTATCTAGGTCTAACTGCCATATTGATTTTTACTAAACTTGGTAGATATGTAGAACAGGACACCTCAAGGTGACTGGAGAAATTTAACTCTAATTGGCAACTGGGTGGCGCTATAACAACAGAAAAATGCTTAAAAATGGCTGAAATGCGACAGATCGCCGTGCCTCCCCCTGTGGCCCAATGTTTGTGTTTTTTTTCTAATTTTTGGTATGACTAAGTCATGGTATGGTTTGCTGTACATAATCACGGAAACTGTCAGTGTGTCAGTCATTCTGTCTGTCCCACGTTTTTCTACTCACTGACGTGGTCAATCTATGTGAAACTGCACATAGGCATTGAGGATTGGCATAGGTAGAAGGTGACAAAGCTATCAGCGGGTATGGACTAGTTTCTACATTATTATGTAGTGGATAGGTTGAAACTTTACATTTCTTGACATTTTAACTTTTAGGTTTAGGCGCATAAAACACTTGGTTAAGGTTAGGAAAAGATCATGTTTTAGCAATCCCTCCTGGAGACATTGTGATATCTCGGTAAAAATTTTTTTTTTCGTGGCGCTATACCATTTAACAACTGGTTTTGTTGTTTGTTGGTCTTGCACAGTGGTCTACAGCTTGGCAGGCATCTTGCTAAGGCGGCATACCAACTACACAGATGAAACTTGTTGGTTTTAATAAACAGATGGCAAACAGACAAATGAACAGTTACCGAAGAGCAGATATTTCCTGCTAAGTAGCAGACATGGCCACAGCAAAGGAGCATAAAGGTGACAGCAAGAGCTTTCAGGAGTGGTGGGAAAGTTGTATACTTTTCCACTGAAAGATGAAACAGTTGCATGTGTCTCAATTATGTGAGATTTTATTATCATTCTTTTTTTAAGAACCTGTAAGATGCAAGAAGCAGTATTCTGCCACCCATTCAAAAAAACTGGGCACCCCTGATTTAAGACAATGGTCTAAAAATGTGAAATACTATAATAAAAAAAAAATTAAGATATTTTTTGGGGCATTTTTAAGCCTTTAACTGATAGGACAGATGAGCATGAAAGAGGGAGAGAGAGATGGAGTGACATGCAGCAAAGGGCCACAGGCTGGAGTCGAACCCGGTCTGCTGCGGCAACAGCCTTGTACATGGGGCACCTGCTCTACCACTAAGCCACCGACGCCCCGAAATACTATAATAATTTGTTTTAATTTTTTAATCTAGCATGCACAAATTGAAATATATAAAGTAGTGAAATTCACCTGCTCTAGTATACCTTGTATTAAACCCCAGCTAACATTAGCCCCAGCATTAGTTTTAAGAGCATACAAGATAAAGGGAACAGGTAATATATGATACCTTGAATGGGGATAAAGTGTAAAAGACATAACTGGATTATGTGTGGTGTCCTCTGACTAATTGCTCCTGTCCTCGGGGCACACGAGGTGTCGAGAGGGCAAAGGTCAAGGCTATCCGTCAGGCTTGGGTGAAACTCATCTGTCTGTCTCAGTAGCCTCACTCTGATACTGCTCAGTGATTCAGATGGATACTCTGGTATGCTCTCTGAGAACTATGATAGGGTGCAGTACAACTTTTCTATTTGGAGACATAGTATTAATACAGCACATGTTGATAACAAAATATGAGGTGATGACTTAGGTGTACATTTGAGTCAGAGCATGAACGGGAATGTGGGAATGAGTGTGAAGCAGTTACAAAGGATCATTCATTCATTGCCAGACAAACATGAAAAGACTTTCCTCAACTGGTTTGACTTTGAATATACGGCTGAGTACAACTGAGTACAAGTGTCAATACTCACATTACAGATCTGTCAGTGAAATAGTTCTACGTCTGATGAGTGACACTGAGTATGTGAAAGAGGAAACTGGTAAAGGATACATCAGGATGCACAGACATAGTAGCAACCAGCAAGTGTGCACACACATTAACACTCCTTTTCTCACTGTCCTGAAAACCAAACTTTCCTGGTTATCCAGTCCTAACACTTGGCCTGCAGTCCTATATCTTTATCTCATTTACACACATATCCAAAATCAGCTCATCTCATTTTACGAGCTGCAACTTACAAAACAACAGCAGTGAAAGGTAACAGGTTTCTGTTACAGTTTGGTTTGTGTGCAAGTGCGTGTGTGTTTGTATGTGTGCTGCCTGTTCATGATAACCTGTCTCTCAGGGGGGTTTATAGTTTCAAGTGTGGATGAGCTCCCGTAGGAAACCAGTGAGTCCCATCTGTCTGGGGAAGGCCTGAGGCGTTAAACCAGAGAAAGGTTCCAGCCATAACAGTTAGCTGTTGTGCCTCTGGGGAGGAACAATGACGTTGCACTAGCCTGAGGCGCATATCACATCTGTGCTTTGAGATGTAACTAATGTGTCATTTTCGCTCGTCACATTTACCTGACGCTCTCTGTCTGTTTGTGGTGTCTTCTTTTGATGAAACACACAACTCAACAGGTTGTAAATAAAAAAGGACATAATACCGTCATTTTGCCAAAAAGCAACAATGTGACAACACACAGGCTGTTGTCATGTACAGTTTGTGCATTTTCCTACGAAAAGTGGCGCACCCAAATTTTTGACCATCCCACGTAATGATAAGCCTGTAATTACACAACCCACATATTTTGGAAGGCTGCAATCACCAATGTGCTGACAGGAGTAAAGAAGGAAGTGTTCCCAAGTGATCCAGTTAACAGGCAGGTTGAGGGTCACAAAGCACAGGACTTTCCCCCGGGAGACTGGCGTTCGGAATAATGTGAACTTTAAGTTAACAATGAGTAATTTTAAGCTACGTCCTCACCATGTTTCTTTTCCTAAACATAACCACAGTAACATTACTTGCTTAAACTCCCTAATGTTGCATTAATTAAATAATGTCATTCGTGGGGGGCAAATTTGCTGGATAGAATATGAACCATTGTAACAGGGTACGCTCAAAAACAGCACTTATGTCAAGCTGCATTAAATAAGCGCCTACACAGACACAAAGCAACACTGGAGTCATGTTCCTAAACACTCAACAAATGTTAGCCCAATATTCACTCTCCTTTCAACTCCGGTATGTTCTTTGTAAATGCCTTAGGAGAAAATGTCCACCTTTTTAGCAGCTAAATTCTCCACCAGCTAGTCTCTACCTTTGTCTCTCTGCTGTTTGGTGCTGGTTAGGTATAGTGCACAGAGGGTTTATGTGTTTTTTTTAATATCTACCTATGCTATTAGTTAGCATGAACCTACACAGTTAAGTTTTGGGCCGTAAAACCAAAACAATAGGCTGAAAGATGCGTGGCATGAGACGTGTTTGTCACTATGCGTAACACCTTGCATATTACACATAGCAATTTTATCCAATGCTAATATACACATATTGATAGATGCAGCTTTAAACCTTTTCTTTCATTTATTTCATTGACTCCGGCATCTGTATTCTACATTCCTAAACATGTCATTACGAATAAGTTACTGTGTGGTCAGTTTCCATTTCAAATGAGCCATGAACAGAACAGTTTCCTTTGTGCTGTGAATACAATGTCATAGTTTGTGTGTGTGTGTGTGTGTGTGTGTGTGTGTGTTACAGCATTTTTAGGTACTTTTCATTGATAAACATTAACGTAATGCCTGACGTTGTCACTTAACTTATAACATTGCAACATATTCTCATAGAACAGTTGGTATGATATCCTTTGAACGATGCATGCACAACAGTTCATATGATATCCTACAAATTTGCGCCCAGCCTTAATGTACAGGTACGTAATTGATGTAAAGTTATGGAGGTTAGTTTTAGGCAATAAAAGTAACTGTGGTTAGGTTTAGGAAAAGAAACATGGTTGGGTGTATTTAGGTAAGTAAAGAATAGAAACAAGGAGCAAGGAAAAGAAAGGTGGTGACACATTAAAATGACTCAAAGTTCACACGAATCCAAATGTGCGTCTCTGAGGGAAAGTCTTGGGCAATAGTCTGTTTTTTTGTGACCCATCCACCACCCAAACCTGCCTCCTTAGCTCGGCACTGCTTCCTTGTTTACTACCATCAGTGCATTGGTCCCGGAATCGCAGCATTTCAAAATGCGTTGAATATGTACGAATTCGGGTGCATTGCTTTTTGTAGGAAAACATACTAAAAATTGATGAGAACAGCCTGAACATCGATATAGGAAAGAAACCCCAGCTTTACATTCAATAACATGTTTCTGTGCAGGTGAATGATATGGTTACTTTTTGCCTGTGAAGCTCTTCCAGTTATATGACTGTTTTTATTTATTTATTTGACTTATATTTAACCAGTCAAGTCATTAAGAATGAATTCTTATTTACAGTGACGCCCTGGCAATTACATTACATTTTTAGCAATATGACTGACATCCATCTCAGTTACTCATCCTCCTGCTGTAAAGCCTATTCACAACTTTCCTCCACTTGATTTTGTGACAGAACCTACTGAGTGAGATGCAGGGAAACACCCTGGACCGGTCACCAATCATCAGCTAACATACCAGCAAACACAGTCACGCACAAGCGTACGCCTACGGGCATTATAGAGTTATAACTGGCCTCAGCTGCTGGTCTGCGGAAGGAAACAGAAAGCACACTTGCAGGGCCTTCCCTCTGTGAGGTTACATTAGTCATCAATGACTCATAACGCTGCCCCTACTGTAAAGCACACACTATCTAAATTGTCAATCAATTTAAAGTTTCCAAGACACAGGGCTTGGATTTACTTTCAAGATGAGGATTTAGTTTTCATTTCTTTTATGAAAATATCAAACAGAAACAAAACAAAATTCCCTTGAGTAAACTCTTGTTTGGTAGTTATTTGGAGATAAAGTAAACAAAAGCAAAGTAAAAACAAAAATGAAACCAGTACCTGAAACATTTAATGATGATCTCCACAAGCCTGTAACATGACCTACGCACATGACCACACAGTATTGAGTATGATTTTATTGTAAGCCTCCTTTTAGACCCCTTTGCATTAATTTCATGGCAATTTGACATGTTTTTCTTGTGATTAAATGCACCCATGGCAATGTTACTAACACATCCATATCTCTTCAACACAACTATGAACTGAATGCCTTCTGACTGACATAAAATCTGCAGCAGCACAAGGTGCAGTGAGGGAAAGAAAGAGAAACATAATGTGCATCTTGTACCATCATCAGCCATAACTTAAACAGTGAAATTAAGCCAGAGATGTTTTATATTCCATGTCTTAAAAGGGCTCTAGTGTTGGTGTAGATGTGATTTACATCGGCAAAGTCGTGTCCTGCAGAACATGGACAGCACAGTTTTAGCAGAGGTTGTGTAATGTGTACTTCTGCATCCACCTCCCGCAGCAGTCTGTGGATCGCCAAGGTCTAAAGCCTGATTTAAATTGGTCAAAATGACACAAACAGAAGCTGCTCAGTCCTGTCTACACAGGGTGCTGAATGCCTACTGTAGATAGCCTATTGTGACCTGTTGCCTTTTGGGAAAGTGTTTGCAAAGTGTTAATGCAACATACAATACAGACATGTTTAAAATGTTTCTGATGTTTTTAGTCATAATAGTTAACCAAAGTTGACCTCAATTCGACCTCAATCCCCAGCAGAAGGACTGTGTCTGTCTTTGACACTTGCACTACTGTTTGTTCAGAGGTAATAAAAAGAGACATGTTCATATGCAGTTGGATTTTTTTTTTTCCTGCTAACTCAAACATGCACTGAACCATGACTTCTTGTGCACTGTAATGCCCGTACTACCTAACTAAGCTGTTAATGTTGTAACTAAACTGATTAAGTGCACAAGTTATTATTCTTCCGGCTACAGGTGGATTACCACCAATCCAATCCTTGATTTGCATATTTATTTATTAATTTTATTTGATATGGACTTCACAATTACATCGGACAAACCAGATGCACTGCTTGAGTGTTTTAGCATACATGCTAATTCTAAGCACTTGTCCACAGGAGGCTTTTTAAAAAGTGCAGACAATAGAATATGCATTAAAATTACAAGGGAAAACAACATGAGCTATAAAGACAACATAATCAAAGAACAGAACCAGACCTGACCTATTAACCTGTGAAAATCGAGACATATTGAATATATCTTGTAGATGGATTTACTGTCGGTGGTTAAGTGTAACGGAAAGTGTTAAATTTCATCTAGATTTTATGCTGACACGACACACTTGAAATGACAAGTCTAAATAGGGCCTCAGTTTGATGAAGACTTGACTGATTAATATCTGACTTAAGACTAACTGCATCATGTAATATAAAACACTACAGCAGTCTCGAGGTTTGACATTGAACATGGTCTGATGGCCGATGGCCATAAAAAGTTACTCTGTAGCCACCAATATCACCTGTGTGTAGCCAACTGCAGCCACAACGTTTTCTCAGTTCTCGTTATGATTGAGTCTGCACGTCTCAGTGAGATTACCTGTCATTTGTTCCTTTAATTTCAACATTCCACGAAAACAGCAAGTGGTACTTGTCGCTGGCTAGCTAAGGCTCAAGATTAACAGTGTACCGTTGTCCTGGTGATGATAGAAAAGGATGTCAGGATGTCAGGATGTCTCTGGAAAAGATCTACATATGCTTAGTGTACATATGCAATTGCCTATCAAGGCGTTTAAATTAATTTGTATGTAAGAGGAGTGTATTTCAGTGCATGTGAGGGAAGGGCGGAGGGATAGGCATATCCAAAATATAACAACATGACTCACTTTTAATGGCAGAGCTTTTTTCTCTGTTGTCTACTGTCCGCAAATTGTTTTAATTGATTTATCAGTTGCAGCTTATTTGCATAGCTTAGTACTGTCATCCATTCTATATGTATTTGTCTTTGATGGCACCCATGCCACTACCAGGTGTGGGTGTGAGCCTGTGTGTGTGGATGCGTGTGTGTGTGTGTGTGAGTGAGTATGCGTGTGTGCCAATGGTGTAATTGACTGTTGGTTTTTCTCTTCATGTGGCTGCAGCCAGTGATGCTATCAACAAACCACAGGCGCCATTTCTGGATCCAACCAATGGAATGAAAGAAAACAAACAGAAAATAAGACCAACAACAACTGCCAAGCTGCTTTCTGGCAAAATGTGTGGTCTGTTAATGAAGGATTAGTGACGCTGTGTACAGGACTCGGGATTGGTGGCTGTTGCGGTTAGTGTGTGGGTGTGTCAGAGATACAGCACATTACTTACTTTGGACTGACAGTATTTCCAGTCCCATTGGTATATTATCTTAGTATATGTCATTGATATAGTTACGTTATAGCCATGAATCACTTTACATGAAAAACTACAAACACTGTTTAGCTCCAGCTTCATAGATATGCAAATGTTTGGTTTTGGGATGTTGGTTGAACAAATGAAAAACATTTAAAGATGTTACTTGTTCTACTGGAAACTGTCATGGGTATATTTAATTATTTTCTGATATTTTATCCTTTAAAAATTGATTGGATGAATCCATAATAAAAATACTCTTTACATCCAAGCTTATTGGATACATAGAAAAAGTAATGGTTGTTTGTTCCTCAAGCATTTCCATCATAACCTACAACAACAGTTGCTTTTGGTATTGTAGTCATATGACTATAGAACCTCTATTACTTAAATATTCCAATTCCAATTTAAAAAAAAAAAAAAAAAAAAACTTAACGAATTTGTATGGTATATAATGAAATCAGGTTCAGTCTGCTCATTAAAGCTTTTACATTTGCTTTACATTTGTTCGAAAATACCTACAAAGCACTTCATATAATTTTGTTTTGATAGAAGTATGACAAAAATGAACATAATTTGCTTTACAAACAATTTTCAGAGGCCGCTCATTTGGCATATGTACAGTGGCTCAACTCACCGCAGTTTAAGAAAACATGCAAGTAGAGAAAATAGGGCTCTCACACAACAACAGAAACTGGGGGGACACGAAAAAGTGATGCACATGGCTGAAATTAACCTTGTGTTAACCTTTTGCTTAATATTGGTCTGCCAATTTAAATAAAACAATGAATTACTCACAATTAATGTTGAAACAGGCTAACATTATGTTACATTACTGTGATAGTTACTCTCGGAACCCGTAGTAGGGTCTCCTGGGTGAAAGTCAGTGACTGTTGGAGCCATCCACCACCCTTGCTTGCCCTATGTAGACTTTTCACCCCCTTAAATTGTGTTGCGGTCCGGCCATGTTTCCCGCTGACGCTATCTGGCTCCAACTGGTTGCCTATCATGCCGGCATGAAAGGGCGTTTTTTTTGCGGTGTCTGACACCGGAAGTCACTGCCCAAGGGGTGGTATTTGATGACTTCGTAAGGAGACCAGGTTGTTAATACAGAATAGTGGTATAATATTACAATCAATCAACATTTTACATTATTCCACAATAGATACACTTTTGTCCTCTGTTTCAAAATTTGTATCCTCAGTTTTTCCAAAACACAGTGTATCAAAGCCTTCGCTTTCAACATTTATGAGATGGATTGGCAAAAAAAAAAAATACTGACATTCATGGGTTTTTTTGCAATTTATCCTTATGACTTTGGGTCCCATCACTTTTCTCTAACGCTACCATAAGGTTCACATTTTAGGTTTTGAGGGACATTTCTCAGGGACTATATGGCTTGTCATGAAATCTTAGATTCATGCCTCACACAAGATAAACTGTAATAACCTTGGTGTTTCATTAATTTTTCACTATACTAATGACATTCCCATCAGCATCAGTTGTTCTTCAATTAGGCGCTAATAAGCTAATGTTAGCATGCTAGCACACAACTAAGCTTGCAAACATGATAATCATCACATCAATATGTTAGCATTGTGAGCATGTTAGCATGTTGACACTAGCATTTGCCTCACAGTAAACAGAGTAAGCCCAAGCACAGAGTGCTACAAAGCTTGGCATATTCCCTACATAACTATAGAGTGTACATATCATGTACACTGTATCAGAAGAAGGACAAGATGGTGTAATGTAGCTGCTGTATTACTGATTATTTCGAGTCACAAGTGCATCACTTGCAACATTATACTCAGTTTTGAGGAGAGGAATCAATTGAAATGAAACATGCTTCTCTGTGAAAAGTCTGACTCTGGTGACACAACCTTTGAATCACTTCTCAAGTGCTTGACTAGAAGTCCAATGCGCTATCCATTGCGCCACAGAGCCTGCATTATTCCACTGAGTTCTCTGAAATTGAAACCTACAGTCATAGCAAAAATAGACACAAGTTGACTCAGCTTGAGGAGTGCTGACATACATGCCAGCACCCTCTCAATCAGAAGGAGGGGAACCTAGCCACACACCTTATAAAACATTGTGAACATTGTTTCTTCAAGGACATCATGCAAGTACAACTATGAACACACAGCAACGCAGCATCTATAACCACAAACCCAACTGTTGATCAAGTTCAAGTGCAACCAAAACAATTAGGCTTGTCAGTGCAGATACTGTGTGATATGATCACTCTCTGTTTCCATCAAAGTGACAAGTACAATCTCACGTCAACTCAAGTATAAAAAGAGATCTAATTGGGCTTAATATCTTGGCATCACCAAGCTTTTGGAAAAGCTTTGTACAAACAAAACACCTCACATTCTACCCTGACTGTGAGAATCAGGTGGAGAGTGGAGATGTGCACTGCTAATTTTAGACGTAACACCTTTAATTTTACCAACTATCAAAACACATACTATTTGTAAAGAAGAAGAAAAAAAGAGTTTTCTCCTAACCACTGTCACACATTCAACAATGACACTACTGATGGTATTTATTAAGCCAACTAGGAACAAATTAGTGAATATTTTCTGGATACAGTACTTACTGCTCTGTAACAACGGTGCTTTTTAAAACCTTTGTTCAAAAGTGAACAAGTTCAGGTTTCTTAGATGATGCATGCATCTATTCAATTTTTTTACGATTAGTTTTTTCCCTTAGATATTCAATTTGGGGCAGTGGTAGCCTGTGTTGGCTTGTGTCCAGAAGGTATGTACATTTTCCTTATCTTGCCAAGACAAACAAACAAAAAAAAAAATACAGCGACATAACCACCTGCCAAATGGCCAAAGCTGGCAGTGAGAGCTACTAGAGGCATCAAACTCCAAACTCTTCTCTGCTTGTTTTGAAAAGAAGTATAGAAAGAGGAGAAATATGAACTTGACAACATGAAAATAGGAGAGAAAGAGCAAAAAGAAAGTGTGTAAATAAATAAAACTATGAAGACTGTAACCAAATAGCCAAGTAGTCAGTAGAGTCCTCAACTAATCTGTGGTGGACATTCCAGACAGAATGAGAGGGCTAGGTGAGATAACGCCTTCTCTCTAACAGAAATGAGAGCAGCCAGAGTCTGATAAGAGCTGTGAAGAACTGTCCAGCCCTCTGCCTGCACTACATGGATGAGGTGATAACACGGATCAACATGCAGGATTCTTAGAAAACATGACAGAGCAGTGTGTGCTAAGGAGCAGAAAACTTCTTACCTATAGGAGGTGTTATGTGGATAACTGTTTGCTGTATTTCTCTACTGAATGTGGTATTATGCTGATCAGATATCAGATAGAAGAGAAAGGAATATCTGCATCTTTTCTGACTCAAGAGCTGTAATCAGTGAAACATAAAAACAGGATGTTGGCATAGGAAGGGTAACCTCATAAAATTACCATAAAAATGGATATATGGATGCATATGGGCTAATGCCCTGTGTATGTCAGCCATCCCTTTCAGAAACAGAGACTTTAGACCTCCATGCATTGATATTAATGGCAAGGAACGGAAACAGGAAAGGAAACCATGTCTCCTTAAAGATATCCTCAGCTGTAAACTCAAGCCATTAGTCCTGATGGTGGCGCTACAGCAAGCATCTAAAATTCAAAATTTTGAAAATTCATAACAAATCAACCATACGTGCTACAACTTCACAACTTTCATCAAACTGTAGCCCCAATACTGAAGAAACTTTTGTACATTTAAACCTTTTTTTCTGAAGTTCATTACTCTATTTTTTTTCCCGAAAACTGTAAAACTTCTTAAAACTATCTCCTCCAACAATTTTTGCTCAATTGACACCACACTTGCTACAGAGCATCTTCAGACTGTCCTACACAAATGATCCACACAGATTTTCGATTTATCAAAAATTGAGCCTACAGTGCATCAAAATGTTTGACTATAAACAGTACTGTAAACATATACATGTAAATTCTTGATAAATAGATCTTCAATGTTCATGAAAAAATGACAAAATTCAAGAGTCATGGTAGATGATGTGTGGAAAATTTCAGAATTTTATCTCAAAAACTGAATTGTTGACAGCATTTTGAATTTTGCTCTAATGTGAACAATTGGAGTCAATGTAAAAATGTCAATTTTAAACATTAGTTTTTCACTTATGGAGCAAATCAATCATGGTTACAAACAAATTACCAACATCGCCATGCTGTCTAGATGCAATATTTGTATTTTCAGATTTTTGTCTTAATAACTGATTTTTTTTACAGTGGTTTCAAATCTGCTTTTCCATGCACGAATGGCTGCTTTTTTTGCTTTTTGCTTTGCTCTTTTTGTTTCCTCAAATTATCTGACTGCTTCTTGTGACCGCATGCCTGTGCTGATGTCGACCCCAGCAGGGTTCAAACCCTAGACCTTCCGCATGGAAGACAAGTGCTATACCTATCCACTACACTTGTACTAATACTACAACATATACGTATTCATGGTTGCTAGCATAATAAAGAAAAAAAGATCCTATTCTCTCTTCCGTTAGTTTGATTCCTTCTTTGGAAGATTAGTGTGATTTATTTAATCAGTCATCTAATAAAGCAAACAGACTTTTTCAAAATGCAACTGTGACTATAGGTGATTATGATGTACTAATATAAGGTGTTTGGTTGTGCAGCCCATGGGCAACATACAGATATTTCTTTTTTGCTTGTTTGTTTGTATGTTGGTTGAACAAATGTTGGCATTTTATGTTTCTGCAAACCACAGATACAATGTATTTGTGCATTTTTATGTAGGAGTTACACTGAAACATTTCAACAATGTTGTGGTTAATGTGTGGGTAGGTTTAGGCAAAAAACAAGTGGTTATGGTGAGGAAAAGATTATGTTTTAGCCTCAAATGCCAGGTTGGCTAAAAACAGCTGGAAATGCAGCATTGCTTTTCAGGGCACCATCCTCAGGAGAAAATCCAGTAACAGGTCCCTAAAAAGAACCATGTTTGGTGGCGCAAAAGCCGCTGGGATGCAGCAATGACTCACTAAAACAAACAGTTTTGTTGTGTCTTGGCCTTGATCTGTGGACTGCAGTGGTGTACATCTTGCCGGGCATCTTATCCACAACATCCACCATTCCACCGTGCTCCTCATGACAAAGTCAGCTCAAAATCTATTTCACTTTTGAGAAGTTGAAAAGCTGCATATAAACTGTGTTTTCAGAAATTTACAGTGTTCATGAGGCATACATTGCATTTTCTTTTGGCATCTGGGGTGGCATGTTTCTCATATTGGGGGACCCCCAAATAATCTCTCAGGTCAACAGTTTGCTCTTCACCAAAGTAAGGGATGGCATTTTGGGGAAAGGGGGCAGGGGGCTGAAACCACCGAGTAACCCTGAAACTGAAAACAATGAATAAATCATTTCTTTGACATGTTCAAATCTCTATGTGAAAAATGTGCCGTGGTAGCACAGCAAAGAGCTATAAGTATGTGTTGTGTGTGTGTGTGTGTGTGTGTGTGTGTGTGTGTGTGTGTGTGTGTGTGTGTGTGTGTGTGTGTGTGTGTGTGTGTGTGTGTGTGTGTGCAGCCATGTGATAGTACCGTGCATATTACCTCCTTGGTAAAGTTTGCTTTTGGTGCTCTGCTTGTTGAAACAGACTATTAAAGCCTGGAGACAGACTTGGTCAAACAACCGTTATCTGAAGTGGACCCCATTAGCCCTCTAAATGTGACAGGAGAGCGGGGAGAGTATTTAGCGAAGTCAGTGTGTGCACATATGATGACAAATTAGGGGTGAGAAAACTTGTCAAAGCGATTTGAAAAGCCAAAAGATGAATGTGTGTCAGCTAAGACCCGTGCAAAACATACAAAGACCACCTCAGGGAGGTTTAAACAGCAGAGAAGAATTAGCCTGTCAGTGTTATACTGTGTGGGAAATTACACCATTAACTACAAATAATGACAAATTAAGACTAAAATGCTAGCCTTTTCTGAGAAGGACAAACAGACCGACTGATATATGGGCTCAGATAACCTAAGACGAGGCCTCAAAGTAAATCTTCCTTTCATTGTCAGTGGAGCAGCTATATGGTTTAGCTGACAGTGCAGATAAAAGTCTTAGTTGTCTATTTCCTTAAGAAAGAGTGGGGCATACCTAGATGGAAAATGAATACAAACAGGCAGTTTTTACCTTTTAGATTCCACTTGGCACTATTGCCTCAAAAATCATCATTTCCACAAAAACTGTACATTTTAATTTCACCTGGTTTCAGATGCAGGTATGATGGCAGGCTTTTTTGACCCACCTACAACTATAAACACTTTTGCCTCGAAAAACTGGAGCAAGGAAGCTTCTCACTTGTCTGTATCATACCAGCACGTTCTCATACTGCTGCTTAGTCAATGGCCTTACACAACAAAATATGATGCGCTAGGTACCCTCCTGCATCAGTTTTAGACAGCGTGTCAATTAACGCTTGTCTTTTTAAAATATACTTCCCGTTTTCACAGGATTTGTACAGTTTCTGCTTCAGTGTTTTTCAAAATAAAGTTAGAGCACAGGTAAAACTGTTTATAATTTTAATTCAACAGGTTTAGACGAGAAGAGCACATGGTTAGGTTTAGAAAAAAACATCATGGCTTGGCTTAAAATAAGTATGGTTGTTTCTAACGTATTTTCACGTCACATGACGCATGTTACACATATTTGCACACTGCATTGTTATTTAAATAACTCCACTAGCCTTTGGTTTCACTAGGGAAATGAATAGCAGTCTCCTGGGTGAAAGTCCAGAGTTTGTTTGTTTGATCCATCCACCCACCCTATATGGACTTTCTTGTTGGTTATAGTACGGTGTTGCCTGCGCCGTGCAGTTCGTATCATGCTGCTGCCTCTTTGTGTTGGTGTCTGACGGCAAGATCCACTGACAAAATGGCAGTATTTGACGAGTTGGGAGTAAGACAGGCTGATTTTACATATGATTGTATATTACAACAACCAAACTTCTTGTGACCAGGCCGCAACCCTCGGGTATGAAAAATCCGCAACCTTAGGTGCTGAAAAATGAAGACAACGTGAAAGTGCCAAAAACTGCAGTTCCTCAAATGGCCACTTGAGGCTGGCTCCAAAACAGAGTAAATTTCTGTAAACCCCCATGTTAAAATGCCCAACTTTACAGTAGAAATAAACATGTTTGCAGCCTGGTGCAAAAAACAATTTTGGTCTGTACAATTAATTTTCCCATTCATGACTATTGTCCAGGGGGTAGATTTTCATATCAGTTGCCCTTTACATTTTATTAAGGCCTAAATTTATGCAAGATTAAGAGCGGGGCCACTTGAGTGACAGGCTGTCTGCAGGTCAACACTACATTCTAAGAGTCAGATCTACCCCTCACTCCCCCACAGCTCCACTCTCATCTAAATATGGTCACTTTTGGCTCCAAAACACCAACAAAATTGGTGTCCAAAAACCAATGGGTGATGTCACGGTAGTTTTGTCCATTATTTTATACAAATCTTTAGAATGAATGTTTTATCAGTCTAACATTTCCCTGGTAAAGTGAAAATCCTGTTGAAGTTGAAGATTATTGTTGATTACAATAGTACACTCTTTGCTTAAGATAAAACTGTCAACCTTCGCAATTTGCCCCAAAGATATGTCATTTGTCATCAACCAAAAAGTAATGATAATTATGACGGTTTGTAATATGATATGTGTGTGACTGTGAGAATATGTTATAGCATTTGTGCGCATTTAAACCTGTTTGTCTTTAAATGCATCAGAGTGTGACGTGTGCATGTGTGTGTGTGTGTGTGTGTGTGTGTGTGTGTGATTGCATGATTGCGTGCGTCTAACTGGATTGTTGCTTGTGAGAAGCTAACACTGGCTCTCGCTCTCTTTGAAGGAGTCCCTGCGGCTGTTCTGTGCCTAAATCTCATAATGGCTTCAATAACAGCTCCATATCTTCGTGACAGCTATTTCAAAGGCCTGGCAGGTTTAATGTACGGTGCGCCACAACTCACACTGACAGCACAACACAAACAATAGAACGTAGATTATAAAATGCCTTACCTCAGCAAAAGAAAAAAAAAAAAAAAGGCAGGATGGAAATGGGATTGTAAACTGATTGGCAGTTTGGCAGGATGTGCCATGAAAAGTGTTTTCATAAGGACAGGCTTTACAGAACAGGTCAGTGCTGTAATTACAAGCGGATTACCCCATTAAAAACTTGTTTACATTATGACACGACAGCCCTGTGAAAATGAATGTTAAATTGTTTTAGCTTGATTAGAACTGTAAAATAAAAGAAAATGGAATTCTCAAGTTTTGTACAAGTGCCTCAGTATTGTAACACAAGCCTACTTGAGTAAATGCCCTAAGTTATTCTCCACAAACAGTGCATTTGCAGACCAAAACATAAAGGATGGACTGACCTTCTTACTGACTGATCAACATTGCTTGTGAAACCCTTTAGTGCTGCGGCAGCCAGTGTAGCATCGTTCGCTAACTGCAAATGGCTGATACCATTGTTTTACTCTTGCTTTCATTTTTTTAATGAAATGATGTGCTTTGAAATTAGACGTTGGCCTCATATTTGTAATTGTGTGCATGCACAATTAGCTAGCATTTTCAAATTCTGTCCCCTAACAATGAAGAAGCTGCCGGTTTCAGGTGATTATGTTTGATGTTGTTCAAAGAAATAGAGTGTTCCATTCCTATATGAATTAAGTGTCAAGCACATTCACAACACTTGTCATTGAGCTGCTCCATCTCCTCACAGTGCCCAGAGTTTTGCCGCTTAGAGAGTGTGGTGCTCTGAATATCGAGAATACTGGCATATTTCAGCAGCACTCCAAATTTACAAACAGTCCAGTTTGCACTGTGGCAATGAACTATTTACCAAATGACCCAGGTTGAGCTGTCCTAACGCAACATATTCTCATAGAACAGTTTGTATGATATCCTACGAAAAATGCATGCACAATACTTGGCATGATATCCTACAATTTTGCAAATGGCGTTACGTCCTTAATGTACAGTTACGGAGGTTAGGTTTCAGCAATAAAAGTTACCGAGGTTAGGTTGAGGAAAAGAGACATGGTGAGGACGTACCTTAAAATGACTCAAAGTTCACACAGATCCGAACACTTGACTCCAGGGGAATATCCCGGGTGAAAGTCTGTTTTTTGTGACCCATCCACAATCCCAGCTCGCCTCCTTACAAGTGCTTGGGACTGCTTCTTTGTTTACTACCATGAGTGCATTGCTCGCATGATTGCAGCCTTTCAAAATACATGGGATATGCACAAATTTGGGTGCATTGCTTTTTGTTGAAAACAGCCTGCCTGACAAGCAGAGATAACTCATTTTGTTTTGCTTGAGGTTGTTAATATTTTTAGCTGTAAGGAGATGACCACAGCCTTTAACCTTGCTGTGATAACTGTCTAACAATCTTTTCACATCTTTTCATGTCATGTCTTTATTTTTTGAACCAAATTATGGACAATAATATCAATAAGGGTATCTATAACGATTAGCATATCAGTATCGATATCTGCATCAATAAAATCCTAACCATACCCATCCCTACACTTGAGACAGTGTCAGTTTGTGCTGAAGACAACAAGTTTGAAAATGAAAAAACATACAAAACTGGAGTGTGAGAGAAGTGAGCTTTCCAATCCTCTGTAGCCTGCTCCTCATCTCTGCTTAAGGCTTGCAGCTTCAGGCTACATTAGCTGCAACTAGCATACAGTTTCACCCTTGAATCTCTGACCAAAGCATCGCTGGCCCTGTTGCATTATAATGTAATGTGAGATTTTTACAAGAATCTAGAACGTGTAGAGTAAAAACAACATTAGCAGCTCCACTCTGCAAGGTGACAGCGGCAATTATTTCTGGATCTTTATGCAGGTAAAGGTAAATCCACCTGCCCAGAGGTGGTTACATGCGGTATGGCTGCATATACGCACCACTACACCTCTGCTGCTCTCTGGATAGGCAATAGGTGCAATAAAAATCTTTTAAATCCCTGTGTAAGTCAATAAGTCAAAGCCAAAAGCCCAAAATGGTGTTATTTACCACCACAACATTTTAACTGTCAGCCACTTGGCATAGTAACTGATTGCTTATTCCCTGAGGAAATATGAGACACATTGTGCTTAACTCATGATTAAACTTTGAAGATTGGGTGCTGGGTGCTAATCCCTTGAGGAAAAATTCTTTTAGCCAAGTTTCTAGCAATGTTTTACAATTAGGTTTTTCATGTCTACAGTCTCATTAAAATTTAATTTAATCTAAGATCTAACATGACTTTTTGATCTTTGGCAGGTTTGTGCATCTCAAATTATGTTGGCAAATGCCTCGAAAATGTTTTCTTTGAAGGACAATCTGGGCATCAGTTGGTTATTGCTCTGACAAATGATTTAGCCTCTTTGGTCAATGGACAATATTTTGGGGGTTCAGGTGAAGCCAGAAGTGTCAGGATAACTGATATCATGACCAAGACTTCATCCTCCATGCACCACTCATTGTTAGCAGTCCAGTTAGCAATGTGAGATGCGAAAATGGAGTTGGTGGGACAATGTCTATGACCAGAATATGAATGCATATCAAAGCTAAATCATCATCAAATGATAGCTGATGGCATCTAGGTTGCATTTCGGCCTTCACAATTCGCCTCTCCACACATATTGTTTACCTGCATGAAACCAAAGCCCGCTCAAACGTGACTTGTCAATACCACATGGACTACAAACAGAGGCCAGAATGCTTCCGAAACTAAAATCTTGATCCACTGCCTGCACATTCTGCATTCAAATGCAGATATCTTTTTACTGAGATTAATTGGAGGACAGCAAAAAAAAAAGCTTAATTGGGAAGTTATTTAAATCTGCATTCAAGAACTACAAAAGTAAGATACGACAACATCATATGAATTTTAATTTGCATCAGCCAGTTGTTCAAATGTGTTCTTGTGCATATGTCTCTCTGTGTTATATCAGTGACTTTGTGAGATCAAATGTGGTAGATATTCACACGCTTTCACTGCCATTACTCTTCACACACACACACACGGAAGGAATGTGGATCCTCTGCCAGAATTTGGCATGAACTCACCTGATGTGATCTGATGCCAGCTGAGTCCTATGATAATACCAAACCTTTGTATAAAGCCTCCTAGTGTATGTGCACGTGGCCAGGTCTGAACCTGTTCACACACCTGGAAGGCACAGAGGAATGTCATTTAGCCAAAACCAGCCTGCATGGGGAACATCATGAACCACAAATATGTCAGTGCTGTTGGGACTTTGTTTTTGACACTTACAGAGAAAAAAAATACTGATTCAAATTTCAGTTTGAATCTGCAAAGCAAAAGATACAGAAAAGGAGTTTTTGTTTCTAAAATCTGCAGAGATTTTCCTCTCTGCCAATACCTGAACTGCCTCACCCCTCCTGCTCTAATGAAGAGGCTCCCAGTCTGGTCCTAGTCACTCATCCTGCTCTGCTTCCCTTTGTCTCTGCTGGGGGGTGTAATTGGCCAAGCCTGCTCAGGTGAAAGCAGACCTCTTGTCTGGGGACACAAAACCGTCTCTCTCTGTGTGTCTGCAGTGCCGCAAGGTCAAAAGGACATGCCGTTTTCGGACACACACACACACACACACACACACACACACACACACACACACACACACACACACACACACACACACACACACACACACACACACACACACACACATAAACACACAGAGCCCTCTTCACTCATCTTCCAGCCCCCAACAATCACTGCGGCTACCTGGGAAAGGTAATTATTTGCTCTCCTGTCTGTCTTCCAGCTTTCAAGGCACTCAGCTACCACATCTGAGAAGAACCAGAGACAGAAAAAAAAATTGTACCTCTCGCTCTCAATTCCATGTTGATGCATTTTTAGTGTCTCTTCTGAACGATTTTAATAAGCTTTACAGTTTTTCTGGATCATAAAAACGAATCTTATACGTATATAAGGTTTGTGTTCAAACCATTTTCCTGCACAGCTTTGCATCCTGAAATCAGTGATGTGCTGTGCTCAAAACACATGTTGTTTGGCAGGATGAACATGATGACACATTGTTCCCTGTCGTGATGTAAAAGAACATGATGCAAAATGTACTGCCAGCTGATAGAGGTGCAGTTTGGCCTGTATGAACATGCTCTGCAGGCAGAGCTGCTCAGAGGGTAGAAATAATCCCAGAACCTCAGCTGCTTTTAAACTGATGTGAATGAGAAGAGACTACAAATACCACCAGCATGTTTTCTTTGTATTGACTAATGACCATGTCAGTTACAGCTCACACTGATAGCCATGGATAGCACTCTATGGGTGGCTCCATTGGTCTGTCCACCAGACTAAAAGATTTCAGTGCTTTTTGGATGGATTGCAATGCCGTGTTGTACAGACATTCATGGTCCCCAGAGGATGAAGCCCACCAATATTGTTAATCCTCCAACTTTTCCTGTAGCGCCACCAGCAGGCCAAAGTTTCAACTGTGACATATTTCAACATCTGGATGGATTGGCAGAAACATTTACAGACATTCCTGGTATCCAGAGGATGACACCTGATGACTTTGGTGATGCCCCGACTCTTCGTCTTGCACCAACATCAGCTTGACATTTTTGGAGCTTTTTGGAGTGAAATGTTCTGACAGCTACTGGATGTTCTGACATGGACAGTAATGTCCCCCTCAGGATGAAATGGAATCCTTTTCATGGTTGAAGACTTTGGTTTATTACTAACTTCCTTCAAAATGAATGATGTTCCCTATGACCTAAGTTATACCTTGTTAGTGATAATTAGCATTGTTAGCATGCTAACACCAAACTGAGATGGCAAACCTGGTACATATTACCTGCTTAACATCAGCATGTTAGCTTTGTCACTGTAACCATGTTAGCATGCTGATGTTAGCATTTAGATCAGGAACCACTGCAAGCACGAATGTAAACTCTATTTTTTGTTAAACTTGAGGTTAATTTTATCATGTTAATTTGAGTCTAGAATAATCAGATTTTAAAATTATACAAAAATATGGATGAGAACTGAATTTCAAATATGCTATTTGCATGCTATTCCCACTTCCATGTAGGAGCCCCAGGAGACAAGGACAAGAACTCTCAATGGCTCTTTCACCATTCCTCCATACATGATCCAACCAAACCCAGAATACTGCGTTAGGGATTTTGGACCCCACAGGGAAAATGAGATGTACAGCGTATATGACAGTATGTCTGTACAATAACACATGACAGCTTCTATCTTTCCTTTTATTTGCCCTTTCCATAGGGTTGCAAGGTAACAATACTTAGTCAGAAAATGTAAAGTTACTTAGCTCTGCCAGCTCACGCATTACCATGTGGTGACAGTGAATTTTGACATTCCAGTGTTGATACTGATCAGTCAGATAAGAAGACACTGACGTTAAACAGCATATCAGCTCTTCCCTGCAAAACGCTTTATCCGAACCTTCAAGTTAAGCCTGACATGTCTGACATTTATTAGCCTGTCTGTTACCTCTATACTGTATCTCACTATTGTTTTATCGCCTGAAACTAAAAAGTGACTGACAAATGTGTCTTGGTGGAATTTTGCCGTTAGCACTGGATTATCAAAATAATTATGACCTTTGATGATTGTAAAACTTATATTTACTACTCATGCAAAGGGACAGCAGGTAAAAAGTGGTACTATGCAAATGTTATACAACTGTCTAGTTTTGCACATTGAGAGCAGTGAGCCAACTCCCACATACAGTTTTAATAAAAGTAAGTGGCTAATTAGCTGTTGAAGCAACCGGCAATAGGCATTCTCGTGACATCTTTTGTTGGCAATTTATGTTCATGTTTATGGCTCCAGTGAGAAATCTGCTATAATTGACCTTTAGTTATTATGTCATAGTCATGGTCCAGTTGAGGCACCTGGGAAGATAAAGATAAAAGCATATCAACAAACAAAGTTGTTGACCTCAGAGACCTCACATCTCCAGTCAGGTATAGACTGAAGAGTATCTGTGTTAGTCACCCTGACTATGTAAACAACTAGAAGACATAATAGATCTCAGTATAACAACTACTATAACACCAATGTGTTTTGTATTTCTTTATCTGTAGATATCCAAATTCCAATCTAGATCTACAACTTAATATTTTAGACAATCTATATATCTGCGTATTTAACAATGATATCCTTCCAATGTGAAACACGTATGTATTTCTCAGTCTTATTGAATTATCACTGGTATATTCCAGGGGGAAATTAAATGCAAAGATACCATCTTGAAACTCACACTGCTAAGATGTCACAGTCACTCTAATGTGTCTTGGATACCACAGTACTTTGAGCTAAATGCTAACACTACTCACATTGACAATATTAACATGCTTGTGTTTGGTCATAGAGCAAAGTACTGCACAAATTGAAATTCTGAGCTGATTAGCAGTTGAGGGATCACCTACATCCATGGAAATCCATCCAGTAGTTGAAGAATTTTCATTTCAAATCTCAAATGTCAACTTCATGGTGGCACTAGAAGAAAAGGGGATCAAAGGGGATCATTTAAGTCATTAAGATTCAGCCTCTGTGGACCATGAGTATGTACACAAATTTTAGCACCAATCCATGGAGTAGATGTTGAGGTATTTCACTGAGTAAGAAAGAATTTGGACATGCTGGTGGTGCACATGAGATGAAAAGTCAAAGTATCATCAAAGTTATTAGGATTTATCCTCTGGGGACCATGAATGCCGGTGACATATCTAATGGCAATCCATTCAGTAAGTACTGAGATATTTCAGTCTGCACCAAGGTTGTGGACCAACCAACAAACAGACATTACCATCTCCAGCTTATAAAATAAGCCCAAAACTGTTCATGTCACATCAAAACTCTACACCAGCAATGACTCCCTGAGTGCTGCATATTTCAAATCTCTTCACTCCACATAGATTTATGGACTGCATGGGTGGCCCTGCTGGGAATTGAACTCCTAAGCCAACCATGAGACACCGTATTGACAAAGAATGTGTTATACACAATACGGCCCCCCTTGGCCTCTCACTCACCCGTGTTGTGCACCCGCTTTCTTTAACTTCTCTCCATGGCCTGTGACAGAAGGAAAAGAAATGAGGTAATTCAGAAAGCACTACGTCATTTGACATCCATCAATGATATTTGAATTTGCCTTGATTGCAACGCTTGCGACTTTCTTAAAGTTGAACCGGTTGGATCATTGTCACTAAAATCACAGGTGTGGCAATGAAATGGTCGTCAGACTTGGTTTCTGGTACATAACGTCCCTTCACAAGTACTGATGTGTGTGAAATTTGATACTCACACATGCAGAAATGAATACCATTATGTGTTAAATTACAACCAAAAATGACAAGCATCATATGTTTTCCTTATGCCTCTTACAAAAGCCCAACAATGGCTGTGATTTTGTCCCTTTGTCGTGCGTCTATCTAGGGTATCATGGCTGGTTAGAAAAGTTACACAGCACAGCCACTGAAAGATGAGCTAAATGGAGCAGCCAAGATGGACGAAGAGCTATCGCTTATTGCCCAAGAGCGCATGGGTTGCTCCTAAACAGATCATAAAGACATTATACTGCAAAAGCAACCCTATACCATCTCTGCTTTAGCACACAACGTTTCTTCCCATTACCTCTTTAATGACACACCTATTGTCAGACATTTTCTTTAACAGCCCCCCACTTGTAATGATATGAGCAGGCTATTTATGGCACAAAGTTGGCGGACTTACAGCGGTGTCAGCTCCCAGAGTTTATGACGAGGTGTCTTGTGTTTCCTGACCTTTATGAAGTAGAATAGAGAGAAAGTTCCTTTTTGGCCTTGGTAACAGTTGACACAATAAGCTGACCACAAAGCCCATTAGTAAAATGAACTTTTAGTCTCAGATTGTAAGCCAGCATGAGCAGCAACCCCCCCAAAAATGTTTATTAAAATGGAAACTTAAACACACATAACACAGAGTGACAACAGTGGCTCCAAAGATATGTTGTGGTATTTGGCATATCAGCCTCCTCAACCTACTTTAAAGTGGTAGTTCACACAAATATTTACCTTGCAGCTATAACCATGGTATCAAACTTCCGATCTAACTCACCTGTAGAATGTGAATCAGGATTCTTCCCAAAATGCCCCAAACTCAAGATTTTTGGGGACTCTTTCTTTGGTAGAAAGTACTTCCAATGAAAGCTGTTCGTAGTAACTGTTTGAATGTGTTTATATATTTCCATATTCATTTTTTTATTGTAAATACAAGTTACGCCATCATGTCCTAAAGCCAGAAAATGGTTAATTGCAAAGCAAACCTTACCATAGAGGAAAGTATTCAGTTTGTGAAAAGTCGATGTTCCAGAAATACCTGGTTACAACTGGCTCAAATAAGAATATGAATGAATGGTTTCACTAGCCCTTGTTGTATTGTCTGTAACCTCCTGATATGTTAATTACCGTCATTTAATAGTGATAGCTGTAGAGCTAAAGCTAACAACCTAGCTGCATCAGTCTGGCTACCAAGTCAGAGTATGTCCACATTGAATTCTTAAATCTTTTTCTGTCCTTTTCAGCCTTCTGTCCAGACTTAATCAGCAAAAACAGAGATGTCTGCTGTTTCAGGGTGCAAGCCATTCTTGCAAGGGTCAGTGGCTGAGATGTACAGCTAAGAGGACAACTTTCAGATTGTTCAGATTCTGACTGTTAACTTCAAATGCCAGGATAACAGAATGATTTTGTCTGACCCACTCCTCACTAGATGTTGGCCGTGAACGCAAAGAAGGCAAAGGAGAAGATATTTAATGTCTCATGTTCATGTTGTTCAGGAGTTTTACTTTGCACAGAGGTTTCAACAGAAATGACCTGGAAACACTGATGAGGATACAAGAACTGCTATAAAAAGCAAAACATTGGACATCCGTGTTCATGTCATTTTTGGCTCATGGTCCTGTCTCTTAAACAATGAGCCTTAATTGGATTGCTTCAGTGTTTTGTTGTTTCTAAATGACCACGAGTGCTGCTCTTGAATGCATCGCTCCCCTGAGAGTCTTTCTTAATCATTTGGAGCCAATTTAGTGCTTTCACTTTTGTGCCACTGCATTTAACTGCTCAAATGTGTGTAAAATGGAATAATCGTGTGCTGTTTACAATAAAGCAACATCTACAATCAATTACACATGATGCAATACTCAATTTATTCCCCAGAACCCACATTTCTTTGCATTAGTCATACAGATATGTGGTTTGTGATTCAACATGAGTACACTTCCATGGAAAACACCAACACACACACACGCTTACATACAAAAGACGCCCCAACAGGTGGAACAGGTAAATGGCCCCTAAGGTAACAGTGGGCTGATTGCGGGGACCAGGCAGACTCTCAGCTCTTGCTACAGGCTAATATGGAGAAATAAAGAAGTGAAACTGAGAGAGAAAGAAGTGAGACCGGTTCTCTGTGGTACACTTGAATAAAGTGCTAGATCAGGTAGAAGAACAACTGCTGGCCTTTACGTTTTTTCTGATCAAATTCAGCGCCTCTGCTCTTCTGATGAACTATTAGACTTCTTTTTACAGCAAGCACAGTGTCCTACACCAAGACACCAAGCTTGATGTTTATAAGAAGTTTGATGTCTCCCCTGACAAATTCACAATCAGATGCAAAAGCAAATACCAATTATAGCTGCTGCGCAGCGATGGGTCGGGTCCGGGCATTTTTAGGCATTTTCTGAGCAACAAACAGAAGACAGAAGACATTTAGGAATTTAGCAACACAATCTGCCTTTTGCATCAGCTGAAGCTTGAACTCAAAACCTCTGAGACTAAGAACCAATTGCTGTCTCACTGAGCTAATAATCAGTGACAACTCATGTGTAGCTTCACAAATCAACTAAGCCAGGTTTAGCAGTCGTCCATACATGGAAAAGCAGATTTCAAACCACTGTACAAAATTCAGTTATTGAAACAAAAATCTGAAAATACACATATTGCATAGACAGCATGGAGATGTTGGCAATTTGTTTGTAACAATGATTGATTTGCTCCATAAGTGAAAAACTGATGTTTAAAATTGACATTTTTACATTGACTCCAATTGTTCACATTAGAGTAAAATTCAAAATGCTGTCAAAAATTCAGGGTTTTTTTTAGATAAAATTCTGAAATTTGCCACACATCATCTACCATGACTCTTGAATTTTGTCTTTTTTTCATGAACATTGAAGATTTATTTAGCAAGAATTTGCATGTATATGTTTACAGTCAAACATTTTGATGCACTGTAGGCTCAATTTTCAATAAATCAAAAACCTGAGAAACATAGTTTTTGTAGGACAGTCTGCAAGTTTGGTGTCAATTGAGCAAAAAATTATGGGAGGAGATAGGTTTAAGAAGTTTTACAGTTTTTGAAAAAACAGAGTGATGGACTTCATAATTTTTAATAGATTTAAGTTTATTCAGTATTGGGGCTACAGTTTGATGAAAGTTGTGAAGTTGTAGCTCGTATGGTTGATTTGTTATGAAGTTTTGAACTTTAGATGCTTGCTGTAGCGCCACCATCAGGACTATTGGCTTGAGTTTACAGCTGAGGATATCTGGCATGAGACTGGACCTTTGTGCAAAGTTTGGTGAGTTTTCACCCATGGGAAGTATGATTTCCTCAGACGAAGAAGAAAGAAAGAAGAAGAACACCTAGGATTACTGGCTGCCCGGACACTAACAAGTAAGTCTGAGTCATGATAAAATCTCTGACGGTAATACAGTATATTGTTTCAGGGTTGCACCATTATATTTTGTTGCTACATCCTCAAACACTGAACTCTTTAACTAAAGGCTTTTGAACGGCACTGTCATGTCAACAGGACCCAAAGCCACTTCTCTACCATGAAAATATTTATTTACAAATTACTGCAATATACAGTATGGCAGCTGGAGTTGGTGCATTTAACGTTAACTTTTTTTGTAGAATGTTAACTTTGCACAGAATGATGTCAGTGCACAATCAGAGGCCCTGTGTGCTCAGTGCGACAACCCACATCTGATTTTGAGCATATCCAAAGTGGAACTTGGTTACTTTTGACAAATGTAGGAATACATTTTTTTCAAATCGAATTCAAAATAATATATGTTATAAATCGAACCTCTGGAACAATGTCTGCCTGTTGCAGTTTAACTTTCCTGAATGTGTGTGTGTGTGTGTGTGCACTGGTGGAGTGCAATACAGAATCTCATATATACTGTTCATTTCTTTTTTTTCTGATACCAAGTATAAGCAAGATAAGCTTCTAACAACCATCTCGAAATCGCTTTAAACTGGGGGAGCAATAAGGATTAGTTAATGAGATGATCTAAGGACAGTGCATGTAACTTATGTAGGAGGTCGCCTATGTGCACATTCTGTAATAAACTTGTAGACTGCTCCAGACCAAAAGTAATGATTGCAGTAAAACCGGTTCTTAATCCACAGTGACAAACCAGGGACTAATGAAAGGTCAAGGGCTCAAGATAATGATGTAGTGACTTTTGATAATTTACACGCGGCCCCAATGTCTTTCTTTACTCAGTGGCTCGTCATTACCATTGCGGCTCCTAATTACGTCTGATCCTGATCACACACACAAGATACGTAAATCAGCCAACATGTTGCTAAGCATGTGGCACCCTGATCTCATTAGCCTAACAGCTAGATGCTAATGGCTCCATTAGTCCTGAATGCTATAAACCATTTAGCCATCGTAAGCTTTACCTACTGGGAGAAGCCAAGCCGTTTAGCAACATTTAGGCAGGGCAACGATCTTTTGTTTGATGTAAGAAGTAAGTTGAATCGCTCATATGATTCGATTTGCATGATGTAGATATTTGTAAGGAATCCTGCAGATTTCAAACACAATGTAAAGACTCTTTGCTATATGCAACATACATTATTATCATTCTATTTTTTTTTTTGTAGTTGTGAGTGTCTGGAAGGCTTGAATAAATGTGCAGCATTACAGCATGAAATGTTCACAGTGGGTGCTATATCAATATGGGCCATCATTTTATATACACTATGTGTACTTTATGAGTATATAAGATGCATTGTTTTATGCATGTCTAACCCAGTCAAGTCCGGTCACACATAGAAAAGCTTCCACCCCTGCAGTCAGACTGTTTGACCCAACAGGCGTCAAACTCCAGCCCCAGGAAGAGCAGAACTACTGATTACAGGGCCTCAGGCTGATGTTATTGCTATTTTTCCCATGATTCTTCTCATCGGTTTGCATTTGCTCTTATTTCCTCTCCTCCCCACCTCCTTTTGAAATCTTTCCTGAAGGTAACTAGCTTGTCCCCTGTTTTTTTTTCTCTAATAACTTTGTTGGTTTTTCATGCCATGCAAGGCAGCATATTTATCCAAGATAACAGCTGGATTTCCCCTCACTCTGTGGGGGATAGAGGATAATTGCTGGTGTGTGTGTGTTTGTCTGTGTATATATATGTCCCTATATTCTGCTACGTAAATTGCTCCAGTGTGTTTGGACAGGAACACAAAAACAGAGTGTATATATAGCCATGTATCAAAATAAGGGAATGACTGTGATTGTACTTGCTTGAACATGCCGGCGCATATTTGCATGGACGAAACAAGCCTAGTTTACAGTATGCAAAGTTGATCCCTGTGAAAATGCCTGCATCTTTGAGAGGCCAAAGCAGTAAGTCAGTAGTCCCAACCTTTTTTGTCTGATATATACAGCCACACACCTGTCAGGTGAACCCAAACACCCCTTCATTGACACCACCCACCATATTGCACGTAAGTCCATTTGAATTGATATATGCCTGCTGGAAACTATTTTAAACCTTTAATTATGTAAAGCAATAATGTTTTCAGACTACTGAAACAGCTGCTGTTTAGGTAGATGTGGTCTAGTGTGCATCTGTACCATTTGGTGTGGCAAAAGCTGGACATTTCAACCACTTATCTTATTTAATTGACTATTTCCACTATTTATCCATTACACTTAACTATTTTAACTATTGAGCCTAATACTTTTTACTGACTATTTCAACCATTTATTCAATTTATTTGGCTATTTCAACTGTTTAATACTTTTTGAGTACTATTTCAACATTTCAACTGTTTCTCTAATACTTTTGACCAACAGTTTCAACATTTTCATGCTTTTTACGGCATCTTTCAACCATCTCTCCGACTCATTTGGCTATCTTAACTGTACACCCATTATGCTACTTTTAACTGAATCATTCAACCTTTTAATAGGCTACTTTTTGCTGATTATGTCAACCATTTGACTTTAAGCTAGTTTATCTACTCACTTTTTTAACTATTTCAGCTGTGTATTAGCTCAAGCAACTTTTTGCTCACTGTGTCAGCTCTGTAACACTGTAAGCTATCTATTTTTAAACATTTCATCATTATTTCAGCTGACGACTTGTGCAATGTTTTTTTTTTTTCTAAATATTTCAAGCATTAGCTATTTCACCATTTACTTTTAGCTCTTAACTGTTTACATATTATTTTGAGCTAGCTGTTTTAACTGATATTCCTTTTAGACATGGATCCACCCTAACTATTTATGTGTTAGCCTACTGTTAGCTAACTGTTGAGATCTTTACTTGCTTGCTTAGTCAAATAGGCTACTCTATAGCAATACAGTTATTCAGGAGTTACAGCTCAGTCAATATTGTATTTTTCTCTTTAAATTAGTTGAGGTAGTAAGTCTTTCCTTGTTTCTTTTTCCACTGTAGGAATCACTGCAGTAAACCATAAAGATGGAGGTTTCTACTTGATTATGTTTTAACAAAGAAAGCGAAGCAGAGAACAGAGTAGGAAAAAAAAGATGAAGCAAAGGGGTTGGAGCCGACCAAAAACACTATCCCACTGCACATCATAGCTCCTTCAACAAATGACAAAGTGAACACTAAATAGAATATTCTAATAACGAAATAAAAATCAGCTTTTAACCTTACAAACAGAAACAGCTGAACAAGATAAACCACTTCTTTTTCTTCTTTACTTGGAAAACATTTGACTGTTTCCAGGATGAGATACCTTGGCTCTCTCTGTCTGTCTGCTTAACTGTAATCTAAAGTAATTGTGTTTAGAAAACACTTGAGCTGAAAGACTTCCTCCCTTTCAGAAAAGCGAGTCACAAAAGAAGAAACCTGAGCCCAGGGCGATTCTTTTTCTGGATCTGTCTCTATTCTTGGCTAGTTGGTTTTTACATGACCTGAGTTTGATAGTACCTTTGATGGGACAAGATAAAGGATAGTTTTCTCTGTGGGGTGAATCATAGAATTTTTCAAATGGTTTTACCCTTCATTTTTCCTGTAATTATTTTTTTGCACAATAAAAGGTGTAGTAGTACAATAGATTCATCATAAACAAAAGTATACACATACAACATTTTTCTAAAATAATATTATAGAAATGTGTTCGTTTTCCTGCTCCGTGTCTGTATCCTCAGCTGAAGGTGGCTGCAGAGCACAAGTAGAGGAAGCGAGTGTCTAGTTTTTCCTCAGGAAACAGTGTCCATTTCCACTTGGCTCGTAGACAGAACCGGAATTTGTTTTGCGTAAGCCCAGCTGGTTAAAAATAACGGAGTATAAAGGCAGAGAGCTGCAGGACGTTGACTTTCACAATACCTGCGAGAGCACAGAGAGAGGGACAGAAAATGATTTGCATGAGTTTGGTTGGCTCTGTTGCTGTTTGCAGGATTTGAATATCAAACCAAAGTTTTTCAATCTAATGAAATACAGTATAGGATTTAGGACTTAAGATAAACTGTGGAGCTTTTTTAAAAGGGTTTTTTCCTTTTTTCCCCCAAAAAGTCATTCACACATAAAGAAATGTACAGTATGTAGACCCCAGAGAGGTTTGTCTGCCTGTTAGATCTCTTATGTGCCAACTACCAAGTTGATAAAACATGTCTAATTATGGTCATTATATTGCTTCTGTTTATTGTTGTTCTTGTTGCAGTTGATTGCAATTAAAACAACTTCATTTATTTTAATGGTTAGATGGAGTGGTGGCAGGACAAATGGATGTACATATTTGTGCATTTTGATGTTGTATTAGCAACCTAGAAATTGTGTTATGTGAATGTGTTTTAATATGACCACTTTTAAGCCAACAAATTATTGATTAAAAATGTCTTCAGGATTCCCCCCTGTGATATTTAGTCATGTCAGTGAGAAGAAGAGAGTGAGAAAGGATAGATTTACAGTGTACAAGGTAAATAAAACTCGAAAAATCTAGATAATCCATTCAAATAATAATTGGGGGTCACTGGGGTGGGGGCAGGATTGGCGCACTGACTTCACAGCTAAGGCCCTGAGGGTTAGGGACTAAAATGGTGATATGTCGATACACTTAAAAGAAAAAAAAAAGAGAGTTCACATAAAGCAAAACCTGTCCTCTCCTGTCCCCGTCTCCTCTGCCGACCATCCACCTGTACATTACCATAGCAATGACTGCAGGGGACTTGGCTGCTGGGGGAAGGTCATTAAGAAACATGTAGTCCTTTGTTGACATCCAGATTAACAGGTTGTTTCGATGAGCCAACGCTTCACACGTCCGTGTTTGTGTTAAACACGCAGGGATCAACTCGGGACAAATTAATGATGTGTGAGTGACTGTGCGTGCGTGTTTGAGGAGGCTGGGACGAAACTAGGGGAGAAATTTCAACTGTGAAATAAATTTTTTGGTGGTTCGGTTACTGTTTTGGGTTAAAGGGCAGCAAAGGACGTTAATTTGGCCCGTTTATTCATTCATAGCGTTAATATTTTAAACAAACATCCATACTTAGGCAACTTGGATGATCTTTTACGCATTGGAATTTCGACTTTCCTGCACTCCCTGACTGTTGGCAGGTTTAGTGTCGCCCTCTGTACCTGCCTCAGGGGAAATACTTGGATCCTCATGAGAGGATGAATTGCTGCAGTGGTGGTGAATTTAATACCTTTACACGTCACACACGTATTAACCCGCCACCTGTTTCAGTCAAGGCTGATAATAAAGGTAGGGGAAATGTATATGTTATAAAAGCGCACACAGTTGAAAAAGCATAAAGTCTAGTCTAGTGTGCATTTTGAAAGACGTGCCATTAATATCCATCGGCACAGGGATGCACAGTAAAGTTCATATTTAACTATGAAGTCATGGATGATTGTCTTGTTCATGTTTTACGCACTTAACTAACTTACCTGCTTGACGCACCTGAATGCCATTATATGTTTGTTTGCACGACTGGTTGCCGTGGGGGAGGTGTGTGTGTGCGTGTGTGTGTGTGTTGGGGGAGAGTCGAAGCCACTCCTCCCGGAGCTATAAGAGGCTCCGTCGACTCTGTTGATACTCACACTCTGGATCCTGTAACGCTACCCAGCTGTCGACGTTATCAAACAGGCGCTCTATGGACAGAGAGGAAAGTCTCTGTTCGTGTTTACAGATTTAAATTCTTGCTTGTTGTGTCTTCTAAGCGGTCAGCATGGCTGTGGCTGAAGCAGTGATGCCTCCCATAACATCGTTTCCAGGTGTTCAAGCGATGGAAGGAAAACAGTTCGATAATGTAAGTAGAGGGTTTTTAGCTTGGAATATTTCTATTTTTAATTTAAGATGTAATTCTGATGGTTGGTTCATATAAGAAGTTTGGTTTTCCTCTAATTTTACAATTGCTCTCCTGTACAGATGTGTAAGGTGGATGAGTGCGCACGAAGCAGCGCAACAGGTGGCGCAGACAACCCGCTCATCGAAGTGGAGTTCAGCATCGTGCAGTCCCCTGCTTTACTTTCTAAAGACGACGACGAGCTGGGGAAATTCTTGGACCTCGAGTTCATTTTGTCTAACAGCATTGATACCAATGTTATGCGCAACAACGGCAACATTTCCCCGCATCAGCAGTGTGCGTATTCCCTGCCGGAGTCACCGGAGAGCTGCAGCGGGAGTTCTGTGCCAGACTGCAGCGACCAAACTCCTGCTCAGCTGGCCGCGCCGAGCTACCACGGCACAGTGTGCTTCACGGGCTCGAGCCCAGTCCACAGTCTCGTGGCGGAGCTTCTCACGCCGGAGATGAACTACCCGGGGGAGAGTTCACCAGAGAGCGCAGGCAAAGCAAGGGACGGGCGGGAGTACACCGAACTCAGAGCGCTGAATCCGGTCCCCATCCCAGCTACCCCCGCTCATCACCAATTGGCCACGTCTCCTCCACCGCTTGGATACAAAATCAAGACCGAGCCTGTAGGCCAGTCTTGTATGATGGCTGCTGCTGGTGGCGGTAACTTTATGGGACAGATGTATGAGCGACACCAGATGCGCTCCGTGCACCCAGCAGCCTTTACGCATCACCAGGGTACCACTCAAGGCGGGTTGCCAGGATTCAGTGCGCACCCCATGCAGCACCCTGCACCTCAGGGACGCACAGACTGCCATTTGGCGCAAACGAACTCTCATCCTCATCATCCTAACCAACACCATCTCCCAAATCAGTATATGAACGCGCCGTACCAGCCGCAGTACGCGCACCAGAGTTTGGTCCAGTTTCAAGGACAGTACAACATGCACAGAGAGCCTGTCCGCGTCCACCAGCAGCATCACCCGGCTTCTATGCAGGGGATGATGCTCACTCCTCCCTCATCGCCATCGTTGCTGGAGTTTTACGCACACGACGAGGCGGGGAACATCAAACAGAAGCGAGGCCGCAGGTCGTGGGCCAGAAAGCGCGCCGCGACGCATAGCTGCGAGTTCCCTGGCTGTGGGAAGACCTACACCAAGAGCTCCCACCTCAAAGCCCACATGAGAACACACACAGGTGAGCACACACTAATTAAATACTAATTTATTAAATCGTCATTTGTTCGTCCATTTTGATTCCATTTTGTTGTCTGTGCACTGAATGTGGTCTTAACACAATCACTTGCCTCTGTCTCTCAGGTGAAAAGCCATACCACTGTAACTGGGAAGGCTGCGGCTGGAAATTCGCCAGGTCAGATGAGCTGACCCGTCACTTCAGAAAGCACACCGGACACCGACCTTTCCAGTGTCACCTGTGTGAGCGCGCGTTTTCACGCTCAGATCACCTGGCTCTCCATATGAAGAGGCACATGTAGGCCACACTGGACACTTTTGTATCCAAATCCACCTGCAGCATCCCAGAATAAGCACCAGTTGGACATTTTGTGCACCTGGCCCAAACCAGTGAAGCAAAACGTTCCTATAGGGACCTGAGTATATGTGGTGCCTTGGTAGAGTAAAGCAACCATCTTACCCTGGGGTGCCACACCTTTATTCTTAGGAACTTTTTAAATGAAACTGTGCCTCTCCAACAGTTGAATGAACCAGATTGAATGCTGGTGTTTTTTGTACATATGTGTGGATATATGAATAACTGGCTAAATTATAGGAGTTTGTATTTAAGTCTTTTCCTCGCCCTGTCTCTGAAATAAGTTATTTTTTGCTAGTGAGTGCCTTATTTGCTACTCAAACGGGGAAAACTCACTGTGGGCAGGACCCAAAACTTTGTACATATGTAAATTGTATTTTTGTAATGTTTACATCATATATCTTTGATACTACTCAAATCAGGTCAGGGTTTTTATTGACAATTTTTTTCATTCTATTTTCTCAAGGTTTAGTCTACACAATAAATGTTATTGATTTGCTAAACATTGTAGGCTTGACCTGCATTTCAGATATTTTCTTTGTTTTAAGGAGGTTTGCTTGAGCAATGCTAACAAATTCAGGTACTACAGCTCATTTTGAGTCCCATTTTTCCACCCCAATTCAAATGTTCTTACAGCTCAGTGTTCTGGATATATTGAAGCATTGCATTATGTAATGGAAGATATGTTTTATAAAGAATGAAGAAATCCACTGCAACCACGGGTTGAGCTACTGAAAGTGAAAGAAAACTGCCACTCAGATGTATAATTTTTAACAATGATGCAACTGTATCTGCTTAAGGGCTCAGAAAATAAAAGTACTTTTGCAAATATTACTGTCTTTGTCCTCATGTTTTTCAATGGACTTAAGATTTGCTTTTAGTTTTGTATGTCTGCTGGTATTGATGATTATTTTGATTTCATTTTTAGCACTGCAGGGCTGAAGGAAGAAAAGACAACGCTGCTTAAGACAAAAATGTAAAGAGCAGATATAACAATAATCATCAGCCTACATTGACGTCAGTGGTCAGTCATCAGTCTTCCAAAGTACTTGCATTCCCATACAAAACTGAAGTCCCACAGTTTTATGGGACACACAGCTGAGAGAAACTGATTATCCTTGTTGTAACTAGTTCTTTTACATCAACATCTGTAAAGTGGAAAGTGTAGTGCAAGGCCACTCGACATCACATGATCTGTCACATTCATTTTCATAAATACAACAAGCATCATTACAAGTGCTGCTATGACAAAATGCATGTCAGGTGCCTCAGGCTTTGTATCACTGCTTATGAAAGACTGCCCTCTGCTGTTCATTTGTATAATAACAACATCTGCCTCACCCAAAAGGCTGTGTCTACCTGTGTAAATGGCTCAGATCTTTTATTATATGTTGTACAATAGGCTGAAGCTACTGAAGGAATCAGTTATGCTTCTCTGTTCACAGGTATTTTCAACATAAGGAAGGTTTCTTCACAAAGTCATCCATGTCCAGCCATTTACACACAACAACAGGAGGCCAGACTGTTCATAAAACTACCTCACAAACTGAAGCAACTCTGGGTTGAAAAATGAAGGCTGGTTGGTAGTTGGCATCTGGACCTCACTGTATGCCAGAGCTACACGCTATAAACTCTCTGGCTGTACCTGTACAGTAATTCACTAGCTTCTAGTTGCATTACTTTCACAGTAAGTTACTGTATAATTTTTACAGTAAATTGTTGTGAAAAGACAGTTGTATGCTGGGATCTCACAGTAGTTATGCCTGCATATTACTGTCATTTAGCAGTATGCTCTGGTAAAATTACAATATTTGATTGTCACCTCACAGTCAAAGCCCATTGCATTAGTGTGATGTTACAGTATGTTCCTATAAAGTTACTGTATTTTACTGTAATCTCACATTTAAACTCCATATATTACTGTGATTTAGCAGTATACAATTATTCTATTTACCTGCATGAATTTCACAATATAATTCTGAATATGGTTAAATATCATAGTTGTGGCCTTTAGGGTCATAATAGTGTGATTTAATGTGAAATATTACGGTTACATATTGTAATAAATTGCAGTGCATGCACGGCTAATCATATCTGGGATGCAAGTCTGCAGTCATTTGAACAAATCAGGTGACACCACCTGCGGCAGTAAGCATGTCCACACATGATGAGGAAGAAGTTATTAGATTACAACTATTACAAAATGCAAAAATGCATGACTTCATATGATTTAATCTGAAGCATTGAAGCTTTTTTTTCCCATCATAAGTGTTTAGTTTATTTTTCATTCCTTTCATCTTATTCTCTGTAACATATATGCTAGAATTATAAACATTCCATGTGTGAGCAAGTGTCCATCTTACAGATATATTTCTAAAGTGTATAATTCCATTGATAGTAATAATAATAATCTAGCATTATATACTGCTTATTTGTGTTTTGCCTAAACAAACAAAATGCTTCTTCATGTAGAGGAGCAGAGTGCACAGTTTCTTGTCTGGAGGATGTATTGAGCCATTTCTTTTGTTATGCTTCAGTTTCTCCACTAGATGTCCTCTTTGGTTTAGTTTCTGCATGTAGAGTATCTGTTAATCAGGCTCATTATGCACACCTGTTTTAATTAGTTGTGCCTGTATTCAGGCCCTTTGTTGCTTGAATATTGCCACGGCATCTCTCAGATACTCGCTTTCTTGTTATAATGAAACCATCTAGCTGTGCTTTCGTCTCCAGAGGTGAAATTACTGAAAGCTTTTGACTGTGTTTTTGAAGTCACTGAGGAAAACAGCTCATTTATGTTACATTTCTCTGCAAATGAGTTACACACTGATTTTGAGGTTTCTTTCTACAGACTTGAATAAAATGTGCTCTGCGACAGACAGGCCGATGGGGATCGTTGTACTATTCAAGTGTTGCGGTGAGAGTGACAGCGAGTCAGCATGCATGACACCAGGACCCTGAAATGAAAGTAGCTAAACTGAAGTCAGCCATTATTAATTCTGTTTTAATGCCTGTACTTTATCTACTGTAGCATGCTGAAATGTCTTTTAAGTCCTATCAGGTCTACATATCCTTGAACATGCTGTATTTTAATAGGCCCTTTTCACAGCAGACATTTTGACATTACTGATAACACTAATGAAGGCTTATTTCTATTCAAGAGTCCCAGTTCAAGCTGTGGCAGTAAATTGGCAGCTGAAGCATTTAAATGGAATTCAGCCATGTTTCATTTTATAATTTACACCTCTGCTTTTCCTACTGTGAAAAATTATATAATGAGTTGTATTTAACTTACTCACTTCAGCTGTTTGTACTAAAATTGATCACAGAGATGTTTTATTTGAGTTAATTTGTGTGTAGTTTAATAGTTATAGTTTAAACAGGAGCTTGTGTAGCAGCAGTGATAGCATGCATTCCAGTGATCAGTGACTTGTCATGCAGGGGCTGCTGTTAGCCACACAGAGGCAACATAACACCATGGTGACTGTGAACACACCACTCCTGGGAGCTGGGTTTAATACAGTGATAAATCAGTGCTAAACAAGCAGGAGAGCAAACCATTAGAGGAAATGAAATGGCAAAAAAAGCAATGAAAAGAAAGTACAAGCTTAAAGTAGGCATTCAGAATGTTTTTTACTAGTGTAAAACACACAGTTACAAAACTGTCAATGATAGACCTGGGACCATCTGGCTCGCTTTCCTTTGAGTCTAAAATGTATAAATGCCTTCAAAACCATGTTTCATTTCCAGTATCAAGCCTACAGCACTAACAGCAAGAATATAACAGCAGGGAAAGCACAGGCGGAACTGACAATATAAATGAGTCTGCACTGCCAATCACTGTTAGTCACACTTGTAATTTTTCTGCAATGACATGTCAAAATGTCCTTCATGAAAAAGGACTGTTAGACACTGCACACTTCTTATTTGACTGTCACATCCACAGATTATATGTCAAAACACTCTAACTGGTGTACTTAATTCTCATGCTAGCACATAGTCTGTTGTGGATTCTTAAACTACCAAAAATGTATTTTTAGTCAATTAAAATTTGTGAGGATGACACCTTTCTGCAATTTATTTTCTGCCAAGTTCTCTCTACTGTTTTGGCAGTTTCATCATTCTGACCATAACTGTAACCAAGATGAAAACATAATTTCCTTAGCACCCAAGCACTGATGAGATTTTGATAGAACAATTATAAGGAAGACTTATGGGAATTGTACTATGCCTTACAGGAGGACTTTGTTCAAGTGACAAAAAGCAATTGGCTAATCCTGAGTATTTTGGCTCTTCATTATTCCATCCTGTGTTGTTGGACTGATTCAAAGTGACACCAAGATAAATCCGTATGAGGCAACTGGAAGGAAAGTCTCTAAATTAGGTCCCTAATTTGGCACCAAGATCTACAGAAATTGTTGTTTTCTCACATTGTACGAATTCCTGTCATGGTAATTGCAGTACTCTGTATGTTCCTGAAGAATGATTATCATATGTATTGACCTGATTTATCATGGCCATAGCTCTGACTCATTAAAGAGGTACTTGTACTTAGCACCTTTAAGGCAGCTTAGAGCAGGGTAATTATGGCCCTGCTCACACCTGGTATTAACATGCGTCTAGGGTGATCTCATCACAAGTAGACTACTCAAAGTACGTCAGTTCACACCTGGCATTAGAATGCGTCCTTCCATGTGTCTCAAGTGACCACTGGGGATCAAATCTCACTTTCCCGGTCTCTATGCAAATAAACATGTACATCATTTATGTTTGCAAAGACCAAGGCAGCAATTCAAGAAGAAGAAGATGACCAAGAGGGACTTCCCAAAAAGTTTGGAAAGACGTTGTCGCATGGGCTAAATCAAAACAATACAAATTGGATCTGTTCATGGCAGTGTTTCGGTCGGACAATATCAGCCGAGATGTTTGGTGATCTCGTAATATATCTCTATGGGAATGTGTATGTACTTCTATCTATGCAGAGGACATCAGCAGGTAGGTGGTAAGAATGTGACCATGTGGCCCAGACCACCTCCCAAGTGTTGCTAGTGAAAAATGTCAAGACACATTGAGGATGTATTGGGTGCATTCACAGCTGTACTTAGAGCTATCCACTTGTGATCCGATCACCCAAGAAGCGCGTTAATGCCAGGTGTAAACAGGACCTATACAAAGTTTGGGCCTCAGTCATTGCCCACATGTACAATACATCACACACACATTTCAAATACATTTTTCATACAGTGAAAATAAATGGCACCCAGTGAATTATTTGGGCTGTTTATTGCTTCTGTAATGTGAATGGTTTTCTAAATATAATTGATGGTATTTTTAATTGTGGATATCTGGTTTTGAAAGATCAAGCTGGCTGGCACACATCCACCCTCACATCCATTCTCTTCATCTGTTGCTGGAAAATGTGACAGCATTTGGAGAAATGCCAAATGAAATTTCAAACTGAGTGTGCTGGAGCCCTCGGTCCTTATCTATTATTCTGTACACAAATCTGCAGACGAGGATAAGACTTCTCTTCTGAGCCACTTGTGGAAAATACTGATTAGCAAAAACAGGTTTGTGTATCTGTCTTTGTTTTAAATATTGGTTATATAGAGAAACAATGAAAATGGAGAAGTCCAATCACAAGACTTATCAGGTCACTGCTTTATATTCATGCACTGAGTAAAAGCTGTTCTCTGTTACATCCTCTTATTTATACAACTTCTAGTTCTTTAAACAGTCTAGAATCTGTAAAAATCCAGTTTCAGAGTGTGGCACTCAGATGTTGCAACTTTTGAATTAACAGTCTGTCAATGACACTCATTGTCAAAAGCAATTGTCCAGGGCCACACAGGTGTAAAAATGAGCAGAGGTTTAAGTTGTCTGATTTCTATTCTCCACACACTGTTCCACTGTGCTTCACACATCTGCATCTGCATGCTGAATTACACTGATTGCCTCTCTGTTGTCAGCAACGAGAGCTTTGGGGTTTCAGAGATCGACGGCAGACAACCCTTTTGAATGTTATCAGCCTGTTAAACGGATGTTATCTGCTGTTATCAGAACTATTATACTGCTTCAGATGGGGAAAACCGCACCTCTGTTCTGTTGTGTTTAGGTGCAAAAACTACAGGGTTAGATTTCGGAAAAGATCATGGTCTACGGTGAAAGAGTGGTACTCAGCTTATGACCTGTCTGTCAACTCTGGCCCCCAATAGTGTCTGGTGGCTTGCTGACAATTTTCTTATTCACAATAAAAATAAATTGATTCACAATGGTATTTCTTAGTGCTTTGAATGTAAATAAAAAAAACAAACAATGAAATAGAGCTTGTTTATCAACAAAAAAAGGTGACTGAGCCGCCCAATAGAGGTGCGAGCTGATTCTGAGCAGAGCAACCATCTGATAATGACCAATCGATGTACTGCAGAGTTCACAGCTTGACCTTTTAGTACCAGATCTGTGTGCTATGGTACCCCAACAGAAGGGATATCCAAAATGGGAACAGTACAGAACCATCCATTGGCTCCATCTACAACTTTTCACGGTAGAAACGCAAAAAAAAGCGTACCGAAGTGAACCGTACTGTACTGCTTGTGGAAATGGGGCTATTGACACCTTTTATACTGTTTCACCTCACTGCCTCCCTTTTCCTCCAACATAATTAGTACAACCACTAGAGGTCACTGCCTAACAATAATTGTAAATGTAGGCGGAAGAGTGGGGCCACGCTTCCTCAGATCAAAGCTGCGCAGCCATTCATTCTGTGTCACTCATTTGTACATATAAAAGTGACATAAATAGTTTTCTAAAGAGTGAAAAAGAGAGCCTTACAACTCACAGCTGGCCAATCATGGCGTGAAGTGGATGCAAAAGTCTTTCAAGTCTTTGTATTCATTCCTGGGGCCCTTGCAGATCAGTGGCTGTGATAGCATCTCAAATATCAGTGACAGCCTTCCTGCTCACGTGCTATTTCAGACTGATGGACCTGTGTTTTATTTCATATATGTCAGGGTTTGCTTGCTTTGGCTGGGGGCTTCTTATGTGAAATGACAGGTGGCCAGGGGCCAGTTACAAAAGCCCCACACAGGTCAGATGTATGCAAGGGCAATTTTTGCATTTGAGGACATTCTGAATTTAGTCTGGACCTCTGCTGGGACCCTCCCCTGCCACTTTTTTGATAAACAAGTTTTATTTTGATGGTTTTTATGCACCCTGGCACCATATTTCCAGTAAAGTCAAAAAACAAATCCCAGTTTTAATCAATTTATTTTCATTGTGAATTGAAATATGGTTGGGGAGCCACCCAGCACGTTGATCACTTGTCTATGTTCTCATCCCTACAAGCAAATAATTCGCTGGATTAACTCCTTTTATGAGCACCTCTGGAATACTGTCAACCCTGCACGACAATTTCTACTCATTTTACCGCATCACCCTTGATGGCCTTTGTAAATAAAAATAAACAAAAAACTATATTATGCAGCAAAAGTGCCCTCTTGAATGCTGTTATGGTTGAAAATAATATTAAGAGCCCTCTAGGGTGCCCTTACAGTGCTGAAAACATGATGTAGTGCCCTCTTTAGTTGCCTTAAGAGTGATGTATGGTGCCCTATGCAGTTGGTGCCCTTTTTTATTTATTTTTTCTCATCCCTGCCCCTCAGACGGCCTGAGTCCGCTAATGCTGAGGAGCTCATTTTAGACTCTGGTTCCTCTTATCAAAATGTAAGCAAGGTTTTTAAACTCCTAAAAATGTACTTGGGTTTCTGCTTGTATTGTATGGTATGTGAATGCCCTGTGTTTCACAGGCAACACATCCAGGGTGTACCCTCCATGCTCCAGCCCAGATTTGCAGTTTAGGGGAAGCATCGCTTGACTGGAAAAATACAACAATAAATCCAGTTGCCCTTGAAGTACAGCACTTCTTAATACTGTATGAAATAGATGACTGACAATCTCATAGTTAAAGCTAAAATTACTGCTAATAGTGACTGCAGTAATTTACCTTGTGGTTGTATTTCATGAAACTGGATTTAAGTCTCTGCAAGAGGAAGACAGAAGATCATTTATAGCTGTGAGTTGTTTGCACCGTCGATGTTATAACAAGCTACGTGATGATTATTTTAATCACCAGCTGAGATTATTTCTTTAACTTAAAGTCTACATTGCATATTAAACAACTCTGTAACATGACCCTGTCTCTAGTTCACTTTAGTGGGAATAGTAGATTAGTATTCTGTGGGAGTGCATGTGTGTGTTGTCAAGGAGGCAAAGCTATGTGTGCCCCTATAGCCGTGTTTACCTAACCCAAGGGATTTTGGGTCTTGTCAATTGTCACTGGGTCAGAAGTTAAAGTTAGTTAGTAAGTTAGCTCAGTGTGTCTGGGAATAAAACCACAGCAATAACCAAAAAATCTTAATAAAATGATTTAACTAAGAGAAGTAATCCCATTGAATGCAAAACTAATATTGTTCCGACAAGTTATCTTGTAAAGTTTATGGAGTTATGCAACGTCTTGCATAATTACCTATTTTTTCACAGCAGCATAATACAGGGATTACGATGGTGAGTGGCAGGAGGGACCATAATATACCATGTCTGTCAGTGAAAGTCGGTGGCACACATAGTGTCCTCTACCTTTGTTTGTTGCTGAGTCAGACTGAGAAAACAGAGCTCCTCCTGACAGCAAAGACCATCTTTATCCAAGCTGAATAAATACACTTTGGATAAGACCTAATTGTCCATATACCCAATTTGGCTTCTGTTACTTTCATTCATTCCAAACATAATTACAACATGATTGGTGTTCCTACTTTCCCCTCACCTGTCATGTTGATTTTTCAGTCTGTGATGTCTTACTTCTGCCTCAATGCCAATGAAAGGTGGAGTTTAAAAAAAACCATGACAACATATGAGGAGCAAGTTTTTCGAGATGACGAATACAACACACAAATCCTGTGTAGGGCATGGATGACTGAATATACAGTCAACCCGTGTTTGATCATTGATACCGGACTGCAACTGTAGCACTCACAAACTGCCAAAGATGCCTCAGTGCAGGAGTGATACTGCCTGGCACTGGGGACTGAGAGGATTGTGAAGTTTACAGATGAGCTCTAAAACTGGCCTAACAACATTGAGTTTTGACAGAAGTCTGGAAAACTGAATTTCTTGCAAATTCAGTTAAAGCATGTCACTGGTATGTTAGTCCAAAAATAACTAGCTGTTACCACATATTTCCATAATGATGGACATTACAGTCACTTTTGAGTGTTAAAATTGGCATTAAATGCACAAATATGCACAGTTTTTTAATGATAATATTTTATACAAATAACATTTGATTTACATAAACTCCTGGAATTTATCTGACACGTAAACATTATCGGCTTTCTAAAAAGAACAGCATGTAAAATTTTGTGGCTGTTAATCTACACCTTTAAGGGGACAGTCTACATTGTTCTGGTGTGAGCTGCAGAGTGTTGGAGATGTTGGCTGTAGAGATGTCTGCTTTCTCTCTAATAAGATGGAACTACAAGGCACAAAGCTTGTGGTGCTCAAAGTGCCCAAAATTAAAAAAAAAAAAAAAAAAAAACATAATAAAAATAAAACAACAGCAATGCCTTTTTCCAAAAATCATGACCGGCTTACTCAAGATAATCCACACACCTTGTTGTGAGCAGTTTCATACACACTTGCTAACCATATCACTGCGCAGAAGGAAGCGTGCATCTATACTGCTAGCTGAAAAAGTACCTCTGAGCTAGCTAATGTTACTGGTCAGACAAGGAGGATACAATTAATGGTTACATCTTGCACTGTCACAAGCAGGAGCCTCTTGTCCACGAGTAGACGCATTCTGCTTTCTGCGCAGTGATATGGTTGGCAGATGTAGTTTGGTAGAAAGAAAATAGTTCCTACATGAAACTGCTTACAAAAATTTCTGTGGATTATCTTGAGTTCACTCACACCAAGACAATCTACACTGATGATAAGCATGGCAGTTAAGAGGACAAACATGTATTATTGATTTTGTGGTGAACTGTTCCTTTAATGTTGCATTTAACATTTTTATATCAACAATGACTCAAATAACTATGTGTAACTAATGTGTCTTCCAGGGATAAATGACAGCATCGGCCACCTGAGGTGGTTTTTGTTGATTTATGCGCTCTTTCAGACACTTCCCTCTCTTATCTGTGAAAATGCCACCTGCTCTGTTTTCTGACATTCAGTTATGTAACTTCCACTTTTTGTATACGTTTCTTAAGATAACAGAAATATTTCCATCTAAGTATGGCTGCACACTGATGATAACCATGAAACAAATGGAAGTAAAACTAAGGTGGGGCTGAGGGGAGCAGCATGATTATGAATAGAACGTAAAACCCTTGGCTTCTAAAACCCTGTAAAGTTTCAAGGAAGTTAAACCCACAGAAGTTTGAGGCACTTGGCCTCATTTTGTCAGAAGAAATGAATATAATGCTACGCAAAAATCATAATTTGACCACCTTTGAGCAAGATTCCCCATGCCCTTGCCTCTACATGTTCTCCCTTTTTGTTTTTAAAGTTTCAATGACTCTTTTAGCGATTGGATTGTATATTTACTTAGAGTTAAACTTGTAGCACATTGCGATTATATCCTTAAAAAATCTGCTCATGGTTAGGGAAACAATTGTACAGGAAGTATTTAGAGTCTCTGAGTAAAAGTAGCAAGTCATTATACTGTAAAAATACTTCTACTTTCAAATAGCATAATGTCCCTGTCTCAGTGGGGAAAAATTGCCCCTGTAACTCATGTTTAGTTCTATATGACAGCATTAGAGTGTTCATAATGATGCATTAATGCACAAGCAGCATTTTGCTGTTACAGCTGATCACAATTTCAGACCTGAATGGTGGTAAGAGTCCCTAAAGACAAAGCTTTTTGCAATATAATATGTTGTTTTATGTTACATATTAAAAGAAGCAACTAGTTCCAATACTGGACTTTTTGTCTTAAGGGAAACAAGGATAAATTTAAATACTGTGACACATTTTCTAGGAGCTACCATTAGATTTTGTGGGCAATTAAAGCATTTGAGCTTGTGCAAAATTTTCTGATTGCCACCCAAAATGTGTAAACCCCTCACCTCCCTCCTCTCACCCCCAGCCAGCCTCTGACCATCACCGCGCCTGCATGCGTGTCTCCTCCTCCGCCGCCTTCCCTAGCAGCCCTACAACCTGATCGGTCCAAAATAAAGAACAAGGTAAAGCCTGCATCTGCATGCCCAAAACCTCCGGAGTGCCATCATCCATTCCTCGGCTGCATCTGTCATCCGTCACACATTTCTCTATTATCTTCCGTGTGGACGCCCCGAAGCTTCCATGCATCTATCAGCACAGTGGCACCACTGTAGCCGGGGCTACCACACCTGTCTGGAGCATCGCATTGACTCATTACCTCTGCCTTGCACTGGGCTGTAAGAGCATTCGCATTATCATCAAAGCACACTGTAAATAGAGGATATCAGACGCAATCACATCTGATTGCACTGCTTGCAAACTGCCTGCAAACACACACACACACACACACACACACACACTCACACACCACAAAGCCCCAATCACCAGGGTCTCTGTGAGGGATCGTTGCGGCATGCTTATAACAAAAGAATGAGCAACACATGCATTCATTCAGCCACTGAACACGTGGAGCTTCACACGGACACTAAAATGTGTTATTTGTGTAAGGAGCGTCAGTGCTCCTTGTTTAACCTGTTTAATAGGATATCGATATGTAATTACTCCCATAATATCACTGTGTGTGTGTGTGTGTGTGTGTGTGTGTGTGGCTCTTAAGTTTAAGTCGCCTCATCAAGGTTTTTATTCCATGCAGAATTACTCAGCGTTGATACTTAATTTCTTTTACCTATAATTAAGAAACACTTGAGCACATCTTAGTGGCAGCTTCTCTGAATGAGCTACCAGGGAGACAGATTGACAGAGCAGCCCACGGCACCGAGTGTCTCTGACAGGTTGTGTGTCACCACACAGGGAGCCCTCACATGTTGCTGACCCCCCGCCTATTTTAGAGTTGAGAAAGGAGGGGCTTAAGGAGAAGTTGTTGGCCCGGCTGTGACCGAAGAGGGAGGGAAGGTGATGCAACATCCAATAAGGCAATATTGGCGGAAAGAAGCCCAGCTTATATGAACCAGCGCACCCAGGGCTGAAGACAAGAGCTCACCTGCACGGTAAGACAGCACCTTAATATAAGAGGGAGACACTTTGATGGGTTGTAATCTTAATGTCCCGCTTCCTGACTGAATAATAGGCTATGATGTCATTATATACCACTTAACAAGCAGCTATAAGTTTGATGATGATGCTGTGAAGGTGTCAGAATGATCTAGCTATTAAAACCCCCCCCAAAACAAAACAAAAAAACATTCAACACGTGTCCATGAAGTGGACATTCAATATTTTGAAGCAAAGTAGTAAAGCAGTTATTTTATCTGAGCAGTCAGAACCACGTGGCACTGCTCATGGTTTCCCCCACCTCCGTGTTGTGACTGCTTATGTGGGATGGGAGTTGAGATGAAGGCTGGAGATTTCCGTGTTGAAACAAATACTTCCTGTCATGGAAAAGAGTTGATTTTCACATATGAGATATTATGTATCTTAAGCAGACTTTGCATATAGATAATTCACCACAAAACCTCCTTTATAGGGACCCTAAAATCTGACATAGATGTGATGGATAATTTACTAAATTTGATTGATAATCTTTCACATCAATATTATAGCCAGATAGATAATGGACTTTTTAGGACAAACATGTCCATATCAACATTTGGTGAACATTAGGCTACTAGTTTTATTTGACATAAATACATAACATACATAGAGATGAATTGAACCCATCTTTGCTCCCAATACTGATTCTGAGACATACATTTAGATTCAGGTGTATAGCCTGCTGAATGTGTTTTTTCCTTTTAAATTTCTTTTGACCTCACATTATCAATTTCATTTATGGAACACCAAAACAGAAAAAAATATCAGGAAAGGATCATCAGACCAGTCCAAAATATAACTGATTACCTCTAAATGTATTTAAGTATATTATTTATTTTTTATTAGGTTTGTTTTTTTGGTCAGACACAACAAGGGAAATGGTAAGCTATTTACTGTCTTTTAATTATTAATCAAGAAAATAGCTGGCTGACTAATTGATAATGAAAGTGATTCTTATTAATATGTTCTATACATTTCAGTTGTATTCTTGTGACATAACCAAATTGGCCACTGGACTGAATGGTAAAAGTAGGGTATGTCAACAGAAGTTGTGCATGCATGAATGGCAGCAACCCCAGCCCCCGACACATGCACACATGCACACACCACCCCCGTCCCACCATATCCTTATCCACACACAGGAGGGCCTTTCTTTCTTCCGGCCTCAGAGGTTCTGTTTGCTTTCCTTAGGCAGTATCTGTAGGTAACACAATTTTGCGTATGTTGAAAGTACAGGGAGGTAAGTATCAGTATTTGTTGCTGGACTAAAAAATGTAACAGTCTTGCAACTGGAAATGACACACAGTTTCTCTTCACTTTGTCTTTAAGTCACTCAGATCAACAACAGATTTTCTTTTGAGGTAGGTTAAGCAGGAGATGGGTGAGGAACAGATCTGTCACCAGTTCTCCTTGCTGCACTTCTCACCCAGCAGAGCTCATACTGGTTCAATATGTAGGTTCAGGTCAGGTACTGACAATAGAAGAAACTCAGCCATGGGAAGGGAAGAGAATCTACGCTATCTACAGCTGTGACGAAGGTCTGATTTGATGCCTTTTCAACTATGACTGAAATTATCACACACAGAATTTGAATCATCAGACATCAGAGGCCGGCGACATCATCTGCCAGCTTATTGATTAATAGAGAGGTCCTCTGCAGAGAAAGTCAGGGGAAGTGAGGGTATTTAGAGGAACCTTTAACACTGGCAAAATGATCAAGTACCTCACTTCCACCTCAGGGTGTTGTCATCAGATTAAAATTTCAGGTAGTGAAGTTCTAAGAGATATATTCAGGTGATTAAGATTCATCTCCCTCACCCTGCAGCCTCAGGGCCTTACACCCTCTGTGACTTCAGAGCATATTTGACTTTGTGGACTGTAAGGTTAGTGAAATTTGATAATAGGGATGTTGTTGTGACCAGTAAAATACAATCAAAGGTAGATCTAAGCTACAGTAATCAATATTTTGTTTTGACAAACAATGGATGAAATTACTCCATGCATGATGAAAGATGGCGCTTGTACTGACAAAGAAGCAAATAATTATTACTGGAAGCTGCGGTTGCCCCCAGCTGTATGGGGAACTTTAGGGCTTTTTAGCACATTGTTTTGGTTTTATGGCTGCACATATATTGTTTTGCTTCACTCACCCATCAACCCTGTTTCTAGCAGCAGAAGGCAGCTGTTTTCAAACTTTCCAGTGCAAAATCTCAGACTGTGTAGCACCGAACTGCGGAAAGACAAGGTTAACATCTAGCTGGTGAACATAGCGGAGCATTTAACAGCTGTAACAGTGCCAGATGTTTTTTCTGTGTTGGTGCAGACCATAACAGAGCTAAAAGGAGGGTGAATGTTGGACTTGTATTCCTCAGGTGAACAGACACATGACTCCAAATGAATGTTCAGATCATTCTGTGTCTGTTGGATGTGTAAATATTTGTTATCAATTTTACCATAATTAAGGGCACGGTCACCAATGAGCGATAATAACACTGGCAAATATTCGCCTGCCAACTTCTTCCATTTAATGCAAATTAAAGGGCAAATAAAACATTCACTTTTGTTGGCAATTTTACATTGCATTGAGTTCAACTGTGGTGAAGGTGCACCTCAACCAATAGCAAAGAAGTATGTGTGGAGGAGACATTGATTGTTGCTGCGTTTATTCAGCTGATATTGTATGATATTGGCTATGAAAAATACAAACTACCCACATGAGAGGTGCCTCGTGGCTGGCAGTGAACTGGGAGACGGGCATGGTTTGTAAGTAAATGGAAAATGTACAATTAAAATTTGGTATTTATTAGCAAACTAGCTTGTTAGCTGATGTCAGGCACTGCCCACATGCACAAGTACGAATGTCGCCCTCACTAGGCTTGCCTGCTTTTGCTCATGTGTGACTGTACCCTAAAAGGAGGCATTTTAGGGTGTTCATATGTCACTGTTGTGTTTGTCTTGCTCCCTCAGAGTGTCTAAAATCCATTAATGCAGATTAAAGGTTTCACAAAAACAGTTGGTTTAGATCCTGGAAGAACAGTAGTTGGTTGTCTGAGGCGGTATGCACATCTGGTTGTCCAGCTTGAATTTTGGACATGGACAATGTCTATTCACCTCCCCAAACTTGACACCTCTACTATACAAAGGACAATCTACTTCCATATCTAGAACACTGGCATTATTGGACATATATATGGGGTGTCACAAAATCATTGAATATAGTCAAAAATCTTAGCAGGACCAGGCCGGCCAGCTTTAAATATGTGTGCTGTAAAAGATTGTTTATGGATGCTGAAAAGTACAGTTTTGTAAAAGTATATTGAGGAATGTGTTGCATCTGCACTGTAACATATTTGTAATATTTATTGTGTTGGAACCTTTCCATGGCTTGTATCAGACAGTTTTCATAGTAGGCTCTGAGATATTTCATTGTTATTTTTGTGAGGCTATAGTCCAGACATGTCTGGGCTGATGGAATTCCCAGATACTAAGTGAGTCCAGTTATTAGTTGTAATGCCATAGACTTTTCTGCTTAATAGACAGGTGCTTTGATCATATATCTTCAAAGTCTAACATGGCGATGGTGCTGCTGTGATATGCATGAAAGCTATCTGTTGAACCCTACTATGAGGAGAGAAGGATACAGGGAAATGGTTAGAGAGAACGGGATGGGTGTACATGCTGTGACCACTGGGGGGCCCCATAGCATAGTTGGGCTCAGCTGTTGGCTATTTGTTCAGGAGTGCAGTATCAACATCTCTAGCATGTTTCAGTCATGGAAAATCAGGTGGATTTTGTTCACAAGCTGAGTCGAGGGCTGTCACTAAAACTACCCAGTCTGGTTACCCTGTCAATGTTCCGCCTCTGCTCGTGTGAAAGAGCATGACACGTGCAGAACCTAAATCTTCCTTTTGTCATGACAAAAAGGAAGGAAAAAAATCACCTCAGCAAGCAGGTACATTTGTTTTTTTCTCTGCTCTTTAAAAAAAATATTATTAATAATGTATATAGAATGAATGCTTTACCTCTTAAACATCTTACAAATGTTCATTTTTTTATTTGATGTTTTAATTAGAATTGATCTATCAAAATGTACATTGTTAGGTACAAGTATTTTAGATATAATTAAAAAGAATGGTATTTTTTAAATGGAGGAAATGGTCATTCAATTAAAACTGTGGATTTTCGGGAAGTGGAATTGTTTGAGGTACTTATCTATAGTCAATATAAGCTACAGCAGTTGTGGGTCAGCAAGCCCCCAGTTGGGAGAAGCAAATGGAGTACTGCCACTGAAGCTAAGAAATGTACTGCTGTGAACAGGGGCAGCAACAAAACATATTTCAGACACCTGAAAAAACAATGTAAATTTGAGAGTGTGCTATATTGAGAATATTTTCACTGCTTTACCTTGCTGTCAGACATCTGTTGAACAGAAACTGAGGTATATATGCTCTCCTTAAAGCCACCAGACTCCACTGACAAAAACAGTAATTTTACCTCTCAAAACATGGGAGTTTCTCACCTACCACTGCCTTGATTGTAGTGTGTTTGTGTTACTGTATCGTTTTGGTGAATCTGAAGTAACCCTTTAAAACACCAAAGTTGCACAATAACACAAACAAGCTTCTGATCGAGGCAGCAGTAGGCGGCAACACATGTGTTCTGTTTGGTAAATTTACTGTTTTTGTCAACCAGGTCTGGCTTTAAAGAGAGTATAGGGAAGTTTCAGTGTCAGTGGAGAAAATGGTCTAAGTATAGCATACACTAAAACTGATATAGACTTTTTAGACGTGACTTTTTCTAGCTGACTGAAATAAGTTTTACTGCTAACTCCAGCCAAAGCAGTGCATTGCTTAGCTTCTGTTTCTGTACTCCTGCCTGCTTCTCCAAACTGGGGGCAAGTTGACTGATATCTACTACAGGTCACACAATGACTATAAATAAGTACCTTACAACCCCACTACAAAAATCCTATCCCTTTAAGTGGCTTACAGTATCAATAGGAATTGGTACATTTACCAAAAAATATTTTTTGTGCTTTGTGTTCTTCCTTGGGTCATTGCAGATACCAGTAAATAAGTAGGCTAAAACAAAACTATAATAAGCATTTATTTTTCTGTATACATGCACATAATTAAGAATGCATTTCATTCCATATTCAGATCTTCATTTATCTTTAATCTGTGTGTGTTCTGTGAAATAATGCATGTGTGGACAATTGGCAAGTGGACAGCTCTCTTTGACAGCTTAGCAGCAGACTATTGACTACAACCGCCTGCACTGACCTTTTTCATGGAAGACATTTGGTCATGTCAGAGTAGGAAAAGAACAGGGTCATTCCATTTAGCTGCTTCAGTTTCAGGGTCCTTTTATTGTGCATGCTGTTTGAATGTCACACTGTTACGGCTTAGTGGGACACTTGAACGAAACAGAGCCGTTGTTAATGTCATTAGTAGGCTAACACATGTGCCTTTCCAACTATGACAAGTTAAAATGTCTGCTGTGGAAAAGGCCTGGCAAAATATTTTATTTTTTATCAACAGTGAACCGAAACTCAAAGCAGAAGATTTTTAGTAACTAACTTAAGACCTTGCCTACAAAGAAAGGATTTTTTTTTTTTTTTGGAAACAGCCAACCATATTTACTTTTTTTCGCAAAGACTGACATAACCTGGAGACACGTCTACAGAGTTTGGCCTTTTAGTCTTACAAGGTTGCAATAATAACAGCATTGTGTTAAAAGCAAAAGTCTTGCTGCACTGTAGACTCACTCAAGAGGTATCTCTTTTCTAAAAGAGTCAAGGCTGCACTTGCTCACCGGTATTTGCTAAATGTATCATTTAGCTGTGTGTGTGTTTTCCAGGCTCTTGTGGCGTATTGCTGTGACAGAAAGCATTGTTAATAGAACAGTTAAAATATATGGTTAAATTCATTATGTTAATTATTCCTTTAACATACAATAATTGATTGCTTTGTCACTTGGACACAGCAATCACAACATTGGCATATTATCACAGAATAAAGATGTTAATAAGCAGTTGCCTATTTATGCATCCAGCAGTTACAGAGAAACATAAGCATTTATTTGGAGTCATATGTCCATCAACCTAGCAGATGTAAGTCCAATACATACACACTTTCAGCTCGGATTTGGTCTCCACCAACTCCCGAAGGAAATGTAATATAATATATTGAAGCAGTATGAACGTTTTCTTCAACAGTGTCTGATAAAACAGGGACACAGTGTGCAATAGTGAGAGTGGTGTTATCTCCGGGCTTATTTTTAATGAGCTTGACCAAAAAATCAAAGTCATCACTGGGTTTATGTCACAATATGACGATTAAAGAGGCAGGCAATCAATTTATTCCCAGATTGAGTTCAAATAAACACAAGAAGTTTGTGCTCTAGAAAAGGATCAGCATTCAGTGAATAACCTCCTAAGCCCTATGATAAGCTATTATGGCAAAAACTGTCAAAACTGTTAACGCTACTCTTACCTTTCTTGCATTTCACACAGAGCTTAGAAAAAATCTGAACATCCACAACTCCCACTTCCCTCCAAAGTCCCATCCCCCTCCTTCTGCAACTCCACCTCCTTCCAAATGCCTACTCCCCCCTCCTCTATTATATCTTCATTTCATGTATGATAGATGAAGGCATTGGCAAGGTAACGTTAGAACAGGAGAGTGAGGGTAACGTTACGTTATTCTTTTACATTTTAGTGTGCCATAAGCTTATTAATAGCATTATAACCTAAACAAAGAAAAGCGTAATTTTCCAGAAAGGTAAGTGTCGCTTTAAATCTAGATAAATAAAAAAATATTAAACATCAAAAATGTGAAAATAAAGTCTGAATTTAAATTCTGCTGTCATTTTATATATGGCACAAACTGCAATACATAGATTGCTTTGATGAAAAATAATATTACACACTGTTAAGCACAAAAAACATGGTGACCATAGAATTCTAGACTATCTGAGCCGTTGCAAATGACATCTTAGACAACAAACATCACAAACACCATTTTCTCTAAGGAAAAGCCTATGTGTTAAGCCTGTACAATACACACACACACACACACATATATATATATATATATATATATATATATATATATATGTATATATCTGTTTAGCCTAGCTCAACATAAAGACTAGCTAGCCTGACTCTATTCACATTTGTAATGTAAGTTTCTTAGTCATAGCCAATGCATGTACAACTCATAGCCTATGACCTCACTTTCCAGTGAATTGTGGGATAACTGAAAGGCAGCATTTTGCTGGAAGAGAGGAGAAATGAGGGCGGATATCATGTTGCATGTTAAAGTTGATTAGAAGTTCTATCTGGCAGTTTATTTTGTAGTATTCTTATTTTTGGGCCTCTTGAGAAAAGAAGAACTCAGCGTCAGCAGGTTTACACACCGTGCTAAAAAGTTGTGTAAATGTTAGCTAGCATGTAAGCTAGCATTTCCCTACTCAGAAGAACATGGAGCAACACTTGACATCTTTTCGGTCCCCTGACATATGTAAGTCCAATATTCACTCTCCTTTTAGCTCTAGTTTGGCTTTCACCAACCCTGAGGGTAATATTGGTCTCTGTAACTTGTCAAATCATGACTTTGTTTTGCTAGCTTAATGTCAGGTGCTAATTTTGCCTCTGTTGTTGGGTGCTGGGCAGGTAGTGCACACTGGGTTTATCAGAACTGGAAGCAGCTGCCTGTAATCTGTATGCCTTTCTCATAGCAGACAGTTTGACATGTGTCACGAAGAAAAAGTGTTATTTAAGACATTAATGATAATGTGTCAGTCAGGGTCTGCGTAATACATGCTCGGTTGAATGCTCAAATGTAACACAGCCATTGTTAAATCGATTAGTTCCACCTGTGCTCTTCCCCTGCTATTACAAGTTAAAATGTCTGCTGAGAAAAAGGCCTATAGAGTCAGTATTTAAATTATATAAATATTCAAATTATTAAAGATTTAAATATGGTATGTAGTTTAATGGAGAAGTCAGGAAGACTCTGTTGCAGTGTGTTTTGCCAGTCTGCAAAACTAGACGTTAGCTAATGTTAATTGTTAGCTTGGCAGCCAAAGTGGCAGCTAAGACCTCTCAACAGGATCCCTCCAGACCATATCTGATATCTTCAGTTTGAATGTCATACCCAACTAACAAGCAGTTCTTTTCCACTTATAATCATGAGGAAAAAAACAACATAGTCGCTAAATGTAATGCTACGTTTAAATATAATGACCATTTTTCACAGTGATGATGAAGTAATTCAAAGTTGTCCAGTGTTGTTTGACAGAATGAGAGCTAGTCTGGCTTTTTAGCTACAGATGAGCTTTGAAGTTCTTTGAAGTTGGATTGGAAGGTAAATTCTAAGTTACACACTGCTAAAAGTTTCTCATTACTTTAATGTAATCAATAGCATATTAGTTACACTTTGTGTTATAATATGGCATATACTGTTTCATTTATTTGTCCTCCTTGGATTGACCAGAAAAACTTGATATACTGCAATATTTGTAACTTGCGAGCCAAAAAGTACTTTTGGATAGTGGGTATGCTTGGTTTGCAATGCTCCTAAGTGTTGGACATACAATTGGAATGTAACTTGGTTGGATGGTTTGTTGGTATGTTAACTTCATAAATTTCTTTGTGACTAGTGATAAGAAGTAACCTGAAGGCATAGATAAAAAGAATGTTTTGTCAGTGGGTTCATCAGAGCTTTTTTTTTTTTTCGCTTAAAACAGCCGCCAGTTGTTGGTGGAAAAGATGCTTATGAGAGCAGTGAGACTCAATCAAACCAGCTGCAAGAGTTAAAATCAAAACAGTGAGCTGAAAGACATTAAAACACTCTGTAGAATTAAGGGGAACTGCAGAGATGGGCAATAATTACCTCAGCCAGAGCTGTCATGTTTTCGGTTCGGTTTGTCATCTGTTTGTTTGTCTGTCAGCAGGATTATGATAAAATGACTTGCCTGATTTTTATGTAACTTGGTGCAAGGGTGTAACATGGGCCAAAGGGGAACCCATTACATTCTGGAATGGGTCCCAAACATGGGGCAGATGCGCACATTATTTTTCAGCTTTGTTGAACTTGCAATATTCGTCAATAAAGGCCTTGCCTTGTCACCTTGGACGTCACAAGCAAACATGGAGGTGGCTAAGCAGAAGTGGTGGTTACAGTGAAAAGCAAACAATGGCAATAGGGCTGACAGAGCGAATTATGTAAACAGGGGTTAGATCATACTCACCAGGGTGACCTTTGGGGTAACCTGAGGTGGGTGTTATGCTTCTGCCCGACACTACTCTGGACAGGATAGGACATTTGGACTTGACGCAGGTCCTTGCTCTCTGAGTTCCTACCTAGTTCTTTGTGGGTTTGTCACTAAAAGTTACACCTTTCACGGTACACAATTATTTGACCCATTAAAATATCAGTTACTGCAGCTTAAATGAAAATGGGCTTCAGCTGTCTGTTAATTCTTTAGCTACTCATTAGCAAAATGCACTAGCACACTTTATTCTAATGCAAGTATTTAGACATTACTTTTCCTTTAATGGATCACAGGTTTACTGATAACTGAATGAATGAATAAATATCACTTTATAACTGAACTTATCAGCATCAGGTTAGGCATTTAAGCAAACTGACCAGCTCTTGACCCTAAGGCACAGAACACTAACCACGATAAACCTCTTGCAAAGGCCGACACACAGATTTCCTCTGCAATTAACAGTCACCCCAAAACAATCCTGAGCAGTACGATCAAACAAAACAATAAAGGAGAAAGTGTTCCTCTTTGCTATTCAGACATGCAATAAGATGATTACCCGGGCTGGAGTGATGTCTTGTTATGCCCCTAAAAAATTCTCTAGACTTGAGAGCTATCCTCTCTTTGTTACCCCAGTTTGAGCAATACTGTGGTAAGTATGTGTTGTAATTTTTATTGATTTTTATTGTCCCTGTTGTTGTTGCTGAGTCAAGGTCTCCATTCCAATAAAGAGAGGTCGACCCGTGCTTGGGTTTGTGCGTGCTTGTGTCTGTTTGTGTTGTGGCAGAGTCTATTCATTGAATTTCATCAGAATATGCCTTTGAAAAGGTTTTCTCCGCTCTATTTACATTATTGCTGCACTATTAGCACAGTGATTTTGACTCAGTTGTCTTGGCAGTCCACAGTGCTGGAGGTTTTTCTTTCACTGATGGACTAACTATAGATTGTGTTTTTGCAACACTCCTCCCTTTCCAACGCGTCTGTCATATGAATGCCACTATTCAAAAAACATTCTGATTTGTGCACTTCATATTAAAATCCCATATCTTCTCATTCCCAATGCCAAATGCCTTATTGTAAGAATTCCTATTTTTTTCAGTCGTCCTAAGTGATGCATAGTTTGCGGGCTCTATTTTTTGGGTGCTGAACAAAGGTCCATAAAGTATAGTTAGTGCTGCTTTGAGTGCCGTCACGATTTCTAAGTCATATTTACCTTTCTGTGCACAGTGCACAGGAAGAGGCTGTCTATCCTGACAAAACAGAGCTTGCGGAGTCCCAATCATACCACTGCATATTGACATTAGTGATAATAGACACAGCTGCTTTGCAAGCCCAATAATATGATGCATTGTAAATAGCAATAATGGATGCTATTTTGTCTTGAACCCACTGTGTCGTACACAGGGACCCCATGCTTCTCCCGTGTAGATGTGGAGTGAAAATCGAGGACAGCATCCATGACTCGTGTGAGCAAAGAAGGCTGGTGTTGCATCTGTATTTTAGATAAAGGAAACTAATTAATGAGTCCCTCTTGTGTGTCTTCACCTCAGCTCGTTTTTTTGCCTCAAAGATGGTTCAGCAAAATTAAGAAACAACCTAACTAATTGTTTTTCAGGTGTGTGCCTCGTAACCTGCAGTTCTTTGGCTTAAAAGATCATCCCCAGAAAATGGGGCCCTAACAAAGATATGGTCATGATGGTTAATGTGTAACTATGTGGCATCCTCCCATTTCTTTTGACCAACAGAATGTTTCCATAGTTCTATTGCATGGCCAAGGTCAATAGGGCTGACCTTAAAATGCCCTAAACTAAAGCTTTGTGAGGGGGGTAACTTCATTTACACATTGTTTAAGCTTGAGAAAAGAGCATTGTTTCAGCAGGATGTGAAAAATACCTTGAATGACCTTAGTGACTTTTGACTTTACAATAGTCACTAGTTCTTTTACCTCTGTTTTAGTTGTCTGTCACTCTCTGAACTCCTAGTATGCTACCATACTCACAATGACAATGTGAACATGCTGATTTTTAGCAATTACAGTGTTCACTGTGCTCATCATTTTAGTTAAGCATGTAACCATGCTAACATTTGCTAATCACCATCAAATGCAAAATACAGCTGGTGGGAGTGTCAATAGTTTTGCAGCTATTTTATTAACCAAAACACTGGAAAAATTGAATCATTGACACGATTATGGTGCTAGATGAAAAGTCAGGGCATCACCAAAGTTTTTACAATTTATTGTGAGTTGATTATCAATGTGTGGCTATCCATCCAATAGTTGCTGAGACATTTAACTGAAAAACCACAAAATATCAGCCTGCTAGAGAAACACTCACAACATTGTTGAGTTTATCAGAATCCAATGTCATGGAGCCATTATTGTCTGTTATTCCAAGGCAAACCATGCAATAGTTTCTAAGATTTCTTTAATCCTGACTGAAGTGGTGGACCGACCAACGGAAAGACTACGTCATCCCTGTAGACAGGCACTAGTGTAGCTAAAAATGTGCAGTATCAGTACATTTTCATTAGCTACAGCAATTAAACCACTTATTCATCGATCATATACTTATGTTTTTCATTGATTAAGAAACTTGTCCTTATTCATAGTTTCTTAATTGCCTTCATTACATTCTACTTGCATATCTCTAAAAAAAAAACAAAAAAATGTAATTACCCTTGAAAAGCAGCCTCATAAAAAACTAATTAGACTGTTGATTAGGTTAGCAGTTTGCTGAGATACAGTCTGCCTTTTGGCATATCAAATATCACATGATATTTGCTCAGAGACTTACATATGAATCACAAGATGTTGGTGTTTTCCTCACCTAGGCTGGATTACCAACTGAGCAGAGTGGCCGAAAACCTACTGTGTTAACTGGTTAGTGCTGATTTAACTGAAAGTGTTGCCTATTTGGGAACATACAGGGCTAAAGGACCATATCAGTAGACATGATAAGGGTCTTAAAGGACCAGTGTGTAGCATTTAGGGGGATATATTGTCAGAAATTGTATTAAGTACAATAAGTATATGTTTTCTTTAGTGTATAATCACCTGAAAATAATAATCGTGTTTTTGGTAAAGTAGAATGAGCTGTTTATATCTAGGCTACATAGTAGGGCTGGGTGATATGGACAAAAGAGAGAGTGAGGAACAAGGGTCTGCAGGGGCCAGTAAGGTATTGTTACCACAGGACTCTCAAAGAGGTTACTTACTCTTACTTTGGCTGTAGGTAGCACAAGATAAGGTGTTGGAATTCTGTTTCAAATTAAGGCTTTGTAAGCACAGTCTATTCCGGATCTACCTCCTGTCATCCTTGGTTGATTGGTGTTAGGTCAAGACTGGTATGCGTGTGCCATCTGCAGCACCATTACGCATGCCTGAATCATCCACAACCAAAACCTGTTTCCAAGCTGCTACACCTCCTGTGCTCCTCGTGTTACACACGGTGCTGTATGAGCAGTCTCTCTCTTCTTTTGCATTTTACCAAACCCAACCCTGGACTCATTCAAATCATCTCTCACAAAAACATCTGTTTACTCTGGCATTTGGTCTCGATTAGCTAGGCTGGTTTCTCTGTAGCTTGTGTTGTTTGTCCTTTTGTCTGTTGTTTTCGTTTGGTTTGCCGCTGTTTTGTAAAGTGTCCTTGGGTGTTTTGAAAGGCGCTATATAAATCTAAACTATTATTATTATTATTATTATTAATGATGTAGCTACTAATAGAGCTGCAACCTTTTCGTCATTCAGCCTATGAAAAACAGCCCAAAACTAAATATGTTCGATTGAAAATGATTTAAAGTAGAGAAAATCAGCCTCACATTTCAAAGCTGGAGCCAGAGAATACTCTGGATTTTTGCCCACAATGACTAAAAATATTAACTGATTTTCACATATTGCATGTGGCTTAATATCTCAGTATTCTCTCTCCATCATTAATTGGACCTTTATGTCAGTGTCAATTATAAAGTCTGTGCTTGAAGGCTACTTGTTTGCCTGGGAACATCCCTCATAAACCAACAGACACGTCAGGTCTCAGAGTTAGTTTCATTTAACCTCTTACTGCCACTCCTCCTGGAATGGCCCAATGGGCTTGGCTCAGCTCTTGCCTTGTTTACATACATTAGTAGAGTCAACCAGTGGGATGGAGTCAGAGCACTGTGACTTGATCACAGACTTATGTCTTCACACCGGTTGGTTTCTCACTGCCGAGCTGGTTTCCTTTTTTCTGATGTAGAAGTTGGTATTTCCCTTTTACATGTTTTTTTTTCTTCAAACATCATAACGTGGATGGTAAGGTTCAGTTTTTAACCTAGTTCTGTTTCTTAGTCATCTTTTTATAAATGTGCAGCGTGCTGTGTATGATGGATGACCCGGGGCATTTTTGAGTCCCTGTAGGCTCCTGTACATGAGTGTGTGCATGTGTGTGTTTGTATGTTTGTAACGCTGAATGGTAGCTATATTTGGCCACTTTTTCCTCTTCTTTTGCCGGGATGCTTTTAGTTCACTGTCTAGGCTTTTTATTCACTGAGTCAGTAAGGGTCAGATGGAGGGAGACATGCTGCAGAGTACAGTATTTGACACACGCTCCAGCCTCCACATGACGGCTTAACTTAACTAAGAACTACAGTCTATCAGCGCCAATGAAGTTATGTAATCAGATGATTAAAAAAAGTTTGGAATCTGAAACAATTAATTGCTTATTAAGTTAGTCGATCAACTGAAATGTAATTAAATTAATTAATCAGTGGCAACTATTTTGATAACAGATTAAATGGTAAAGTACTTTTCCCAGCAAAACACCTACCAGTTTCTTCAATGTGAGCATTTGCTGCTTTTCTTTGTGTTATATCACTGTAAACTGAATGTGTTTGGGTTTCAGACTGTTGGTTCAACACTAGGAAAATTGTGTTTTTATGCATTTTTTCATTATTTTCTGACATTTGTTTAAAACAATTAATCGAGAGAGGTTGGGTGATTCTGAGAAAATCAAATATCAAGATATTTTCAACCAAATACCTACTGATATTGTAACAATACTGAATTATTAGTGACTATTAGTGCTTTCACAATGACATTTTTGATAAATAATTATCAGTATTAATGACTAAAAGGATAAAGACAGAAATAGAATAGCCAAAACAGTTCGGCAATTTTCAGAAAATTACATGACTTTACTGTAATGCGGTTTTTAAAACCAGGAAAAGATAACCCTTGTGAGTCTTGTATCACAATATTGATATATGTTGAGATATTACCCAGCCAGAATTAATAGATCAATCAGTAATGAGAATAATCATTGGTTAAGTTTTTACATTGCGCTTTATCCTAGTGAGTTTCTGAGTTTCTCAAGACCAGCCTCCACTGATTATTTTTGATTAAATGTCAGTGCAAATAAGTTATATCTTCAAAAAATAATGCATGCATTATTATAGTATTATCTCACAGGTTATTTTTGACAATCATATTCATCAGCGGTTAAATATTTACTGTGATGGAGCAAAAAGTACTCATCAAATCCCAAAAATTTGAAGTAACTCGCCAACATGAACATTTCAGATACATTTTACTCAATCAAGTCAAGTATTTTCTGCCACCTTCTTCCAAATCCAGGCTGTTTTCGAGTGTTCTTTTGCAGCTTGGCTGTCATACAGCAGTAGTCAGTGGGCAGTCTAAACGTTCCCCTAACAGTTAATCTCTTTACACAAAAGAGCACTTTGTTATGGCAGCTGCTTTGCTACAAAATGCAAATCTGTTACTACATGTTTTCTAAATTCTCCCTCTGCATCCTTTCTAACAGATTCCTTAGAAGGTTAATTCCCACCAATCTGAGTATACTGAAGGTGCAAACAGTTGATTTTGCGTTTTTTGAATTTTATTTTTTACCTCAAAGCAGGTCGTGTACAGAGACTGAGGAATTGTTTTGAACGTGGCCAAGGGGACAAGTAACTAAAAAAGTGTTGCCTTGCCTCCCCCTTCCCCACTCCTGCCCCTCCCTCCACCCCTCTCTGCCTGTCACATGTTCTTTTCACAGCATAGAAAAGTTTCTGGATTAGGGCAGAATTAACACAAAGCGGCGACGCCACTCCAGCTACACTCGCAAACAACGCAGAAGAGGCACGAGGGGGACCGAGACACTTGAGCGAACGCCACCTCAGAAAACTTCAAACTCTGATAGCGAGAGGCAGACGAGTCCATCCCCAGAGAGAGAGAGAGAGAGAGAGAGAGGCAGCAGAGGCAGAGAGACGGCAGCAGGGGATCTTTGCCGACAAGGTCCTGAAGGATGGAAGAGAAGCAGTTTGCCGGGATCCTGGTAAGTTTACCTTTTGTTCAGTGAGCACGCACATACACATGCACATTTTTAAAAGCAGTAATACAGATACAAGTTTATAAATGCACAGAGATACATGGATGCAGCCACATGTCTGAGTTCAGTGGTGGGATGCAGCTGCTGGACCACCAGTTGAGTCACTCTCTGCCTCCCCTTGTTCCCAATTTAAGCACAAGAGGCCAGATGGTTTAGTTTCACTGTACTGCATATTCACCCAGCAGGCTTTTCTTTTCTTATGTTGTTTTCTTTCTTTTTCTTTTTTTTAAGAAACACTCAGAAGAAGAGAGTTGTGCTCTCATTTTTTCCGATTTACTCTAGTTTTTAAATGAAATTCTTAATCTTGTAAACCTTTTATCTTTGAATGTGCCCCAGATTACCCAACACTTTAATCTTGTTTATCTTTGGAACAACAAAGATACACATGTTTGCACTGAATGATAAGCTTGCAGTTTCCCTCTGAGTGATTGCTGTGTTGGTTTTTGAGTGCTGCGGGCAGAGCTGTCATCACCTGCTGTTCACCATAGTGCCAAACACTCATCGTCATTTAAACACCATTCTGAAAGTCCCCAAAATTTATCTTAACTTGCAGTTGTAGAAACTCCCCTCTCATCCCTCGACTCTGCTTTTACAGTACCCTGTTTATCTGATCTTTGCAACGTCTGCAAACAATAAACATGTTGTCAGTGTTCTCCGGCTGCTGATAACAGACGAGGCCAAGAGGTAAATGTGTCAGTGTCAGGCCTGTGCTGTTGGTGAAGCTTTAAATAGAGGTTTGGCATCATTGGCAGTCAGGTCACTTCTCTCTCACTCTCTCTCCCCCTTCAGTCCAAGTTCTTCAGTCCGTCTTGAGACGGCGATAAACAAACTCAGAGCACCAACTCTCTTCTGACATTCTCGCTCATTTGAAGCCTCGCTTTCCTCCCAGATGACATTTTTTTCCCTGCCTTGTCCTTTTGAGATGCATATCCACGTTAAAATGCATACGCACCGTCTGAACTTAAGAGGGGGACGTTATCAGTCCCGCCCGCTCTCTCCTCTCACTCCCTCGCAGTATTTGAAGGTGGTTGGAGGATGGAGATTTCGTTCTTGCTCTCAGAACTTTTTTTTTCCATGGGTTTGTCTGCAGTTTTAACTCAGTGACAGACTGCCAATCAATCTTATGCATAGTTAGGCACTGCTGGGGAGTTGCAGAAAAGTTCTGTGAGTTTAGATATGGCTTTCTATGGGATTCAAATGTAATTAAGTGATAGTCACAAGGAGGATTTGAATTGCTTTCTCCATTTTGTTGTGTGTTTTTTACTCTGTGGTCATTATGAAGTTGTGTACCTTTTTACTGTCCCTCACGCTGATGCTGTGACAGAGGTGCCTCCGAGGGAGGTATAACTGAACTATCACTGTACAATGTGTTATCTGTAGAGACGGCCACGACTCCTCACAGCCACTAGGGGCTTAAAGGCCAACAATGAGTGAATGCAGCAACTAAAAAAATTAATTCATGAGAGCCACTATGTAATGTCATGAGTTTTTTGCACGACAGAACCTTTTCAAACATAAGGTTTACATTTTGTGGAAATATATAGATAAATGTAATTTATCATTCAAAATCACCAATATAAAAGTTTTTATGAAAGTTTTATGAGCTACATGTAAAAAGGGTTATGCATTCCTTGTCACACTTCATAGTGAGTTGTGGTATAACGCAAGAATTTGGCTTTATTATTAACATTAAATAACCACATATCAGTCCACTTTCTTGGCCAGTACCTCCTCTTATCACCAATATAAATGATTGCTTATTTAATTTGGCTCAGGGTATCACAGCAGTAGGTGACTAACTTTGTTTGCTCTTGAAATCTGAGAGTTTTGTTGCCTGGCCAGCATTTAGTGACTCATTGTTTAGGGTCAATTCCCTTAATTTGGCAGGAAATGGAAAATTAAAAAGCCGTTTAAAACAGACACACAGAGGGAAGCGTGCGACTGAGCATTATTTAGATATTGCAAATCTGGGCTCAGGTGAAAGCACAAGTGTTCTTCTGAAACAATCAGGGCATCAAGCTGTACTTTCAGATTGCTTTCATAACATTCATCAGTCACTTATTTTTCCTGAAAAAGTAGTGCAGAGGTTAGAGTGTAACAGACCCGCAAGTGTTATCTATGAAGGTAAACATGCCGAAGAACTGCGGGAAGATTGGACAACTTCAGCAGTGACAACAGACACAACTGCTTATGCACTCTTATACACAACTCGCCTCTTGTGATTGGTCACTTCTCATGGCTGGGACCGTTGTCCTCTGCAGTGGTAGACAGTGATGTCAGTTGTGGCTTAGAGACCTCAACAAAGAATGAAAGAAAGTGTGTGTGTGTGTCAGAGAGAGAATTACAGACAGAATCTTCAACCTTGCTCTCCCATCGCCAACTGTCACTTCTTTTTTTCCATTCCTCCCTCTCCTTGAGCTCCTTTCTGTTCCAAAGATCCATCTTTTCACATTCTAGAGTTGATGACTTTTATTCCTTTGTCATTCCATGTTTAATCCTCTCATTTTTGCCTGTGTTTGGAGGAGTGATAATTGCCCTTTCCTGTTGTGTTTTCTCAACATAGTGCAACTTTTTCCCTGCCCTTTCTTCGCAGTCTGGTTAGATTAATTTATGCTGGTCCAGATGGTTGGTGGATGGACCCGTCACCGTAAATCTCGTGACACACAAGGCGCCCGCTTCCTGCTACCGCTTGGCTCGGCTGGTAGCCTTCTGCCGGGACTCTTTCTGTTCAAACTTAATTCCCCTGCTCGTTCACAGCGTTCAAAGGGAGCCCCTTCTCCTCAATCTTCCTGCGTTGTCTTTAACTGCCCTGGAAGCCACCACTTCCACTGAACGGATGAGCAGATGGTGCCCTGGCACTAGTTTTTACTGGACGGATAGCTGTCTCTTTGTTTTTACTTCTTAGTTACTTCTTTTTTTAGACACGTCTTTAAAATGTCTACTGATTGGTTGTATGTATAGGGATGTAAGAGTAGGAGGAGGAGGAGGAGGAGGAGTTGGACTGAGGTTTTGAGGATTTGTCCTCTGAGCGTTGTATTTATATGTGTGGCTGTACAGAACACTGCTGCCCCTCCATCACCATGAAGGACAAATGGAGGAAGAGGTCACCTAATACTGGCCTCTGATCAAAGATTAACATTGGCAAGCCTTATAAAGTTAGCTTGTGACTTTCATCCACAGTTTGTGAGATGTTTGGAGTAGGGGATTATAATTAAGAATTCTAATTGGAGCTCTGTCAGCGGTAACATGACACATAAACCCTGAAATTCTAACCACTACATTAAGACTTTTGGACACTAAATGACAGATTTTCACATTGGAATTCCACTTCTGCTTATTAATTCTGGTTGTAATCAAATACTGGCTCTGATTCCTGATTCAGTTTTTTGAATAAATGATCCAAAGTATATTAAAACAAGAAGCACCTTCATTTAAACTAGATTTGTGCCAATAACTAGGGATGTTCCGATCAAGTTTTTAGATCCAGATTCCAATCTGAATCTTCTGATACTCAGAGTCCCATCTAATACTTAAATATGACCAAACAGTGATTAAATGGAAGCTTTTAAGCTTTCCCTTATTTTCTGTCATATATATATATATATATATATATATATAATATTAAAGTATCAGACGCTCATATTGAACATGGCCAAAGTTTCCAATAATGAGGTGAAAGTTATGTTAAACTAATCACTGTGAGCACACCTCAGGCTTCAGACCATTCTGAATGCTATGTTTCCAGTTTTCTTTTCTACTCTTGAGACAAGCTGATGCCAACTCCCAAGAGATTTTGTCATCTGCTCAAGGCATGCTATTGCAGGTGTTTACGTTACCTAGCCTACACTGCTACATAAAGCTAAGTGCTAACATCAGGTAAACATGTAATCTTGGTTGCTGATGTGGTTCATTTCCAGGGCTGCCCCAACTAAGGATTTCCCAAGTTGACCAATAGTCGTCATTTACGACCATTAGTCAACTAGTTGCCCGCATGTTTACAATGTTAATTTAATTATTAAATTACATGTTTTTGGTGGGGCAGCACAATCGTTTGAGTTCAAGGTCTGAGAAAGAATTAAGCCAAATTGATATAGGCCTATATTTTATCTACAAGTGCACGTCACACAGTGAGCGAGCCACCTGTTAATTATGCTGTCGGCAAAGCAGTAATGATTGTGCCAAGTGGCTAATGGGCATGTAGCTACTTGCATGTTTCAGATGATGTAGATGATGAATGAGAGTTTACATATAACCTTGGGTTCGTCCTTCACTTTCTCAAAATGATCCCAAACTTTGGATTTCCTGCCCGACATGTTATTAACTAGCCTGCGTAATAACCGCAGGTACCAGCCCTGTAAATTAATTCGGCTCCTGTCTGACTGCTGAGTATGGCCACTTTCTGTGTCTGTCCTTTCAAATCAACCCTATTAATTTCTCCCTGATTTTCGATCATATTCCCGTCATGAAGATTTTGATTTAGAAGCTTTAGTTGGGAACTTTTCACAGTAGTGAGTTCCATTGTACCGTGTTACAGTCATATGGTGATGGTGATGCAGAGATGGCCCAGAAATGGTGACTGAGAGCAGACTGGATTTTTTCAGGAGATGTGCCAAAAGAGATGGCCACTAAATTGGCTTAGATTTGGCTTATTTTTTTAATGCCTTCTCTCTGTTGTTTTCGGACACTGGTCATTGCAGAGGGGATGCTAACTCTGGTGGCTAATGCAAAACGTGGAAACGTAAATGGCCCTATCTAGAGCCAGTGTTTTGTTTGTCCCTTCTGGGCTACTGTAAAAACATGGCAGTGCAACATGCAATCTCAGGCAAGGACAAGCTCCCAATGTAGATATGAACAGCTCATTCTAAGACAACAAAAATATAGCAATTCTAATTTTCAGGTGATTATACACCAAAAACAACATAGTTATTATATTGTGTTCATTTCTGCCAATATATCCCCCTAAATCCTTCACACCGAACCTTTAAGTTGATCATCTTGAATAACTGATGTGATATAAATAAAACCATGAGAATGCAACTCCTTGAAATAAGGTGATGCAATCAGCTTGGGTGTTTTACTGGAGAAAAAGTGTCACTGACCAAAAATACCCATTACAATGTAGAGAGCAGCTGTCATAGTGGAGAGCAGCACTGCAATACTAGCAGTATAGAGTAAAGAAATTGGCATAGAACTGTTTATTTTAGCCAGTACCGTCACTACCATAAAGTAAGTTGTCAGAAACTATGATGTCTTAATGATAATGTGATTCATTTGCTTTTATACATGTTATTATACATTTTGAACCATTTTCAAAAAAGGGCTGCTTTTAAATACCTGACCATATAATAAAATGAATACTTTGAATCCTGAATTTCTCCTTGTCCTCAATTACCCTCTGGAGATCAATAAAGCTTATCTTAATAAGTAGTTGCTTCTGGGTGAGATACAACAGCGTTATCACATTGCAGTTTAACTAGAAATTGTAAATTTTGTATGTGGTAGTTATCTAATGAAAGATATGTTGTAAAAGGTGTGACAATGCAGTCATTTTAAAATACACAGGACTGTGGTTTATGAGGTTGTGATTACCCCACCATTTTGTGTACCCCCTGTGTGTTTGGGTATGTATTTGTGTGGGTGTGGGTGGGTGGATGTGAGAGAGAATGAGTGTGTCACTCAGTGTGTGTTTGTGTGTGTGTGTGTGCGCGCGCCATTTCCCAGGGGTTGTGTAGCTAATGTGTGCTGTAGGCTGTGAAGTGGAAACTAAATGGAAAGAAATAGTGAAACCCACAGCCACAACCTCCCCGAGGTCAGGATGCACGCACACACCTACGCGCACACACTGTCACACACATAGAAACATAACAGACGACACACTTCTACATTAGGTCCACACATTAGAACGCTACATAGGCACATTCACATGTCTTGGATTCCTCCACAAGTACTCAAACCCACATAAACACACTACACTTTCCCACATATTAACACAGATAAAGCTATGTACAAAACCTGAACACACACACCGCAATTATTTTAAATTATATAATAATAATTACACACCATATTTGGTAACTCAAGGCTGTGACTTTTGCTCCTAAGTTGTGACTAAATTTTGGCTGTGACTTTTGCTCTGAAGCTGTGACAAAACTGTGCAGCCCAAGCTGTGGCTCAGGGGCCAATTTAGGGCTCACTAGGGATGAGTCATTTTTTTTTTTTTTTGAAGTTAGTGGTATCTTGGTTTGTTTGATGTCATGGTCCATGTGCAGGTTTGTGAATGCTGCCAAATATATTTCATTGCTTGTGACCTCTGGAGCTGTGTATTGTCAGTTAAGTGTCATGTGCTCCACATAGCACAAGTACGCATATTACAGGTGAAACGAGACAGTTTACCTCCCTTTCTCTATCCTTATGTAAGAAACATATTGAGTTGCCAGTCAGCCAGTTTAGTTAACAGCAGTGCTCAGCAACCGTGTTGACAGCCTCTGGCGTGAGGGGCCAACAAACAGATGTGAACCAAGAGAGAGAGAGAAAGAGCCGGGAGGGCAGGTGGGGGGAGAAGAGTCAGACATGATTTCTGTTTCTGATTTCACCCCCTGACTGACCAGCTGAATGAGAAGAAAAAAATTTACAAGCTGCCATACAGGGCACAGGCAGCGCCCAACGTCAACTTAACGGCAGCCACTGTGGCGAACGTATAATTGAGGGACAAGGGCCACAAATGCCAAACACGTCCACTGCTGGGCACTCTTTAAAAGGTAACCCACCACCAACCAACCCCCCGTGTACGCTCACACACACACACACACACACACACACACACACACATAGCAAAGAGAAAAAAAAGGGCTTCATTGTGTTTTGGACCTTTAGATTTCATTCGGAAAAACCACTCAGGCTGAAAATTTTGTTTTTCTGATTTTCTTCCTCTCCCTTCTTTTCTGGTTTAATGGGTCTCCCTCCCTCCGACCCCACAAAACATACAAGCAAGTTGGAAAAAGGGGACTTCACACTCTTCCTCTCTCGTCCTCTGAAGTCAGTGAAATTATGGACAGGGCTCTGACATTGTGTCCACACAACGGGGCTCTTAAATCACCCCAAGTTTCTTTTAGTATTATTATCATTTTCAACGGTTTCCAACTGAACTCTTTTCAAAGGCCCTTTCAGAACCATATTTAGGTAATTTGTTGCGCTTGAACCCAACCTGCTCCCTGGCTCTGTGTGTGTATGTGAGTGTTGAATGGCAGCTATAGGCCTGGGATGAGGGGGGGTCTGCTTTTCTCATGGCAGGACAGCCCTCTCCTGCTTGGATACACACCTCCCCTGTGTTATTTATCACTTTTCCTACTCTCTCTGTTTCTCCCACTCTTTAGCTCCTTTAAGAAATACAGTCTGTAACATTGCTGGGTTCATCTGAAAAATGATGGCTTTTTGGCTTTCTAAACATGATGGAAAAGTTCCAAGTTGACTCTGGTCAAACAAGACTGGTTCGTTACAGATCCAGGTGCAGCACTGCTGGAGAACAGCTGTTATTTGGAAAATATTGTCATCAAGGAAGAAGAGCAATAACACAGGCTGCCTCAGTGATGAAACATGAAACTTTTTGATGTGGACTGCTTATCCTCACAGCTTGATTGCCGACCATTTACAGCGCCGAGGGGGGGCACTCCCTCACCATAGTCACCCACAAGTAGATTTCAGTACCGTCCCAGATACATTTTCTCATGAATTTTTATCATATTAAATTTTTACCAGATGCTCTGCTGTGTAACTGTTTACACAGTCCAGCAGTAAAACATCACAGTTCATCAACTGGATGAATTCCTTATTTCTGTTTTGCTTATATACTGTTGGGTTTTAGGTGAGGCAGTTTGTTGGATTTTCATCCTATAAGTAATAGGCATTAATGCTATAAAAATGCAACTTTAAAGTTGCATTAATTGATGATTTTTTTTTTATGTTGCCACATGGGGGCACTGGCACTTACTGTAAACACAACGTTGACCAAATACTTTGACACAGTTGTTGTAGTAAGTGAGTTAGCAAACAATTTCCTAGTTATACATCAACCAGACACAAAGTAACAATAGCATTCATTTGGACTTGTATACCTGTTTACTTAAAGAATGTAAGTCCAATATTCACGTTATGTGGCTCATTAGCTGAAATTCAGGGCCTTTCAACCAAAACAATATGCTGAAATATTAAAAAAAATTATGCTCGCCAAGAGTAAGTGTGAGATTTTTTTTTGGATTTTGGGTGGTTTATCAATTTGAAATGATTATTTTTTGTCTTATGCATAACAAAAATCAAGCCTCCATTACACTTGATGTCTGACTTGCCTCCAGACCTTTGAATACACTCACTCCACCGAGCTGACTGATTCGTCTGGCGTTGTGACATGAAACAGCAGTTAATTGGTAAAAAAAAACAATCCAACGAGCACTGCGGTGGACTAATGATTACCCAATTGATGTTGTCAAGCATTGTCAAGTGGGACAGGAATAACAACAATGACAACAACTAAAGACAATATATGTGCCGCTATAGAGGCTGTTCTAAATCAACATGTCTTCTCAATATCACTTGACTTTGTAATTTGTTTTTACTTCTCCCCACTCCACTTTTACAACCCTGGCAATATAAGTATGTTGGCATGACTATGCATCAGTGTGGACTTAAAAAGATGTTAGATCAAGGCAGATATGTTGGTCTCTAGTGATTGGTTAGGGAAATCAAATTCCTCTCTCCCATGGAAATCTGTTTGAGTGTACGCAATGTCAGACTAAAGATGGAAACAGAGTGTGAAGAGTTGACATTTCTGTCTGATATCAGGCAAGTGTCTCAAAGTAAAGTCCATATCAATCTCTGAACCCATCGCTTATCTGTCTGAAGATGATAAATCTTTGAGGGCAACTGCCAATATTTCTAGAGCTGCAGTAGCAAACTGATAGGCGTCCCAAGATTTTCTCTTCTGTGCACCAGTCATTTCAGTTAATCTCTACAAACAGATACCTGCATATAAATACAGATGAACTGAAGCCATTCTTAGACGATAGCAGATGGGTACTGAGATTGCATTTTTGGCCAGTGTTCCGCCTCTTTACATGGACTGTTTACCTGGCACTCAAAGGTGATTGGTCAATGCTATTCAGACTACAAACAAACTACAAACGGAAACCAGAACAGAGACCAGAATCTTGTCCTGTTGCCCACAGACTCTATTCTATTTATACTCTTTTTCTATAAAGATTAGGTCCTTAAAGTTGCTGCTCTGGATCAGTTTGCTAAGGCTTGCCAATTGTCAAGGATATATAGATTTTCAAATCTATATTTTTTGCTGAGTACTTAAAGGATTTTTTGAATATGTTGGCTTGAAAGTTCTTGACTTTGGAAACAGGAGCAAATTAAGTTTTAAAGAAGCTGCTGTTTCCGAGGTCAAAAATGACATTTTAGAAAGTGGTATAGGTTAGTGATATAGACAAAACCCTTATCTTTATCCCTTGTTTTCTAGGGAGATTTTAATGGCATGCAGAAAGTTTTTTTTCTATTTTCAGTTTGGTTGATAGACTCAGATATGTGGCATGTGTAAGCTGCTGCATGTAAATGCATAAATAGACAGAAAAGCTCATTTGTACTGCTCCTATACAAGGTTTTCTCGGGGTTTTGATGTTGCGTACACTGCACAGAGGATCTTAAGTGATATACACTAAGCAGTGTCATGTTGGACAGTATTTCATTGCTTTTTTGGATGAATGAATGACATATTTTACATCTCTTTCTTGTCTCTGCTTTTCACTCTCCCTCTCTTGTCACATTACAAGCGTGGCACTGACTTCTGCCACGTGAGGCCAACTTCAGTCACATGTTCCTCACTTTCATCCCCAGCAATGGTCCCATATGTTTGTCAAAATGTGTATGTTGTGTGCTTTTTCCGGCCCGATTTGTTCCCATGCCTTCTCTCCAATGAGCCCCGCTCTCCCCGGGGGTCCAAGCCGAAGCCTCACGCTATTTATACAGACCGAACAGCTGGGGCCCTCCCAGCCAAAGCAGTGAGGGATGGGTAGAGAAATTATCATGGAAACTTCAGGTTAAACCAAGCGTTGGAAATGTCTCTCTGTTCCCTCTTCTTTCTCTCTTGCCTTCCTCTCCGTCATTTGTCTTTCTCCCCTGGGTGTCCATAGTGGCCAGGTCAGGTTGTGTTCAGCTCAGGTCAGCTGGACCGCCAGACAAACATCGCTCTCTTATTTGAATCTTATCTTTTATTGCGTTTTCAGTTTCTTTGTTATCTCTCTGTTCTGTTCTCCTCTCTTTCTTTACTCTGCAACTGATGTTTTTTTCTACCATTTTACTTTCACACACACTTTCTGTCCTCACTCCCAATTAAAGAGCTGGCTGTTTTGGACTGAACAAGAAAGGTTGATTTTCCCTCCAACAGCGCCTCAACACATTTTGTCCTTTTGTTGCACTGGACAAAGCCGACCTGCTGTTGCAAAACTGAGCTTTTTGTGTTTCTTCCCTTTTCTTCTGCTCTATGGCTCCTGTGGTGCTTGTCCTATTGTGAACCTCAACCCTGTGAAATTCTCTCCTCACTGCCCCGTCCCTTCACTTATTTCATCCTGTCGTCACTTCACTTCTCTTATCATATCCTCTCTCGGCTGTTCTGCCCTCCACTCTCAGCTTTTCCTCACGTGAACCACTCAGGAGGGACGAGAACGTCAGGCCTATCGATGCTTCCTTCAGTTCAAGGCCCCTTTCACAGTCAGACGTCCCATCACAGGCATGCTGCGCTAACGAGAGGTGAAGAGATATTAACCTAATTGCTGTAAGGGACAGATATATAGATCGAGGACGATGTAATAAGCCCAGACACTGCTGTCAGCTCCCTCTGAGATTAGCTTTTCAGTGTAAAAGCAGGTTGATCCATGGATATTCAAAGACAAGAAGTTATGCTGTGGGGCAGGCAGATTCATATATCATTTTACATTTTTACTTTGTTCTTTTTTCAAAGTTACTTCAAGCCCAAATCACTAAGAGTTACATCAAGCTCCTCATAGTATCTTTGTTTGTATCTGTGTTTGTATCTGGCATACGGATGGCCTGAGAGAAAGTTACGCAGTGGACACAAGACTGCATCATTATTCACTGAAGCTTAGTCAACAAATACTTGAAGACTACAACGTCAAAATGTGCATGTTGCACAAGTCCATTCCAATATCTTCCCTGAATCAGGGTGATGCCGCTGGTCTGCACCTCACTGTGTGTGCATACTCAAAGTTAAAAACAGAATTAATTTATGGACAGTAGAAACAGTGACCAGGGTGCTGCAGTCAGGGAACATGCAAACTGTTTTCCATTTTCAATGCAGTCTATAACCACCATAAAAGGATGCTGTTGGGTGAAATTGTGTTTGCTTGACCTCAGCTTTTAAGTTTGCTCTTTTTGAACATGTTTATAGTAACACAAGTGGACAGCTGAGACACATCTCTGTTCAAACCTGTTTCTATCATGCGTTTCCAGAGTTCAGTGTTCACGTTTCCTTACTGCCTACGTTACTTATGCTAGAAGGTCAAAGGGCCCCTTGGCAGAACCCAGCAGGTCTACTTCCTTAGGGCAAAACACTTAACGTTCACACAGCACTTCGTACAAATAATTGAAAAATGGGCAAGTTACTGTGCCATAGCTTGCAGTCACCAAAACAACCGCCACGTCCTGCACTGATGACGTAGTCCTGGTTGGGAATGCATCAGGACGCATTGGGGTTAACACTCCAAACATATGTGGTCAAATGCATCCCAGGTCACGTGGTTGAGTGATCAGATCATAGTAGGCCTTGGTGGTCATTTACACCTGTATTTAGCACTGTCTGTTTGTGATGAGATCACCCAAGATGCATGTTAATACTAAGGAAACAGGTCGTCTTGTACTTGACTCTTTGTGTATGTTGGTGGTTTTGTGTGTGCACGCTCACTTCAACATGGACTGAAAGTTGTTTGTTTGACTATTGTAAAGTAGTCCGAACTGAAATATCTATCTTATTTGCTTGGCGATGGTGTGTTTGATTTTTTCATTGGACACAAGTAACTCAAAAAGCATTCTTCTGAACAGCAAAATTAATTTTATCTCAGTTCCAGTTTGTACTAGACAGGAGACAAAGGAAAAAAGTCCTTCCAGGCCTAACACAAAAGGACCCAGTCCCACTCATACCTGTGGGCATCACCTTCGGACTGTGGGAGGAAACACACGCAGAATAAACACAGAGCAACAGAAAGTCTGCGATGTTTCAACTGAAACAGCATTGTGTACAATTATGCAGTTTTGTAGCTCCTCAGTGAATTTAATTGTGTTTCACTGGCCTTTTAGATCACAAAACTTTCTCCACTCAGAAAAGAAAGGCACTGGTGAGATACATCTTTCATGAGTATTCAGTGATATTTGAATTTATTTGTCAGCACAGATAAGGGTGCTTTGAAAGAGGAGGTAAAAACATGAGAGAGGAGATGAAGTGAAAAGAATTCAAACGCAAGGAGATTATTTTCTTTTTAGACTTGATGTCTGATGGGTGCATCTTCCTGTCACCTTTTTATTACTTTCCTCTGTCACTCCTCCCCCACCCCAGCCTGCTGTATATTTCACAATGTTTGAGGAGTTATCTCCTCCCAAAACAACTTTGTCCTTCACGGCCCAAAAGACATACATATTTTTTTCTTCAGGCACCAATAGCTCTACTATGTACACTTTGCTAAACTTAAACCCTGAACTTGAAACTGTGTGCTTTCTAGAGGAACCTTTAATGTGTTCCCTGAGCCGTAATCCTGTATTTGAGCATAGGGCATCTGAGGCCCAGTGCCAACAGGAAATGAATAATTGTACAGATGAAAAAATACACATGCTTTGTTTTGCCTTCATCTCTTTCTAATACCGTTGAGATATCAGAAGAGTTACTTTTTATCGCTTTCCTACAGCTGTAACAGAGCTGTGTAAATTACTGCTATTGCAAATGGAACATTTCCTGCTGCTTCACATTAAAACCTTTCCACCTGCAAGTCAGCGGGATGCTTTTATTGTGAAGCAGCTACAGGAAAAGCATTGTTTTTGGTGTTAGTGGTACATAAAAACAGTACACAACAATATATCGACATGTTCCCTACAGTTTTGGTCATTTTAAATATTGCAGGGGGAACAATTTAAGCAAAGACAAGCACAATAAGCGGTTAGATGAAGAGTTGCAGATTGCAGTTCTGCGATTTGTGCAAAGCATCAGACCACTTGTAAACAGCTGTGGACTTCCTGTGCACTGGAAGGCAAAACCATTTGTTGCAATTGCACTATGCGCTGTCAAAATTTTCAACCATCAAGCATGGTTGGCTCCGGTAGTAAACCCTTCTCATTATAATGTGTTTGCCTCCAACTAAAGCAATGTAAAAACAACCTCTGGCAACCATGCCTAGTTACCATGTGGTTGTCAGTGATGATTATACAGTTACACAGTGATACCCTGTTGAAGCCAAGGTATTACTTCTGCCCACCTATAACAATTCAAAAAAAGTGTCAATAGTGTAAAACTGACATAAAAAAGGACATAATTTCAGTGTCCTCAAAATCAGTTACACCCCTGAGTGTTATTAAACTAACAGGGCAGTATGCATACATTTGCATTCAATCATAGCTACATTTGCTAGAATTGTAATGCCACCTCATCTGTCTCTGCCATCTGTTTGTATGGCTAAAACTCCAACCTGCCTCCTAATTACAGCTTGATGTGCTCCAAATCATGCTGCGAGCACATTTCATTACCTGCTTGATTTAAAAGTCTAGTTAAAAAGCCTAGTAAGAGAATATGAGACCCAGGCTACATTAATCTTCAAATTACTGCATATTTGTTACGGTCATCAGTGAGGATATTGGTTTGTCAGAGCTGGAGCTTAAAAGGGGAAGTAGAAAAGGAAGCCTCCACAGCCTTAAATGTTTTCTCTTACTTCTTGCTCTCCCTTTGAACGTTGTTTGGGTTGTATGTTTAGAGATGAAGTTTGGGATCAATGACTGTGTTTGGCCTTAAGTTAACCTGTAATAGGTATTGGCATGGGCTTGGTAGTTGACAGGAAAGCCTGGAGGAGAGAAGAGATTCATTCTGACCTTATCAGTGCTCTGCTCCCTGCCCTCCTGATTGTTTTTCTTTCTGCTCTTGTCTGTTGATGTTGGCTTGTGCTGGTCTACACTCAATAGTTGATCAACAGAAATTAATCGGCCACATATTTTGACAGTCAATTAATCGTTAAAGTCTTAATCATCATTATTAGTATTATTAAGATAATATTAATAGACCATGTTAGTAAATGTGATGCATAATATCACCTGACACGCAGGCGTAATGTTATGTAATAAAGTTTGGTCAAGAGTGTTTGCACCAGGATTAGTGGGCCCATAGGCAACTAAACATTAAACCCATTTAACTCGGATGCAAGGTAAAGCAATTACAAGCACACTACTGAGTACACAATATCAGTTATCTTTATTTCATAAATCACAATATTCAATGCTGCACACTCATGCTATCATATACTAAATACATTGGTGAAATTTCGGGAAGATATGTTACAAGAAATTATGTACCGCCCAAGCCTAGTAATTACCCACCTCACTACCTACAGTAAAAACCTTTCTGCTTTTGGCACTTGCACATTGGCTTCATTTTCAGCACTGAAGATTGCTGCCTTGTATAACCAGATGTATCACTGATTGTCTGCCAGGAGAGAGTGTCTGAAAATGTGCGCCATATTTCTAAATGCATGCTTTTATGCAGTGGATGGATGTGGAGGTGCAGGAGTGGGGTTTGAGAACAGTTCAGGCTCTTGGTGTTAGTAACATCAACAGGCTTAGTGCCTTTGAAAATACAGTGAACATCCACATTGTGCACATCAAGCTCTCACACAGGCCCCTTGCTGTTGTAGAAAGCACACATACAAAGAAACAAGTGAGAATTTTAACAAGTTGGTGTTATTATCAGCAGCAGCATCTGTGCTTCTCTAATTAGAGTTAAATGACCTAACATAATAGGGCAATTAGTTAACGAAACAAGTCCTTCCCCCTCTACAAACAGCCAGCTGCAGCCACAACAAACATTTATTTTAGGATCTGTTTGTTCCCACCAAATTCATACTGAATTTTCACTGATTGTCCCCACACTTAATGTCTGCATGATGGAAGTGTAGTTTAGTGTGTGTGTACAAGGGTGGGTGGGTGGGTGCACTTGTTAAGCCTTTCATTAGATTTGACCTAATCTGAGGCCAACAGACCCTCCTGAGGCAGAGCTAGTAAGAAGTGGCTGGATCCCTGTGGAGGAACTAATGGTCCATTATAGTTTAGTACTCAAATACGTACACATCTGTACTATAAGAATTCCTTGTCATAGCCCTGAATCAGTATCTTGAAGAAGTGAGGGCCAGCTTCAGCGACCTCACATCGCAGTAATGTCCTCACTCTGATTTTTTTAAAACAAATTTGGTAACAAAAGGAGGGAAGTACACGAACAAACACACTGCCTGACAGCATATCTCAAAGCATCAGGCTCATAAGCATGCATACACCAGGCTCTTATCACCAAAAGAAGTGTTTTAAAATTTCTGTTTCAGTTTTTGTGATGCTGTTGAGTAAAACAAAAAGCCAGGTCTGCTGCAGCGCAGAAACAGCCTGCTGTAAAAGACTGCCTGCAAGAGGACACTCTCCAACAATATGCCACCTAAATGTGATGATTCTCACAACTAGCAGTGTGCCCTACATGCCTAGTGCTGTAGCAAGCTGGAATTATAGTTGTGAGTCACTGTGTAGCCCGTGTACATCTTCTGCTTTGGATTTCACCTTAAAGGCACCAGACCACCAGACAGATATGATGTACATTATCAGACCGTGACATGCACACATGACATAAACAAGCAATTTTGATACGAACCCCTTAAATTTGTTTTTCAAAGGCTTGTGCCAAAGATACACACTAAGTGAGATGTTTGACAGTTGAAAAATAGGCTTGTCAGTGCTCACTAGTCACATTATGTAAAGCTTACACTTTCTATAAGTTACTTCAAATCTAGTTTGTCTTATCGATATATCTGCAGTTCGCTAATAAAGGCTGATAAATAGGCCTGCCCTGGCCTCAGTGCACAAGCTTACTTCGTAAAAGCACCCTGGTCAAATCACTGTGTGTATCTAAATACCTAAATCTAAAGTGGGTGAACAACCTTGTACCCAAATAATGTGGTCAGAAAAGTGCTTTTTGAATGTTCTGAGAGTTATCAATTGCAGTTAAGGAGAAACACAGAAGTAATGGGGAAAGTGCCGTAGTACCTCTTAAACAATGACGTGTCTGTTATAAATGTGTCAACATGTTGGACTATTTGTTGGGGGCACTTGTTTTCATTGCCCTCACTACTTCCTCTCAGCACACTGAATAGGGTGGGTATATGGTAATGATTCTTTTATTGGATCCCCTGTGAGATTCTAATCCTCTGAATTGATAGACAAATGAATAGCATCCTGTCTGCGTTGCTCGTCTCATGTTAAACATAACTGGAGGGCCTCCACTCAAGCGGCAGCGGCCATTGTCCGTGGCTATCAAACACCCATTAGGCAGTGCGCCAGTTGCTTGTCAACTTTTGACATTACTCGCACCACATCAGAATTGACGCTGAGTCTCGTCCTGCTGCATGAGTGATGTTTTTGTTGATCTCTCAATCATGCTCCTATTGTGGATGCACTTTTACCTTTCTCTCTCATACGCTCACTTCCTCGCTTTTGTCCTCGCTCTTTTTGTTGTGGGTAGCCATTAGCCATATGGTGGCAAACAGGCACAACAATGTGTGCAACAAAACAGAGGCTCAGGAGGGAAGCGCTTGAATTTGAAAGGGTGTAACTCTGTGAACATGTCGCGGACGAGGCAAAGGAGGAGGGCTTTGGCTCGGCCGGCCTCTCGGTGTGACACGGCAGAGGGGGGCATTGGCAATGTCAGGGTGTAGAGACGGACAAGGATTTGGAAGAGTCAAGTGCCGCTGAAAGGGAAGTTGTTGGTGGTCTGCAGAGTTGCAGCAGCTGCCTCTGAAAACAAACGGAAGAAATAAGAGAGACAGAGAGAAAGAGTGGAGGGGGGGTGGGGGGGTTGGGGGGTGGGGGGGAGTCCGGTGGAAGGCGTGCAGGCTCCTCACTTGTGGGCTCCTCACTTTTTTTTGTCTCCTTGCTTTAATCTGTTGGGAGAAAGAGTGAGGGAGAGAGAGAGCTTGGCCATAGCCCATGGGTGCTCCAGACCTTCCCCCACTTTACTCCGGCCAGCTTAACTAGAAGTTCAACACCCCCCAGTCCCCTCCACCACCACCGCCACCATCGGTTCTCCTCTCTCCCGCTTACTTGCTCTGTATTCAGCCTAGGTGCTGGAGTGACAACGAGCCATTCATTGTGGAGGTAGAGGGAAAAGACTGTGGATCTCTCCTGTGTCTTTTTTTGGGAGGTGGTGGGAGTTGGGAAAAGGGGGGGAGGCGGACAGCAGAGAAGAGGGAGGGAGGGCACATATTCCTGAAATGGTGAAATACGACAGAAAAAGGGGGCAGAAAGAGAAAGTAGAAGAGTGAGAGGAGAAAGAGAGGGAGGGGTGAGTAAAAAGTAAGAGCGCAAAGGAGGGAGGGAGGGACGGAGGGGAGGCAGAGCTGGAATCACAGAAGGAAGGGAGGGGGGGAGAGAAAGAGAGAGAGAGGGGAGAGAGAGTGGGCTACCATGCCGAATGAGCAAGAGAGGCGGAGAGGAAGCAGAGCTCCATCAGATGAAATGAGGTGAAAGTAATTCAGGCATTAATCAAGCCAGGGCAAAAGGGAGGGTATACTGTGTTTTCTCCCCCCTCTTTCGCTGCGGAACTGAAAGGCAAGGTGTGAATGAAGGAGCCTACAGTGGCCAGCAGAGAAGCACCACTGGGTCACAGCGTCAAATCATGTCTGAGTCGAACACCATTGCCGCTTCCACCGCAGACCAGGTCAGTTCAAGCTGTCATATTGTTTTTCTGTTTTGTTTTTTTTTTTCTTCTTTTTTTTGCACTGGCATCAGAAGCGAGCGTGCTGATGTTTCTTCTTTATTAGTTGTGCCTCACACCGGCTTAAGCAGCAGGAGACATCTTGTTAGAAGAGTTTTGAAACGAGACTTCTAGGAATAAGAAAAACTGAACGTATCCCAAGTTCCGGCCAGATGTATATTATCTTTAGATCCTAATTCGGAAGTAGTTAGAGGAAGTTTCTAAGAGCAACCGAGTGAGTGTGTGTTTCTTGGACTATCAAAGCAATGATTGTTTTGCCCGGAGCTGCCTGGACAACGGTACAGGGTCCTGAAAGAATTGAATTCATCAAGACGAGCTATTGTCTACGCCGCCTTATTTTTCGGTGATCATTCAGGGGGTCTGTGACGACTCAATACCCCCCGCACCACGTGAGGAGGGGGACGCAGCTCTTTAAAAACCCGACCACGTGTGGCGGCCCTGAAAAGTTTTTATAAGTAATTGCAGTGGGAAGTCCGGGCAGCGCTGTGAGAGATGGGGTTGGTAAGGAAGTGGGCTGGTCCGCCGTGTGTGTGAAAGAGAGTGACAGAGTAGAAAAGCAGAAGTGTCCAGAAAAGGCCGATATTTATGCCCACACACCCCCCACCTCCCCCTCCAGCCCTCGTCCCCAACAAGCCGCTTTAATCGCACACTTTGGCACATCCATTCTTCGCTCGGCTTTCTTTTTTAACTGCTGACTGACTTTGAAACACTTTGAAACAATTAAATCCTCTGATCTGTTTAAGATAAGATATACAGTTATTTCCATTATGGCAGGTAAAGACAAAAAGTGTGTGTGTGCCTTTGTCTGCGTGTGAGTGTGTGCATCCGACCTTGCTGCCGGCTTATGCTGTTAGCCAAGTCCTTGTCTCCTGTTTCCGATTGCTACTGTTGAGGCTGAGTCAGCTTGCTATAGTTCTGTAGGCAAGCACGCACACACACACACACACACACACACACACACATGCGCGCACACACACACATGCGCGCACACACATACAAGCATAGGCACAAAAGTTTTGGGTACACACACAACGCACACGCCAACACTACAGCTGCTCGAATTGCTCACACACAAAATTCGGGGATGGATTGTGGGTGGAAGGTTGAAGATATTTAGAGCTGCAAAGCGTGTGTGTGTGCACGTGGCAGCACCACACACACAGGTGTGTGTGTGTGTGTGTGTGTGTGTGTGTGTGTGTGTGTGTGTGTGTGTGTATTCACAACTGACAGCTCACATGCTAATCCGCTGATTCTGGTCCATTTAGATTTGTTAACACGCGCACACCATATTCCAAAAGCTTTGACTGACAGGACTGTGTGGACACTACATAATTATAGGCAGCGGATGCATGTGCAGATGGGTCCATAATTACAGACTATGAATTTATGGTGGTTCTTGTCAGGTACCGACTGCAGGTTTTCTGGAGAATTGTTGTGCTCCACGCTGTTTCTTAATATTTTTCTTGGTAGTGTAGTGTTTGTGGACGTGTTTTGTTTATCTTAAATGTCATAAACGAGACAAGATTCCGCAGATAAACCTGATGTGACTCCATCACCCACATCAGGAGACATACTGTAGCAGAAAAGGTTATCTGTGCAGACCAGTCTGAATGCTTTTGTATTTAAAAAACTCTTTGTACTTTTACATTCAGACTTGTAGAACAAGAATAAAGAGAGACAGAGGGATTCATTAACATGCAAATATTGGAAATGTTTTTATGTAGGTGTTGAGAGGTGCTCAGATTCAGGTATGCCATCAGTTGACCCAGCTTTCAAAGTGTATGTTTAATTATACCTTGTCAATTCTTTTTGAACTGTATTATTAAAACTTAGAAATTACTCCAAAGCACAGACATTTTAATGTGTTTTATTCAGACAAGAATACAGCTCAAACCAAAACCACAAAACACAAAACAATAGTTTTCCCTTAATAAATCACTTGGTGTCACAGGTACAAACATTGGTTATGTCTTCACAATCACCAGGGGTAGTGTTATTGGTATGGAAGTACTTCTGTTTGCCTAACAGGAGGACATCTTATTTGCTGCAACACAAATTGTTTTGCACAAATCAGTCGTCCGACAAAGGACATTTCTACTTAAGCTAAATTTGACAGAAAAACATGTCTCAGCAGGGTGTAATCAAATAAAAACTGACTTGCTCTAAAGAGAAAAATGTTCAGTGATTTCGTTCACTACTGAAACAGTCCCATAATGCCGTTGTCACAGAGCTGAAGAGATCTATATTATAACTGGAACAGTTCAAAAGCCAAACACCTGTACAGTGAAGTCAACTGTTTTTCAACACATTGCTTGTACTTGCTGCTGCACAGTCCCTTGTTTATCAAATATTAAAAAACCCTGTCCCTTTAAATTGCTGTGCAGTTTTGCCACTTTTCAGCGCTGTTTTTTTGTAATATTTCCTCAGGTGGCAATTTTCAGGTTTACTTTTTTTTTTCAAAGGACAAGAATGTTATCAGTTGATTTTTAATTCTGATCTGACAGTTGCCCACAACAATAATGATAATACTAATAATAATTATAATAATTGTAAATTTATATCACTCTATGTAATGACAATAAATTTTAAAAGTCTTTTCAAAAGATTTTTGGTGTACTTTTCTTTTTCACTTTACACATATTGGAACCCCCAGCTCACTTATCAAAAGAAAATATTGGCGCTGTAATTTTCTGCAAACTACTATATTAAATTTGTATGCTTCATACGGATCATATCAACATTTCTAAAGTGACGCACCTCTGATTGCATGTGTATGAGCAGAGTTTCTCAAGAGGAGGAGGGTATGGTGGATGGTGTGAGACAACAGCCACGCAGCAGACCACGGTACAAGACCGGCTGTGTTTTTTAACGACACATCGTGACAGTACCAGCGGTGTTTGTGATGACAAAAGCAGGTATTTTCTAAGGAGACGTCCAGGACATGTCCATCGGTTGTGAAGACAAAATTGGGTATTTTGACCTAAAACATTATCTTCTGTGGTTTTTGTGTTTTACCACATTTACCACAGCGTTTTCACAACATAAATTTGAAAATTGAAAGGTAAAGAAGAGTAAAGTCTTAATTTATTTGCCACGTAAGAAACGTCCAAATAACATATCCATGGTTTGCAGACATGTACAATGCCAACTTTTATTTTAGAATCCAGCAGACTCTGGCTGCCATCAGTGCCCTACCTCCCCTCCACCCCAGACACTTACCTGATCTCTGTTCCTGTCGACAAATACTTCTCCCATTTCTAAAACCACCCAATATCCTGACTCAAAAGTTGTTTTTCTGACTGCAAAAAAAATTTAATCAAAAATTGCCAGCTCCGATCAAAGCCCTGTTCCTTCATTTCCTCTGTCATTACATGGGTCACATCCTTCTCTCAGTGGTAGACCGACCTCACGGTGTTGGTACAATAGTCTGAGGTCATGTGTGCATTCAAGGCATGCTTGACTAATAATTGGAGTAATAAGGAGTTCAGATGGATCTGGTAATTGCTAAGTGAGTGCTGGTGATTGTCTCTGACATTCTTTTACCGAAAGAAAAGATCAGATCAGATACCATTCCCATATCCAGACAATAGCAAAGTCATCGCTTTGACTTCATGTTTTTTTCAGGAAATTATGCAATATTTCATTATTCTGTTATCATTTGAGTATTCCAAGTTGCATTTATGCTAATACACATTTGAGTGCAATTCCCATACACTGAGACTATTTGGCTGGATACTAAACTGTTTCTTATTTTTGAAACTTAGTCACTAATAATCTGAAATAGTCATAACTCGAAGAAAACGAATGGCTTTAACAGACTGACCCAAATTATTGCTTTGTATATAAGCAGATTTTCTGGATCATAGGGTTCCTTGCCAAGAAGCTAATGAGGCCTGTTGTGTTGAAAAGTACAAATTCTTCAGCTGTAGAGGCATTCATCCAGAGCGCTGTTGCACTCCAACACCTACCTTTTCTCTTAATGTCTCGTATAAGAACATATGTAGACATATTTAGCCTTTCTGCCCTGCAGGCTGTCACGGTTTTAGTGCTGGTTTAGCAGGGTGATGTTCTCTTAAAATAACCCCTGGTAGTTTGAACTACTGGGGCTTTGGCAGGAATATTCTAAAATACACATTATCAGAAACCTATTGAAATGGAATTGGCTGTGAAACATCCATGGATGTCATATAATGTTATGGTAGATGCTAATATACAGTTCAGTACATTACATCTAGCGTAGGAAGCCAGCAGGGGCCCACACACACACACACACACGCACACACGCACACACACACACACACACACACACACACACACACACACACACACACACAGACACACACTACCCATCTGGGGGCAGGTGTTGCAGTTTATGGAGCGGAAGTGCAAAGTAGCTGTGTTTACTCACTGCACCGAAGCTTAGCAAGCAAGGGAACAGACACATGTGGAAAAGAGAGACAGAAATAGATATAGAGAGTGTATGTGTGTTGGTGTGCGTTCGTGTGTGTGTGTGTGCCCCTTGTCCATCTCCCTATGGTGGGTCTAACCTTCAGTCTCCCTCTGACTTCACTAAGTTAAGCTTCCGGGCTCACAGCTGCCTTGCAGAAGCACAAAATCATACAACACAACACACAGCAAAATGACTCTACATGCATGGTTGGGCGTATGGATAGTTGCAGGCTCTACTGATAAGGTAGAGGAATAATTGATGGATAATGGCTGGCTGGAGAGGTGGATGAATGGCTGACCAGCTGACTGGGGCGTTGAGAGGAGAGCAGGGTATCTGATGGGAGGAATGACGGACTGGAGGGAAATGTCGCTGACCCCCTTTATGTAAATATAGACGTGGATATACAAGTCAGAATGTTTGATGAACTGCTTATTCCAGAAGTGTTTAAAAGTCAAGTGATATAGAAATCATCCTGGACAATTTATTGATGCCATGTGTTTACGTTATGGCCATCAGTTTGAATCATTTTAACTTTGAAATTTTGTGTTTTCAGTTATTTTGCTATGATAGAAGGCTATAAATACTACCATACCCATGAGCCTCAACTGCAGTTGCTATGGAGAAAAAGCCTTCCAGAGGCATCTGAGCATTAGTAAATTCAGAACTCTTGTTGCTGTAAATGGGAACAAAACACCCTGCCATAGTTTCAAAATCAATCAAGAATTGAGCCAGAATCTGAAAGTGAACCGATTTAAGCTCCTAGTTTGGGGAAGCACACTTATTGACTTTTTTTTTACAGAGGGTTAGATGAGAAGATCAATACCACTCTCAAATCTGTCAGTATAAGGCTACAGGCAGCAGTCAGTTAGCTAAGCTTAGCATTAAGACTGGAATAGGGGGGAAACAACCAGTCTGACTCTGTCCAAAGGTATAGAAGTCAGCCAACAAGCACCCAGACCTACAGACTCCAGAGTAGGGAAAAAGGTAATGAAATATAATGAGGTAGGGGGAATTTTTTTGTGTGATTTCAATACACAAATAAAGCCATTTGGAGTGTTTTGAGATAGAATACATCTTGATACAGCTGATAAAAGTGGAGCTAATTTTAATCTATTTATCTATATTTTATAGATTACTAATACTGTTGGGTAGGTGGTGAATGTTCCCTGTAGACAAATAAAGCCTTATCTATATAATAAAATTACACTTTGTTGGTCAATTGCTTTTTACATTATTAATCTAAAGTACAACAGTTTCCCCTATGATGTGGAGTAAGTGAGGAGTAACAGAAAACTGAAATACTCAAGCAACCCATGTGACTTTTATTAACACTGGCTTTTTTAAAATGAAAAAAAAAACCAGATATTGTCTGATTTAGTTGCTCTTCTTTCGTGCTTACTAAGTCAGGAGTATTTTATGTCACCGCTAACCTTTGTTTGCTCCAACTACCAATTAACCAACATTGTCTATGCAAAAACTGAAAAGGATTTTTACTTCAAAAACCCTGCGCAACCATTATAACTCACCGTACTCTGCTTTTTTAAATTGAACATTTATACAGCACTGTGGTAGAGTTACATCAACAAATGAGATCAACAGTCAAACAGTATCATATATAAGTACATCTCGGTTAGACATATACTTCTACTACCAGGATTTAAGAAAGTGAAGTCTTTCAGTTCCTGGACCTTGGCAAGCAAATCCCCATGTTACTTATGCCTCATTTCCACTCTTCTCAACTCACTTTTGGCACGAGAGTCTTTTTTTCTCAGTTTTGTTTCCCACTGCAGACAGTACCTGGTCAATGTGGGTGGGACTCTTCGCTGACCGTCAAAGTGACCATGTGTAAAAATGCTATTGCATCATCTTAAATGCAATACTGCGTGCATTGCTCTGTACAGCTCTTGCTGGATCATTTCATCTGCAGCCAGAGGAATTTCTGCTTTTTGTCAGTATTGAACAGGATGTGGTTCTGCTAGCTGCCATTTTTTAAAATATGGGTCAAGTGAATAAAAAAATCGCAGTCACTATCGACTGTGGCTTGGCATTTAAAAACGGCATATTTGTGCCAGATGCCCTGTGTCACGCCAGTTAATAATCTCTCTGACCAATCAGTGGTCTGCAGTATTTTAACTACACCTTCTAGTATTGTCTTAGCTTGCTTTAATATTCACCCGGAGTGGTACCAAAAAATGTACCAGGTACTATCCACAACTTTTACCGATGGAAAACCAAAGAAGAGCGGTTCCAAGCATGGGGCTCTAGATTGTTAGTTTAAAACACAAAGAAAAAGAAGCTAAACTCAAGTGAAACAAAAGAAAGTATGGAAGCATGTGCTTCTCGTCATGGGGGCACTAGAAAATGACAGGAGTTTCAGGCAATAGCTGGAGGCAAGAAGGAAAGAAGAGGCCAGGGCGTAAATATAGACAGTGCAGGCAGTGCGATTGCACTGGGGCCCCTGGGGTGGAGGGGCCCCCTGCAAGAGATTCCGACTGCTCCTTTGGAATATAACTGTGTTTAAAGATAAATGAGAAATAAAAAGAGTATTATCATTTTTTTTTTTTAGATTATTTTTTGGGCCATTTTTGCCTTTAATTGATAGGACAATTAAGCATGAAAGGGGGAGAGAAAGAGGGAGTGACATGCAGCAAAGGGCCACAGGCTGGAGTTGAACCCGGGCCGCTGCTGCAACAGCCTTGTATATGGGGCGTCTGCTCTACCACTAAACCACCGATGCCCCGGAGTATTATTAATTTTAAAGCGCTGCCATTTGTTATATATGTCTTCAAAAAGGCCCACTCATCTGTGTCATTGTTTTTTGTTTTTTCTTGTTATGTTTTAAATAGTCAGTAGATATCTATAAGAAACATGCTTTTTCTATCCAAGCTATTAAACCTATATATATACTATAAAACTATTCAATGAAATGATAAATTTCTTACTTTCTCTGATGTTTTTGTAAGATAAGCAGTGATGATTGCTGGGTAATATGTATGTTGATGTTGTCCAATGTCAAGTCTCTATTTCTTTCAAGTAAATACATGCACGATAGCGTACATAGGACCGTCATAATAGTGTGCACCAGGGCCTGTCATAACTTCGTTATGCCTTTGGGAGAGGCTGTCTTCAAATGTTGTCAAAGGGGTCAGACCTTGAAATGGTTCAACACATTTGTTGTTAGTATTACTGCAATCAAACTCTGTCTCTTAGAGTGATGTTAGTTCTTTGTCTTTAATGATAATGTGTTGTCATTCCTTTCTTGCTTGACATATGCAATAGATGGGATGTCAGGGTTGATAGGGCAGTCATAACAAGTTATTAAATAATGATGAATTACAGATTAACCATTACCTGAACCATAACTGTTCATTCATAATCATCAATCATCAATATCTAAAGGGTAAAGGATTGTATGTATTCTTATAAACAGTTTACCTTCTTTGTGTTAGGAAGAGGCCATCAGTTTTTAAGTAGAATTTAAGTATATTATATAGTATAAATTTAAGTATATTTATAGAAAGAGGGGGGAAATAAAGGTCTCATCTCCTACATCAACATGTTATTAATGGTTGTGAGTGCCTGGGGGAGGTAACAGAGTGGCTAGTAGCCACTCTGTTACCTCCTCCAGGCAAAAACACCCTCTTGAGGAATGTTGGGGTCATGGCAAGGGTGAACTGGCCTTAGTTCCCTTCAGTGGCATAGGGAGCATTTTTAAACCTGAAGCCTTTGGCCATTGGGACTGACATGGATAGAGGTCATATTCTGGTATGAGCAGGCCTGTATAGTCCTGACTTAAGGCCAAAGAAAAAACACTTATAAGACACAGACTGACAGAGAGACAGAAACCAACAGGTGTGATAGAGTTTTTACTTCCAAATCAACCAAATTGGGTTCCCTGAAAGCATTCATGGTCATATTTGCCTCCGTGCACGGCATTTGCACAAAGATAATCATAGTTGCTGAGTTGCCTTAAGAGCCCTTGACCTTTGACTGTACCACACTGGTGTGGTTACCCATTTATTCAAGTTCCTGGAACTCTTCGTTATTAACCGAAACTAACTGGACCATTGTGGTGAGTTGAGATCTGCCTTTCTCTGTGAAATGGCAGCAAGCCAACTCGGGCTAGTGAGGTGCTAAATTGCAGTACTGGCACTGTGGGATTTTAGAATGGAAGGTCATTGTCACCCCACCTGCCTTATTGAATTGAACTCAGGCTTTTAGCTGAAATGTACTGACTGTGCAGGTCGTTTTTGTTGTGACCACAGTCCATTTAAAAAGTGCGACACTGCCGCTGTGTCTTCCTGTCTAATATTGCTCATCATTTAAGGCAAATTTAGGTAGTGTTAATGACAAAAATGCACAGAAAAAAAGATAGAATTTTCTATGAAAATCTAAAAATAGCTTATCAAATATGATACTGAAAAAGAGGGAGAGGCATTATCAGGGACACCACACACCACGGCCACTCCCTGTTTGAACTGCTGCTTTCCAAAAATCCTTAAGGCTAACTGATGACAACTGGCGATAACTCATGATCAAAAATACTTGATCAAAACCTTGACTTTGAATTTGATCATATTTGGAAGCAGCTGCTCACATGTATGTAGACGTGTAAGTAGGATAATCTTTCACTCATAATGAACATTTAAACGAACGTGTAGAAAGTCACACATTGACACATACTAAGACATCTTGGTCATTGCCGGAAAGTTTCAATCCACCCTGACATCAAATACCCGCCCCCTCCCCTTTGCCCCAGTCACACCCGGACTTCCTTGCCCTTTTTGGCCCTTCTTGGCCCCACCCCCCTCCTTTCTTTCTTGCAAAGATATGCACACAACTACCACACTGTCTCCACCCCCCTTAAAAGGTATTTTAGGATTCCAGCCTGGTAAGGTTTTTGCTGAAAATATCACAAAGACAGTTGTTCAGTCATCAGTGGGACTATTGGAGGGACTGATGCTGTTATTGCATCAGCTTCCTCACCATGGAATTTTATGTCAAGGTAAGGAGCTGGACCAAAACAGACTTTATAGAGAATGGAGACAGGTCTTTAATCCTTTTAAGCTTTTATTCCTTGTTGCAGGTAAATTATATCATAACAAAGATAATATAGACGTTCTATGCAAATGTACAAATGTTCCCTGAGGATTTTATTTGACTAGGTAAATCTTCTTTTGCATTTGTGCTTCTGAATTACAAACTGGTCCTGCAGAACATTTGTTTGATTTGAAATAATCCCACTGTGTGAGGCCTGTTTGTAAGTCTCAGACTGTGTGGGAGACTGCTTCTTTTAATGTCAGATATATACACTGACTCTAATGGCTAAGGGATGATGACTGATGATGAAATCATGATAGATAATATTTGTTTATATTTTGTGTTCCCTTTGCCATTACCTGTAGCTAATTAACAGTTATGCAGAGTAAATCCTGCATTAATGCAAGTCTTATTTCCAGTTTTGGTCAGATTGTGGGACTTATTGATGGCTGAAAGTTGGCTTCCTGTCAGTAGTGAAATCTTCCCTTTTTTATCCAAATAAAAAGTTGTCAAATCGGGTTCAACTGTGATTTATTTTTAGTACCCTTCATACAAACCCTAATATGACAGCAGTCCTTTAAAACTGTACATTTACATGCACACTGGTATATTACCTATGATTCATATACTGGCTTTGATTATATTGGGATGTGATGTTTACATTAAACATTGCAACCTGGTTAATCATCTCCTGCATATGTGGTTTTAACATCACCCTGTTGTCTGATCATCTGCATCAGTTCAGGTATGTTTTTCATTTTGGCACTGGCTGCCTGGTCTTTGCTGCTACCATTTTGCTGGAATTAGCTTCTCTGTCTTATTGCCATTACTGGAATAATGGACAGGCGATATGTATCCTTCCAGATTTATTGTTCATTTGTGGCTTCTGGCAGTAAAAAACGTAGACATGCCACAGTATCCTATTTTCTTCAGGTTTCTCAAAACTGGGATGTGGGCATATCCAGGTTTCTGAAACCAGGATGTTTAGATGTGCAAACAAATATACACATCACTAACCACAATACTGGTGTGTATGTAAACTAGTGTGCATGTAAACCACATATAACCTTAATGTAACATAAAATGCATGCATTATATTTTAATCATCCACAGCCCATTTCAACAATTTCATTTTCAATAGCTTACATTTAATACACTACTCAGCTACAATATCAAACTGTGCCCTGTCAGGTTAGTAATGACAACTTGTTGACAGCTACTGGTTGCATGGAAGCTAGTGGCACCTTGCAAGTGTTGCAGGGATTCCATTCTGTGTTAATGCTTGTGCTGTTGGCTAAATTTAAGTAATTTTTGGAAGACAACTCAGCAGTTTAATGTGAAATTGCGATGAAAAAGACATTTTGATTATGTGTGCATTTTTCCTGTGCAGTCCTCACTCATATGCTGGCTTCCTGAGCCAGCAATCAGTCATCAAAACTTTGAGAACCCCTCATGTAATACACCGATTGTCTTTTTAAATTTGTCCTGGAAGAGATGTCAGTGAACTCTTTCATCCGTGGCAGCTTTTCTTATACTGTAGACCATCATACTGTAGGCTGCTTTCTAGAGAGACTACGTGCTCATGTGCTAGTTTGAGTTGTTACAGAATCCATGGCTGTGAAACCTAGGAAAACCATAACAGAGATGTCATGTTGCATATTCTCATAGACATTGTTAACATGGTTACAACCTAAGTCTGCTTAAGTCTTAAGGCTCAGACACATCAAACTGATATCAAAGAACTAGCGGCAATGAAAGCCTGCTGCTGCTTCGCCTCAAGTCACCTGTCTCTCAGCAAAAAAAGTTGCACATGAACGCACCACAAAGGCTTCAGTATATACCTTCTGAAGTTGCATAACTCTCCACACCAGCAGATGACGGCAGTCTGTAATCGTCATTCAAAAAGGGAAATGACCATTATGATGCGAGTTACCAGTTAGTACATTAACAACACAATCATATATTGAAAGAACAAAGCATATTTGCCATGTGCCATGAGCAATTACACAAACCATCAAGACACATTTCAGCTTAAGAGCTCAGTGGCTAAAGAAAAATAACCTTACCCTATGTAACACGTTTGTTTTGATCTCGCGCCCTCTTGACTTTAGCTGTTTGTTTATTTTCCTCTCTTCATTTTCCTCTCTCATTCACTGAGTTGAACTGCCAGTCAGAGTGATTTCATTCACTGAATGAAACACCGTCATGCTGAATTGGTCAATTGGCCAGGACGCACTGCAAAGACAAGGGTGACAGACAATCACAGATGTTCACTCATGACACAACAATGACTGATGGCCGACTTTCGGCTTGGTGTATCTGGGCTTATACCTCACTGATTTTAACATCTCATAATGTCTATTTTAAATGTACACATGTAAACATCGAGGGTATGTTACTGTACTTGGACATCAATAGCCAAGTTAGCTGGAGACTTTTTTTGCATTTCATACATTGTAAGGTACATATTATAATTTTGCATTATGCAACAAAGGTTAATAAAAAATGAAATACACTCACATCATCACACCTGCACAAGTCAGAGATCATTTTAAACACTAAAAGCATTACTCTGAAAATGACAATGAACAATAAATGTGCCATGTGTGATGTACGGAGCAGAACCTAAATCATTTTTATTGATAGTGTTATCACAACAGTCCACACTCCTCAGTAGTTAACTGTGATATACTGCTCTAACCTGCACGCATTTACAGTGCAGTGGTGCAACTTTTAGGGAGTTTAAGCAAACGAGGTAAGGAGAAAAGGCTGATGAGGCTTATTCATCAGCTTCGTCATGGATTTATAGGAAGCAAAAACCAGGGGAGAAAAGAGCTGATGATGAGGCTTGTTGAGGCAGCATGCTCACCGGGCTAGCAGGGAAAAATGAGAGGGGAAAAAAGGTTGATAATGCTTGTTGAGGCTGCATGTGTGCGATGTGTGTTTGTGTTTTACACACACTCTCACTGAAGCGGTTATATTGCACTCACTCGCACTTACAGTGTGAGGATTGAGGGTAACTCCTCGGAGATAATGCCTCAAGTGAAGAGGGCAAAACAGTGAGGAAAAACAAGGACAAACATGAGAGATGGAGAAAGATGAGTGTCCATTATCCATCTTTCTCCATCTTCACCGTCTGATACATGTGTTTGTATTGGTGGAGAGAGACAGAAAAGTAAAGCAGATGCAGTAAATTTCAAAAACGTATTCATCACAGTGGCAGTGACAGTGACACTGATGAGTACCTTTTAAATGCCTCCTGTGCATTTTTACACAGAACTAAATGATAGCAGCATCATTCTGCTCTAGGTTGTGATTTTAAATAGCATCCCGGCTTTGTAGAACTAAAAGATACATGATGGGCCTGATTTATAACACAACAACGTCGACCTCTAGTGTGATAAACATACATGTTGGCAGTGCTTTATTAACAATAACAATGGCAATAACCTGACAGTAACAATTATTTACCTTCTCTGTTATATGGCGGCAGATCTTGTCCTCTACTGGGATGGTAAGGAGCTCCCAAATCTTATTGTTTATCTTCTTTGAATTAGCTGCTAACTGCTATTAGCTGCTTTTTAAATCTCCCGTGTGGGTTGCATGACATGTCATCGAAATGTCACACCCGTCTTGCCAATGGTCCATTCTTGCCAGCTGTCCTGTTTATACAGACATGGCGCTGTTACTACCTTCGGTGGCGGCTCAAAGGGTGCCGTAGCATTGTTCCGACCTCTCATTAGTCCGACCTCTCATTAGTCTGACGTCCCGTTGTTCCGATATGTGATTAATACTAGGCTATACTGTATTTGTGTACCATAGAGGATCAGCAACGCAACAAAAGTAGGCTACTGGTCAAGATACAAGTGTCATAGAGAGGAGAGAATGAAACACCATAACCTCCTGTAATTAACTCTGGTGTCCTGGTTGTGTGTGGAGCTCTCCGCGGTGCTGAAAGGCTCCCGGTGGGCGTATTTCTGCCTTGATGGTGCGCCGCCACTGGCTCTGGGTCAGCTGGGAAAGGCTTGAGGCGAAGCAGGCTCACGGCTTATGTGTTTGCCACTTTCTTTTTTATTTTAACCCACACCATGATCTTTTCCTAACCCTAACCAAGCAGTTTTTGTGCCTAAACCTAACCAGACCTTAACCACAGGGCATCATGATGATTTCAGAACAACGGGACTTTGGAACAATGGGTTTAATATGGTCAGAACAATGGGATGTCGGAACAATGGGCAGACCCCGGCTCAAAGGCAAGACATCACTGTCACCCCATTCCGCAATTGTACCTTATACAGAACACTGAGGCAGCACAAGTGTAAAAAGAGCTTTAGCTTCAAGGTTCTGGAGCACTAAATGTTTTTCTTGTGGCTGTCTTCAAACTGATGGCTGACTGAAAGCACTGCACCAGAGACTTTTGCTGCAAGAGGGAGCAAGCAAAATATGTTACATGATATGAAATAAAAAGCACAATTTTTTTTTCTCCATAGTGCCTCCCAGGTGTTATACAGAAAGGGGGAAATGCCTTATTCCTAAATATGGTAGTTGGCTAGGTATTGGTAGTTTTCAGGGATGTACGATAATATTGGTACGACATAGGTATCGGCTGATATCAGCTTTAAAATTAACCATCGCATTTGCCCAACATGATGATGATATCGGTACATCGTCGATATCAGGCAATATTGGCTTTAAAATAAGCTATTAGAATCGGCCAACGTGCTTCTTCTTATTTTGCATAATGAACAAGTATTACATACATTGAAAAGCATTCTATTTATGTCTTCGTCTGCTGGTGGGCCCTCACAACAAGAGTATCTATGCATAATATGATGTTAATTCCACTAAAAAGGAGACTTAATGATCACCAAAATTAGGTGGGCGAAAAAGTGCATCCGTAGTAGTTTCACTTGACCAACAATCCAAAATACAAATATATTTGAATACTATCACATAAGTAGAAGAAATGCAGAAAATCTTTACATTCTAGCTGGAACCAGAAAATGTTGTGTTTAATAAATGACCGAAATGATCAATTGATTGTCAGAGTAGATGCTAGTTCATTTTCTTTTTTAATCGTCTAATCCATTAATCAATCAACCATGTTAGTCTGGAATCAACAAAACAAGCTATAACAACAATTTCAATTTCAGCTCCACTGCTGATATCGTGGAAATGTTGCAGCTTGAACCAAGTATTCATGCACCATTTGCTCACACTACTGGCCTTATTGGATGTCAGTGCCATGTCTGTGCTCTTGCGCATGCTTAACGTTATGTGCACTTGTGTATGTGTGTGTGTGTGTCTACATGTTTGTGTGTGGGTGAGTGGGAGTGTGTGTGGGGGTGAGAGGGATGCAGGTGAACAGCTTGCGAGGGCCAACAGTTCCGCAGGCCAGTCTCGCGCATCACTTGACAGCCATACCCGATGAAGGCCTACGCACAAATGAACTTGTTAAGCAAATGACTGAACAAGCGAGGGAAGGCAGAGGGGTGGACGGGGTGGGGGTGGGACAGAGCACAGTGCAGCGGCTTGAGCTAGACCCGCCTGCCTGTCTGCACTCATCAGCCATCACTGCCCCTTGTCCCTCTGTCTCTCTTTCCTTTTTCCTTTTTCTGTCACTCTGTCTTTCTCTCAAAGTGCTCTCGGTATCCATCTCTGTTTCAGTCTGTCTCTTCCCATCTCTCTCGTTCGCTCGTGCTCATGTAATTCCATTGTTTTATTAGAGAACAGCCTATTTCGGAATTGGATTAGAAGATTGTCTTCACAGCGCTTTGACAGGGTGCTGTCATCCTGCGCTCACAGACAATGGACAGTAAAAGAGATTGTCCAAACAGATTGGTCTTGCTGTGTAGAAGTGGAGTGATTACCAAAAATCTAAGAATAGATCCATGGTATTTACATGTATTTTGCATGTAGCTGACATACACAGAGGACTGAAAATCCAGTGACAATTAGGGAATCTGTGATAATCTTTCCTGAAATACACATCAGATCATAGGAGCTGCGCACATGTACGTACACATGTAAGTAGGATAATCTGTTACTCATAATGAACCCATAAACATGTTCACACATATATGAACATTCAGAAAATCTCACAGTTGCATATCTTTGTCAACGCCGTAAAGTTTGAATCCTTGTTTTTTCTGATATCAAATACTCGCCCCCTCCCTTTGCTCCAGTCACACCCAAAATCCTTGCCCTTTTTACCTCTTCTTGGCCCCACCCTTATCCTTTTTTTGTGCAAAGATATCCACACAACTACCTCACTGCCTCCTCCCCCCTTAGAAGGTTTTATACGATCCCAGCTTGGTAAGGTTTGTGCTGAAAATATCACAAAGACAGAGAAGTTAGTCATCAGGCTATTAGGACTATACAAGGGGCTGATGCTGTTATTGCATCAACTTCCCCACAATGGAAAATTATGTCAAGGTAAGGAGCTGGATCAAAAAAGAATTTATAGAGAATGGAGATAGAGCTTTAATCGGTAGAAGGTTTTTTTCTTTGCTGTTGCTGGTGAAATACAGTGTAACAAAAATGATATAGACATTCTTTGTAAAATTATAGATGTTCCCCGAGGATTTTGTTTGACTGGGTTAGTCCTCTTTTGCATTTGTGCTTCTGAATTACAAACATGTCTGGTACAACTGGTATAGGGTAGACTAAAATGTTGGGAACATGAAAATGCAGAGTGACAGAGAAAGAGTAGACGCTAAGTTGTTTTGCATATGGACTGACTTTGAGGCATGTGGATTCTGCTCCCCATAACATTGCTTGGGTGATTAAATCTCAACGTGTTATTAGTATAACGTGGGGGGTGCATTTATATCTGTTGGTAGAGCTGTCCACTTGTGATCATCAAGAATGCATTTGAATGGCAGGTGTGTGCAGGGCCTCAGCTGCAGAACAGGGCTGAGGTGGCTATCTGTTATTTTGCCTCAGGTACAAACTACAAAATGTTGACACAGATGTTTGAAATAAGCTCAAGTGTTCGGTATGCCTGAGAGGAGGTATTTTGTACAAAGTGTCCGCACACTTTTAAAGGCAAAATTATTAATACTGGGATGACCGCACTCGATGAATAATGGCTCACACTTTTGGACAGTCTCTCCACAAGTTCAAAGTGTTGTCGCTGATTACGCAAACAAAAAGTGATGTGAGTAGTTGTGTGAAGAATGCAAAGAGCGTGATAAAAAAGTGCAGATCCCAAGACTTTCTGAGATTACTTTATTTGTCCCTGTGCAGCAGCATAGGGACCTCATATAAATGCAGCTGATTGTGGACCGCCATTTTTGTTTTTTTCTTAAGAGTCTGCCACTGACCTTAATTGACATCCTGGTATACTGCCCTCACCGCTCATGTGCTTAATTGCACCTTTGGTTGCATAATTCCAAAGGATGTGCACAATCAATGGTCTGATGGAATGCTGGGTAGTCTGCACACCCAGGAGCGCATAGTTAAACAAACTGGGGAAGCCTGACTTGCTGTGCGACTTTCTCAATGTATGGAGTGATGTAACCTTTAAGTGACCCCTAGCTTCTGGGCGGCCATCTATCCCAACCTTCCTCTAACAGGGCCCAACTCTCTCTCCTCCTCCTCCTCCTCTCTCCTCCTCCTGACACCCCATCCATTGGTTTCAATTAATCAGCCGTGGAGGGGGATTTATTCAGTCCCTGCCCAATGGGATCCTTTGGTATGTGGCCCCAATGGTAGCAGGTTGAGAAGCCACGGTCTACACTGTCTTTAGGCCTATTACTCTCACCTCACAGCCCACTCATAAAGAGAGCTTTGAGCAGCCTGTTTTTGGGGGGATCCGGTGGGCTTTTTGTCCCATAATAGCCGAGTGGATTCAGTCACTGCAGACAGACATGTTTACTAAACTCCGCGTAGGTGGAGCAAGGGAGATTACGTGTGCCACTTTGAATGAACGAGGCCTGATTATTGGCTGGAGGAAGTCTAGGGGAACAGTATCAGGAGCAGCTCATGTGAAAGAGTAATTTAAAGAGTTTTCTGAATGCATATATTTGCCTGATTGTGATTTGGATATAAAAGACATGACACTGACATGAGTCGCTGTTTTCTTATGCCTTGACAAGTTGCTAAAAGGGTAGTATTTAAGAGAAGTAAGGTGTTTGGCAGAATTTGCACTGCTGAAATGTTGTCTGTTTCTGCTAAGGGTTTACCTGCCTTTAAATTGTTCCATTATATTTTAGAGTCAAGGGTTATTCTCTAAAGGGGACCTATTATGCTTTCCTTTCTGTCATACATATATATAGTGCCACAGTCTTGAATGTTCTTAAATGTAGCTAAAGTTTCAAATAATGAGGTAAATATATGTAAAAGTAATTCCTGTGAGCAAAAACCTCAGTTGATGTTGGATTTCTTGATCTGGTCATCTGCTCCAGGCATGTTACAGCAAGTGTTGCGTAGCCTATACTGCTACATGTTAACATCAGATAGACATGTAATCTTGATTGTTCATATTGTTAATTTCTACTGGATTTTTCAATCAGATTCCTGCTGTACATGTACAGTTGTGAAGATTTTGATTGAGGAGCTTTGATTGGTTTATTTTCACAGCACGCTATACTTTGTTACAGTTATTCTCCAGCTACAGTGATGATGCAGAGACGATGAGAGCGCAGATGCAGAAGATTTGGCAACACTGATCGAGCAGACTGGGCTTTTCAGGAGTGGGACTTAAAGAGAATGGAGTGTGTCAGACAGAGGGTGAATACAGTTGCAGAGAGACAGCATGAGGAAAATTAAGTGGGTTTTGAACGTTAATTATGTAAACATCTTCTGGTAGAACCCCAAAATACAAGTGCAAAACTGGAATAACTACCCCGTGGTTGTATGCCTCCGCACACCGCTCAAATTTCTCTTACACTTTACATCTGTGTCTGTTCTAACATGGATGCTTCACACACATCTTCCCCCAGCAGCACATACAATCAGCACAGTTTCAAGATGTTCTTGAGATATGACGTAAGGGCCAGAAAAATGTTTTATGCATAATGTTATGATATCGCAGTGAAGTCGACCTTTGACGTTTGTGCCAAATTTGAGGAAATTCCCTCAAGGTGTTCGGAGATATCGCGTTTACGAGAATGAGACTGATGCAAGGTCACAGTGACCTTGACCTTTGACCACCTAGATCTGATCAGTTCATCTGAGTCCAAGTGAACAATTGTGCCAAATCTGAAGAAATTTCTGCAAGGCATTCTTGAGATATCATGTTCACAAGAATGGGACAGACAGATGGCCAATCCGAAAACATAGTGCCTCCAGCTACAACTGTTGCTCGCTCAGAGGCAAAATGAGCATAATAGGTCTCTTTAAACCTCCACTCTGTTAAATACACCCTGATCTCTCTTGAAAAATATTCAAGAAATGTCACAGAAAGCTCAAAATACCAGACAGATTTAACTTTCAGGATGCAGTCTTTTTTGGGGGGGTTTTCCTCTGCACATTGACAACCTCCTGAGTCGGACATGTTTGAGACAGTACTTCCTCTTCATACACTTTTTTTTTTTTTTTTACTGTTTGTTGTTTATTGTGAAGAGGCTCTCATGACATTGTCTGATGCAAGAGAGGTACATACATCAAACTGATGTCCTTTTCACCTTTGGCAGAGCTCTAGATAGCACCTAAAATGCAGTAGGAGTGAGTTGAGATCAGATTGCTGGAACTGCATTTGGAGCTGCTCATGTGAATGCAAATGAACCCCTGACTGCATCAAAGGTCAATTTTGTTGTGTGTGTAGATAATATAGCAAACAACATCTATATTTCAGCCGAGACACCTAATGTCACCACATCTCTCACATTCGGTTGTTTCACCATCAATAAATGTGTATTTTCTTACTTTAAGCAGAAATGCAGATTTTTTAAAGATAAGATCATTTAAGCCCAATGTGAGCTGCAATTTATCCTGATACCAGCTGGAACAAGGCCACAGACTTGTAAGAATACAGAATGATTCGACCCTTCCCCTCTCAGTGTTTGGACAGATGTCTTCAGTCTGTCCTGACAAGACATTTTTTATGCATCTCCCTTTCTGCTTCCCACGCCATCCAGCTCCATCTCAGTCCTACATCACATATTAGTTTTTTATTTCATATTGCCGAAAGCAGTTCATGTCCTACCTTGTAACCACAGCTCACGAGTGCTGTTTTAAATGTAATAAATTAGTGCCACATTGCATAACAAAGTTTGTTTGAGGGTGCACATGTTTTTTCCAAAATGGTGCATGTTTGGATCAGGTGTGATCTTTCTCCCACAGTCTCTTTTATCTCACCATCACACAAAAATCAGCTACCTGAGTGGAAAGAGGGATGAGATTTAAGATCAAGAGAGATGGAGAATGCATGAGTGAGAACACGTAACTAAACAGTTATGCACATTATCTCTTTATTTCATTGTGTTTAATTAGCCACTCAAATAAAGCAGCAGATAAAACTCCCAGCAATACATTAAAGTTGTAGAAGTTTCTTTTTCAGTTTTCTGTAGAGCTATTGTAGGACTCTTATTGACAGGACTGGGGTTACAGAAGTGCAGAGATTTCAAAGACCTGTATGTTAGTAATTTTGGACCATAAATTTTATTGTCTTTAAATGTAGCTGAACTCTGTTCATATTAGTGGTTGTTAGTGAGAGTATGCTATGGCAACAACAACCCCTTTAAAACATGTCCCTTTACTGCAACCTCCCTGCACCCAATTGAACCAATCAAGGGCTGAATAAGTGCTGTTAACTTTTATCAGTTTCCCAAACTTCTAAATGAACTGGTACCTCGTAGACCAGTGTCTGTCCAGTACGCTCCACCAAAGATTTTATTTAAAGGAATGAAATGTCAATCTGTACCTTTTCGATGTTTGAAAAGTTAAAAGTTAGTTAAAAGTAGTGATTCCATGTTTTTGCTGATATGAACCACCAACATGACACAGAGATGAGTCTGTTGCTTCAATAAACCATAGCATTAGTTTCCTGCTCTCGTAATTTTCCAGCTTGGTGCGTTGTTGCTAGATAGCGATTGAGTTATAATAGTCAGAATCCCGCAATTTTACATCACATCACATCTTCATCACCTTAATCAGGATCTTCAGATATTCAGAGCTGAGCAGCTGCCATGTTAGAAGATGGCTGATTTCTTTAGCTTTCATTGTCAGATGTGACATATCAGCAGGTTCCACTTTTGAATGTGGAGATTACAATAATGTAGATGTAATGTATCACAGTTACAACAAGAAAGGTACTCAGATAGCGCAGACCACTGCCAAGGCCAACAGTCAGTCCCCTATTATGTGCAAATCTGCAAGCTCAACCACTATATATGTCAGGATATCCATAACTGTTAGAAGGATACTAAAATATGTTACTTTCTGCATGAAGTTTGAGCACATGTTGGCTACACCAGAGAATGATTGGTACCTGTGAGTGTGGATTGTGGTATCGAGTCATCGTATTTCTGCAGTTGGCTATGGTTTGTTACTATTGCACTTTACTATCAACTGGATTTTAGGATGTATGGCATTTTTTCAGCCAAGGCCAAATACCCTGTCTAGCAATGTTAATTTAACGAAAGTGAAAAATAATCAGTGTATCTGCCCAGTACTGTTGGACCCCTTTGACCCGCTCCCAGGAAACCTCTGTTCAAACACTGATGAACATTGCTAGAAATCTCAGTAGGCCTACTGCACAGCTTTGTGTGTGTGTGTGTGTGTGTGTGTGTGTGTGTGTATGTGTAGACACCTGTGTATGTTGTGAATTCAGTAGTATTCCCAGAGACGTCACAGATGAGTTAAATGATAACCAGGTAATTAACTGTGGAAATGAGCTGTGGGGGTATGTGGTATAGGGTATAGTAGTATATAAATAATACTCTCCCACCTCACCATACAGTCCTTTTATTACATTGTTTTTCTTGCTAAAACCCCCCCCAGAGCAATCATTTTTGTTTTCTCATCTTTACTTGACTCTTTCAGACACATTTCACCTGACAAATTCATGTGTAATAATATAATATTTTGCTTAAAAAAGCAACTCAAAGTTACACTGAGGGGGATTTGCATATGTGCAGGAAGAGACAGCTTCCCCTGAGAGGCGGAAAGAGCAGTGAGCTGTCAGTAAAATGCCATTGCTCTATAGGAGGTGTCGCTTAATAGAATTCTTTCAGACAGGAAATGACACGCACAGTCAGCAATTGCATGATATTAACAAATCATATTTTGTAGGCGAGATTATCAGGCATTTGCAGGGCTTTACTCTCTACTGTGTACCTTGGTGTTGCAATTGTATGATGAGCTGTGACACACTTTTATTAAAGCTGGGAAGATGACCTAATGAGGTCGTAGATTACATACTCCTTTTTTGTATCGTCCAAACCACGTTTGTTTTATTTTAGCCAAAGTTCAAAAATCATCATCAAAGGAGAGGAAAGGATGGGAAGGTAACCCAAAGTTGGTGTGTTGCCATCAGCTGAAAGGAAGTTTGTAATTCCTGCAACACTCCAGTGGACAGTGTCTTTTATAGACATGGCTGCAGCTGTCAAGAGACGTGGGTTTGAAAGGTTCGTGCTGGCGTCTGTCAAATTGGTCCTGTATATGTGTGTGAACACTTGTGTGGAATTTCGTGTTCATTCACCATTGGTGTGTGTGTGAGTGCGAGCTCGATGCAGTCTGTCTATGAAGCTGAAGTGCTCTCTTTGGGCTGTGAGAGGAGAGAGGATGAGAGGCAGCAGCATTAAGAGGAAACACAGGAGAGGAAAGTACTGCTGCGTTCTGAATCGCATACTTTTTCTTTTTACTTTAAGTGCTTACTGCAGCTGTCCTTACAAAGTTCCTACTGGAATATGCATGCAATGCGGACATTCAGTCTCTTTTTCCTTGACTTTTGACCCTTTTGCCCACATGCCCATCACAGCCGTAGTGCGAAATTTAAAGTAAAAAGAAAAAGTATGCTGTTTCCACCACAATGGGTCTTAAAATTATCATTTAACATTACCTTGGAGATAAAAAACAAAACACAATACACTGAGCTGGCAAGGTCAACCCGGAGAGCTCTGCTATAGTTACTTTTCAATGTGTGTAGTTTTAGATTTTAAGTTATAACTGTTATTTTTATAGTATATCATTTTGTTGTTATTGGTTATCTTTATGATTACTTTTGCGGCTTCTTTCAGCTGTCGATGAGCTGTCATCTGTCTGCAGCTCAGTTGATGTGACATATTTTCTTTTGCGCAGAGGATTGTGGGTCAGAATATGCATGCTGGCATGCATGCCATAATGCGACCAGATGTGGTAGGACATGTGAGTATACTGCTTTGGACATACTATGTATTGGGACATCATTTAATTTGACAAAAATAACGTGGTTGTGATGCTTAATGCATTCTAATATCAAAGTGTTACTGCCTGTTGTGTGCTATAAAAGTGCTCAGTAGATGTAATGATCATTAACATTTAACACTTTTAATTGAAGCACATTTTACATTTCCTTATCTTGTTTTCCATCAGCAATGCTCTGTCTCACATTCATACATTTCCACTGTGATGACTGGAGTCTGTGTTGTCAGTGAGCAGTTCCATCTGAGCAGTTTGAGATCATAGCTTAAGGAAAACCCAACATTAATTTTTGAATAGTTTTACATTTATCCTCCCAATCTACAAACAGGTGAGCATTAATTCTTATCACATTACACCTGCAGGCCTTTGTAGAGCGACGCGGTTTCAGGTAAATCGCACTGATCCTACCTTATGTCACCTCCACTCTGAGCCTGCACTAACAGATCAGCGTTTTTCTGTGCATTCACATTTTGAGGCACTGAGCTGGCAGTCTTTTCCAGGTCAGCTTAGCAGAAAGACTTCTGTAATTTGCCAACAGCTGTTTGACAGTCTGTTGGTCTCAATTGTGAATCTCTATGGCTGGGGTTTAGTTTAGCTCCTGTATTCCTGTCTGTACTTTAAGATGTCAGGCTGGGTATCATTTTAAGAACTATGACCAGTACCTGTAAACATTTAGCGTATTGATAAAGTACTTCATTTGACACTTTTTTTATTACTACATACAATACCCATCATGTGAATGGAAGCATTTAGTCAGGGGCATATAATATAGCCATCCTTTCCAGCGTTTTGGTGGCATCTTGGCATGCTGAACTGCCAACTCCCTCAAATACACTGCGCTTGACTTCACCACACCACAGACTGTATGGGTTGTGGTTGTTGTTATAGTGGGCCATTCACACATCACATTAAATCAAAGAATGCTTAAGATGATACTAAAACCATACTAACAGGGATTTTTTTCTAGATCTGTGTACAGGAAAGATCCAATGCAGGCCTCGTTTGACTGGAGAAGTTTGATACTACTTGGTACTAGGTCATTTCAGTGATACCTTAAAAGTATTAAGTACTGATACCCAGCCCTTGACTGCTTTCAGCTTTGTCACCATGTAAAGTTGTCAATAATGCAAACTGAACCTTTTTTTGCTATTGCTGCTTCACATTAAAAGCTTGTCTCTGGCAAACCAGGTGGTTGCTTTTATTATGAAGAACTTTTACAGAAAATGCAGCGTGTTTGCCACTAAGTTGGCAGAGCTCCAATAGCAGTGCGATTCTTCAGTTAAAACTAGGTCTAATGATTTCTATATGGACATGCAGATTGGAATATTGCAAACAGAATCACTGAATTTAAGACAACCCCAGGCGGCAGGCTCTTATGTGGTTTGAAGCATACCTTAACCACACAAGCTGTTTAAGATTTTATGTCTCTGGAAACCTGGAAGTTTGTACTAAATTAATCAGCTCTTCACTGCCGAGCATGCATTTGCATGATCAGTATGTCCGTCCCTGACTGGAATTTTTATTTGGTTTCACTTAATTACTCTGACATTAGTCTGACATTTTTGTCTTAATAGCTGTATTCTGTTTGTTTGAGAGTGCCTAGTTTTCCCTAAAAATCAGCAGTGACTAACATTTTAGTCCCATTATTGTCATTTTTTTGTCAACAGTAGCAGTTGCAAGGAGCAGATGGCAGTTTTTATGTTGGTCAGACAAATATGCAGATATAACAGTTACTGTTTCAGTACGTCATCTTACAACAATTTAACTGCAGCAATGTCATGTTTGCTGTAGTTATGTGGCAACTTTTCTGTTACCATTGTTCTGGGTTTAGCATAGTCCTTGTTCTTAACTCAACTTGATTGGTTTGGGTGGTTTTTTGGGGTTTTTTTTACAAGTCAGGAAGCAGCAATTTGCAACATTAGGTAATTTCCTCTCAATCACCCTCACATGTTTCACTAATCAAAACAAACAGCTTGCTTGCATCCCATACATAAAAATATGCATCCGTATCAGTAACCAAAATCAACATGTCTCGCTCAGAATTTGTGTAATATGCTGCTTCTTTTGTTAGTTTAATTATTGACCTAAAGCAGCAACAGCGAAGTCAGCACTGTGACTCGAAAGAGACCCTGGAAAGAGAAAAAAGTTGCAAACTAAACCGAAGGAGAGACAGAGGGGCATGTGTGATCTTATATAAAGCCCAGATGGTCCCAGAGAAGCATGTGACATGTAAAGAGGAGTGTCTGTCTGTCTGACTGACCAGGGGGCTATTGGGAGACAACACCACAGGCTACAACACCTGGGTGGAGAGAGGCAGACATCGGGGCCAGTGAATGGAGAGAGAGATGTCATGGGAAACACAAAGTTCAACTTTTGCCCTGAGGGTTCAGCCAATATATGGTGTTTGATACTGCTATGATATTAACTGGATCCTGTTGATCTACAGTGGATTTAAGATCAAACCTGAACCCTCTGATGCACCTTTTTAATATCTTTGATCTGTGTTGCTCAAGTACTGTGAATGTGTTGGTCTGTTTGACCACTTCTACTTAACTTAGTTTCCCACAAGAATATATATACAACTCAAAACAGTCTGCAACCTTCAGAGAATGTGTAAATTTGTGCATCATATTTCCCGTAGCTGGATGGATCAACAGTAATATCACAACAATAGCTCTTCAAGTTACGAGAGATGTGATGTGTGATAGCTGTGGTGCTGTTGATGGAGAAATAGTTAAGTATGTGCAGCTTTGATTTTTTGAGGGTGTTTTGGCTTAAGGGTGGATTTTAAGATTTGGCACTTATTGGCACTTATTTGGTGTGTTTCTTTACAATTGTATCTGGCTTATGGGGTGTATTTTATGCACCAACCTGACTTCTACTCTCAGAATAACAATTCTGATACTTGCAATAACAGAGTGAGTACCTACCCAGTACCAGGCATATAGTGATACATAAAGTAATATAATGTAAAAAGGGTTTCTGTGCTACCAAAAAGAACATTAATCTTCCTGCTATGACTTAATATAATACATTATAATAGGGCTGCAATTGATGATAATTTTCTTTATCAATTAATCTGACAGTTGTTCTCTCAATGAGTCAATCATTTTCATCAAGTGATGTTTAAAATTGCTTGTTTTATTTGACCAACTGTCAAAAACTGATGTAATATATCAAACCTCAAAGTTGAGAAGTTGCAATGACCAAATGCTTTTTGCTTTTTTGCTTAAAAAATGACTAAAATGGGGTGCCGATCATGGGCTATAACACCACTGGTTCAAGTCCCACCAGGGACTTTTGTGTTATCTCTGTCCACTGTCTTTACTAAATGCTTAATATGCCCCAAAAATACTGAAATGATCAGTCAGTTTTCTGGTCACATCTGGCCAGTCCCTGATCTGCTTAAGCAGGTCAGTATCTAGACCTCCATATACTGTCAGGACCAATCTGTAACATCTAGACAGTAAGAACATAAAGCTCCACAACATCACCATGATAATAATATTATCAACATTATGTCAATTATATCCCTCTAGTAATTATTTTTACAGTTTTGGTCTATGTTTTAAGGTGGTATTGTAGTGTTGTACTTTATTATTGTAAAAAAAAATGCTTAAATTGTCTTTTTATGCTGCACTTCTTTCATGAACATTTTATGGTATCTGACTCAATGTGTGACTGCACAGACATTTATTAAAACAATTAAACATAAGCATCAGGGTATAGACCTCCTCATCAAATCTTTATTTTAATGCCAATGAAAGTTGGAAGGAGTGTAATTTATGGTGAATAATGATGAATTAATCAGCAATGAGGCTGAATACATGCATTTTGTAATACTAAATATAGCAATGCATTAGGTACACTGCACCAGCACAGCGCCTGGTTTTTCTTTTAAAGAACATCCTTTGCACATGTCCTCTACGTCTATTGAACCCACTCACCTTACCTCTGAATTTAAAGTAGTTGACTCTGTGTGCCTGTATTGAATATGTTAGGTTGAGTTTTAGAGAGTGTACACCAAAGAGGGTGTCAGGGGTCATTGCTATTCCCAGTGTTTTCTCTCCTTTCTGTGTGTTACGGTGTAGACCTGAGCCAAGCTGTCAACCTGTGTGCTTATGTGTGTATTTTCTGAGGGCGCACACCTGGTTGCTGATAGGGAAGTCAGATGTACAAGATGTACAGCCCGAGTGCCGGGTGCACCGAGAACACACACAGCTGCGCCCTGTGTCTGTGTCTCTGACGCTCCTTTTCCTTCCAAAGTCAACTCCAAACGGAGACGTCGTAATGTGCGACCCGCGGACTCACTGCTGGGGGTTTCTCCTCACACACTGCTGTGACCGCGGCTCCACTCTGAGCATCTCTTCACCAACAACACTTGTGTTTGCTGATCTTCCTGTCTGTCCCACCTGCAGCCTCCACTCCTGCACAAAGAAAGGTCAAGGATGCTGGAAAAATGCTCTTTGTTTTGCCCTCCTGACATGCAAGCACAGCCAGACTCAAAGACAAACTACAGAGCTTTGGGGAAAATATGGCGGCTGTTTGTTTTATGTGGTTGTTGCTGTTTTGCAGTGTGATATTTTTCTCTCTCTCGTTAGTCACGCTTGGCTCTCCCTCAAAGTTGAACTACAGCACCATGGGGGCAAAATGTGGAGGTTGTTTTTAGTTGTTGTGGTTGTTTCTGTTGACATTTTTTGCTGATGAACAAGATCTTGCTCTGTGTGGGATGCAGTACGTTCATCTGGGAGGTGTGTGTGTGTGTGTGTGTGTGTGTGTGTGTGCACGCGCGTGCGCGTGTGTGTGTGCGCGTCTGTGTGTGTGTGCGTGTGTGTGTGTGTGTGTGTGTGTGTGTGTGTGTGTGTGTGTGTGTGTGTGTGTGTGTTTCTGAGCAACATGCTATCCCCAGGACTTGGTGTCCTGCAGCAGTTATAGAATTAGGACAAAACATAAATGTCACTTAGTTGCTTTTATGTAAACTCTACTGCAACATCTTGTTCACAAATACAGCCAACAAACCTCATTATGGGCTGTTAAACTGTAATACTTTAACTCGGCATAGCTGACAAAGCACACCATTCTGTGTTTATGGCTAAGTTGTCTATAGGCATGAAGGGTATTACCTAATGACATAGAATTTGTGATTTAGAATAATTTCTGACAGCAAAACAAACTATTATCTGCAAAAAGAAGAGTTTTTTATGACCAATATTCACGTTTTTGTCAGGCTGTTTATTCACTGAGTCTCTGAAATCAGGTTGTGCTATATACAGATAACACAGGCAGCATGAATGAGTGAATGGTGTTTTTATTATTGTGCCATGCATGCAACTGTGCCAAGCTCACATAAACCGGCCATCAGTTCACATATGCCAGAACCAGACTGCTGCGCCTACATTTTCACACATAAAAAAGTCCAAAAATAAAACTAAAACAACTTTCACAATCAGATTCTCAGAGCTTCATTGTCTCCAACTTCATTCATACATCTCTGACAAAAACATTTCTTATATAATACTGGAGTAAAAGCTAGTTTAATAACCCATGTTGCCTTTTTGTTAAGGCTTTTTACGCAAAGCTTGCAAACTTGAAACACATACAACTAAATAAACACCTAATTTTTTCAAGTATCTGCACTCCTCAATGTTTCGCTGTTTGTCAAACAATATCATGGAAAAATTAATCGTAAATCATGATAGTTTGCATACTACAAAAGAACATTAGACTCACTTTCATCTACAGCCAATAAAACAACTCACACAATATGAATATTTCTGAATCAACCAACTTCAGTAGCTTGAGAAAGAATACTGTGCAACTAAAGATTGCCAGGTTCTATATAAAGAAGATGTAATGTATGATTCAGGGCCAAATCTTTGTTTGACAGGCATGCATGCCCTTTCATTTGGCTTTGACAAAAAAAATAAATAAATATATATATATATATTTTTCTGTTTTTTTTTTTATGCAGCATAACCACCTCCTTGAAAACTGAGTAGAGCTTTAGCCCTCGGAGAGCTGTATGATTAACTCCACATGAATACCTTCTTATTTGTTTAATCCTCTTCCATTTAAGTTCACTGATGCCACAGTCGGATCATTTCACAAAGTAATGGAAGCAAACTCATGTAAAACAACAAGATCAAAACATAATTTCATTTTTTTATGACTGACCTGTCAAGTAATCCATCTCTACTTTTCTCTCTAAGTACCTTCTACAAAAGGAGCATATTCATATTAGCAGTATTTATATTTCTGCAAGAGCACGGGTGTCTTCATGTGCGCCCACAAAAACACAGACAGACAGACAGACACAGCTGAGGTTAGGAAGGAGGTCAGGAGAGAGGGACCATCTGATGCCAGCAGATGGAGTGATGGAGGGAGGGAGGAGAGGAGAGGAGAAGCTCAAAATCAGGACGACAAGACCAAATGCTTATCGGCTGTTCTTAAGGCACTGATTTCACTTTACATCCTGTCTGCTCCAGCGCGTCCACCTTATGCTAGACTTTGGGGTAGAAGAGATAGTATGTAACAGAAAGTATCCTATAACTGTGAGTTTGAGAGCGGCACATGAATAATTCAACACAACATGCACCCCAAAGGTGTTTACTATTTACCACCGTTGCATAGTAATGATGAAAAAATACTTAATACACACCCATTTGGACAAATAGGGCAAATAAGGCCTCTCTGGATGCTCTTCTCTCTCGCAACTTCTCTGTGTTTTAACGTGCACTTGTTGGACCCGCTGCAGCGGCACTATCTCAGAAACACATTTGCCTCCCTGCCACCTGAAGTCACCTCTGTCTCTCTCCCCGTCTTTGTTGTAGAATGGAGCAGTTCCAGGCGAACCAGTGAAGAAGGATGAAAACTCTCGGAGAGGGAACTGGGGCAACCAGATTGAGTTTGTCCTCACCAGCGTGGGCTATGCTGTGGGCTTGGGCAATGTCTGGAGGTTTCCTTACCTATGCTACAGAAATGGAGGAGGTATGCTTTTCAGTGTAATAGTGGTTGACTGAATGACTTTTATTAGTGCTGGCCGATGGCACGCCACATAAATGTGTTTGAGTACAATTAAAGTAGTACATTTAAAAACAGACATTACATAATACCCACATTTTAATATATGCACTTGCCTTGAACAAGGAGTTCTCTGAGGTGATGTTGAAGTTGAATACTGAAAGAATTAACCAGACCGTGCAGTGAAATGATTATGTCAGCACTTGCATATTTAAAACCTATCTAACCTATTTAAGACTATCTGTAAAGCTCCTTAAAGAAATATTATTGACCTGACCACAGACTCAAATGTAATGTTTTGGGGCATATGGTTGACTCCCAGCGGTTCTCACAAGAACTAGTGTGTCAAAACAAGCCTAAACAGTGCACAGGTAGAATATAAAGGAAAAAGCACACAACTACTGGGCTGCAGCGGCTATTTATAAAACCTTTACTGAGTTTGTGTGAATTATGCTAGAATCTAATTAATGTCTCAGCTAGTAAAGGCTTGTAAATGGTTGCTAGGGAACTGTGCTGTGAAAAGCAATCAACGACTATGTAAACTGCAAGTCTTGTTAGCAGCGGAGGCTGTATCGGAAGTTACAGTTTAAGGGCGAAAACATTGGATTCAAACTTGACTGTCTACATTTTGTAAACTGAACTCAACTGCACACAGAAGAAATTAGTAGTTACATTCATACAGTTTAGAATGAAAGGATGACTTTGACTTGATTTTATTTGGTCACTAAATCTGTTGCCATTAGCATAGTAAATCATAACTAGAGGTATATTGTGTATTTTTGTGAAATGTAATAAAAAGTCTTCAAGTTCACATCATTAAACAGGTCAGATATGCCAGCTGTATTTAATAATAGGGCACTGCCACAGTTGGATCATTTCATATCTATTTGATTTATGCAGCTGTCTTCACCAGCCCCATGACAGAGTCCATCTTTATTAACATAGCACTTATGGAGTTATAGCAATTATGCTGCCCAAAGTGCTTCATGGACCGAAACTGAAACAGCACAGAAAGAAACAGAAAAGACCAAATATAGGATGTAGAAATTAAGACAACTGACAAGACACCTTAAGTAAAAGCCAAGCTAAAAAGATGAAAAGTTTCTTTTATGGCCACAGAGGTAGAGGCAGAGTTGCTCAGATCCTCAGACAGACTAGGGCCACAGTCAATGGTGTAGTGGAGGGTATACACAGGTATACTGGGTAAACCCACCTCTTTTCTGCCTGTTTACAGTATACCCACATATAAACCATAAAGCCACTGGAATATATAACAGAGAGTTCCCACTTCCTCCTTGATAACCCACTCATCTACCTAATAGTTCACCTATCTCATCAGCTACCATCACACCACTGACCGCTACTTCAATCCAAACCATCTTTTCAAGCATTGAGTCTATTTTTGCTTAACTACATTATTGTTTATTGGGGTGTGAATGCTGTCGAAATGTGTCTGAGTGCGTGGAATGAATCCAGCTGCTTCTTGCTGCTTCCGCTGACGTGCTACTTTTGCTACGCAGCCACTGTATTTAATGCATAAGAACATGATGAGACAGACTATATTCAAGCCCTTGAAGTCCTCTGCCCTCTAGTCAAATGCATCATCAAATCCCTTGATTAAATACACTAAAATGTGTTCAAAATAGTGCCAGAAAATTAATACAAAAGTACAGTGAAAGGGAGTGAGTTTGGTCAACGTCCTATAACTCAATGCCTCAGACCTTTCCTTGGCATCTGTCCCACTTCACTTCATATGTTTACACTGCAAATATTTGGATTAGTGTTATGCATGTAGAAGACCTGCATTCTCGCACAAGGATTCAGCATATGTAGGTCATACATTAGCTTACACACAGCTGCAAATAGTGCAGTGCGGACACAAGAGCTGAGCTTTACCAGCAACTCGCACAGAGCGATAAGGTTTTGGTATTATACAGTATCAGCTGGTTGCACCGACCCAGTTCGCATATGGACACTCATACGAAAGCACACACACACACGCACACACACACACACGCACACGCACAGACAGTCCTTATAGATGACTGTCTGGTTTCTGGTCCAGTCTGAACCACCAGAGAGTTGCTGCACCACTGAACAGCCTCAGCTGCACATGCAGTGACCTCTCTGCTCACCCAGGGGAGGTTGCTGTGACAGATGAGGTTTATGTTTCCTTTTTTTATGTTCTTTTCTTTGGCTTTAACGGACTGCAATATTCAAATTCTTCAGGTTTTTTATATTTGTTTCCATTACATGAGACATCTAATTTATATAATGTATGACTTTACTGTTGGGAAGTATTGCAGCATTTTTCTGTAGTTCTATACCATTCCAGCTTGCACATTTCTAATGCACCCATGTTTTTGATGATAATGTGGTGTTATTGTCTCGCCATGTGATTTTACGTATGCATTTTGTAGTCAGAGATATCTTTCCAGATTACTTTGTCATTCCCAGCTATGTCTTTCTATGGACCATAACCTGATTAACGACTATTTACTGAAGTATCAGTAAATAACGAACTTATGCAAATTAGTTATTGCAACTGCCAGTTTGTCACTTTCTAAAATATATATGTTTCAATAATGTTTAAAACAATGTAATTGGAGTCAGAGGTTTGTTTGTTTTTTTTGAACAGTGAAAAAAAGTGCAAGAAGGTGCTACATCCACCACGTGTGTTTCAAATGTGCCGTGTGGAAGTTTCTCTTAAATGTTTTGCCTTTTTGGGAAACGGAATGCACAGAGATCATTTTTAAGTATTTTCTTTGTGCTTAATATCTTTATAGTTTTGTGAGTTTTTATTTGTTTTCAGTCCAGTGGATGGTTTAAATTTGGGAGCAATCAGTTTGAGTGTAACCAAACCAATCAGTATATGTTTGTGAATTCTTTAGGGGCTGAAGAGTCATAGCATTTCCATCCAGTGTTGTTTTTCCTATCCATCCAAAGATGCACTTTATAGTTTCTAATATAGATTATCATCGATTAAATATGGTAAACAAGCATAGTAATGGTGTCTGACTTCATTTGAAACCTGATTTCTTTTTAGTTTAGAGAGTATGATTTAAATTTTGTTTCATATTTATTCTCAATATACACCCAAGATCTTCCTCGTTATCAGTGTTTCGGTTCATTTTGTAGAAAGTAAAAAATAAGTTTATTGAATTCTCAAGTAAAGAGGTAAAAATTAAAACACCAAAGTATGGTTTACATTTTGTACTACTTTGTCATTTTCCATTGCCTTCATCTTTTCAAGTGTTAATTGTAAAGAAAAATGTCAACACACTGTAAATACATAACATTGATTGCATAATTTGTCAGATTTATTTTGTGTGGTAGTGCCTATGAGTCAGGTCCTTCAGCATTCCACAACTTTTTAACACTTGCACACTTATCTAGCTGTACATTAATCGTTTTTGACAGACTACAGTCCAGGACATGTTTGCCCACTATGCTTCTATGCTACTGTCTGGAAAAACACTAGTGTCATCACATCAACAGTAATAAAGCCACACAAATTAGACATTAGAAAAGTATTTTCTTTCCATTTATATGGCCCAGTTATGTCCTCATGCTGTTCATATGCAACTTCCAGTTTTAAACATCCACCAAGACCGTGACTGAGTGCTTGTCTTATGTCTCTCCCCTCCAGGTGCCTTCATGTTACCATACTTCATTATGCTGGTGTTCTGCGGCATTCCTCTCTTCTTCCTCGAGCTGTCCTTCGGTCAGTTCGCCAGCCTGGGGTGTTTGGGAGTATGGAAGATCAGCCCTATGTTCAAAGGTTAGTGTCAATGTGTTTGTGTACATAAATCACACGCAAACATCAATTTTTGGGGCAAAAAACATTTTTTGCTTGAAAATACATGTTGGAGCCTCTTATATGCGGTCATGGGTTAGTGTTGGGGTTAGGTGTCTGTTTGTTTGTGTGGGTTGTGACAGGGCTGCCAGCTTTTCAGTTTATTTTGGAATGAGATTCAGTGTCTGTGAAGTCAGTGCATTTTATGAAAAGGCCTTATGTGACATAGTTTTTTCAACATGATAATGATGATTTTTCAACCAGCTGTCATGGCATTAGTGCCAATAAAGCTCTGTCTGTCATGACAGTCACTCTCTTTACAGCCATCTGCAGGCAGAAGGTATCTGCCTCATTTGCAGTCTCTAGCTGGAGTGATGTTGAGCACTGTCTAGCCACAATTACACATGGCAGATCCACAAGTTACATTTTTGTGTTTTGGGTTGTCAATAAACTCCAGATCACTGCTTGCTTAAGTTCACATCACACATGTTTTCAGGTTGTCCTTAGGTATATGTGTACGTACGTCCGTCCCATTCTTGTCAACGCAATATGTCAAGAATACCCTAAGGAATTTCTTCACATTTGGCACAAACGTTCATATGGACTCAGATGAACATATTAGTTTTAGGTGATCATAGGTCAAGGTCACTATGACCCTGCATCCATCTCATTCTCTTAAACACAATATGTCAAGAAAGCCTTGAGGGAGTTTTCTCAAATTCGGTACACATGTCCACTTGGTCTCAACCATGAACTGATTAGAATTTGGTGGTTGAAGGACAAGGTCACTGTGACATCACAAAACATGTCAATGGCCATAACTGAAGAATTTGCACATTGTTATGCAACAACTTCACACAAATGCCTAGTAGGATATAGTGATGAAGTGATCTCACTTCATCACAACTTTTTTTTATCCAAAAGGTCAAAGACCAACTTAACTCTAATATCATAATGTTTTCCAAAAAACACTTTCCTGGCTGTTACTCAGCGTCATATCTCAGGAACAGAAGGGGAGACGTTTGGTCAGATACTGAATTGATGACACTAATCTTGGATGCCCTCTTTGAAACTGTGTACATTGTTTAGATCTTCTGTCCTGCCTGAGGTAAGATGTTTGTGATGCATCCATCTTTTCACAGACATGGATGTAAACTCCAACTGCAACTTGACTGGTTCATGGAGGCATGGAAGTGTAAAGCGATAATTCTAGTCCTAAATAATAATATTACAATGTTTTTTGCACATCGACACATTAAAAACAGTTCACACAGCTCCACGAAAAAATCTAAAACACTTAAAACTTCTCACTCTGCTTATAACTTCTTTAGGACTGTTCTTTCTGATCCATCCTTGTGCCCAGGTGCACCACAGGTGCAGCAAGGGAGCCTTGGCAAGAAAATACCAAAAGTTCATTTGGCACATTCCTGATGCACCTAGTAGAGCGCGCCTGACTGTGATCTGGCCACGCCGCTAGTTTCACAAAAACAGAGCCTGCAGTGTCCTTTTGTGTGCACAGAGCATCAACTAACCATTGACGTGTGGAAGAAATTAAAACAAATTCTCTGTGCAGAGAAATTACTGAAAGCTGCTGATTCCAAAGACAGACGGATGGACATCTGAAACATCAGGCAGCACTTAACACATGTTTGATAAAATCATATTGTTTATCCTGCTGTAATATTATTTCTATACAAGTGACGGCTTTGTCAGCTGTATACTCTAAACAAGTTTGTGTGAGTCTTGCGGTCATTGCGTGAGAGTTGGTAGTCCTTGGTTTCAGTATCTCAACACAGGAAGATCACAGTTTTAACTATCACTTTTAAGAGTTGTCGTTATCTAAGGAATCAGTGCATGATAAAAAAAAGTTCAATTGTGAGGTGAAATTTTAATTCATTATTAAAAATTCAGCAGCTTGTTTTAAAGTGAAGAAACTAAAACTTTAACTACTGTAGATGCACCTATGATGTATCAACCATTATAAAGGTTCCATGTTCATAACAGAAAGCAGCTCCGTACAGCTATCGTAAGGATGCAGCCTCCCGCATGATGGTGACTTATCTTGAGCAAGGCTGTCACTTGCTTCACATTCAAATTCTAATGTTCTCCCATCCTGTCTTCTTCTCCCTTCAGGTGTGGGCTACGGCATGATGGTGGTGTCCACCTACATTGGGATCTATTACAACGTGGTCATTTGCATCGCCTTCTACTACTTTTTCATGTCCATGACAAACTTGCTGCCATGGACCTACTGCAACAACCCCTGGAACACGCCAGACTGCAGCGGGGTGGTGGGCGGCAGCCACCGGTTCAACGCCAGCCTGGCTAATGCTACCACAAACCTGGTAGCAGGGGTGTCAGAGGTAGTCAACCGCACCAAGAGGACCAGCCCCAGTGAGGAGTACTGGAAGTAAGTCTCTGGAGTCCAGCACCAATATTTATTTATTAGTAAAATGAGCACTAGTGATATGCATTGTGTAAGATTCTTTTCAGTATTGATCTCCAAACCCAACATGCAGCCATATGGTCAAAAGAATATCTTTATGGTAGTTTTAGTGGGGCAACAATTCGTATGATAGTTCAGCTTAATTTTGCCGAGTTATGCAAGTGACGTCTTTGGAATCAGGCCTATCGTACTTGAGGTCAAAATTGACTTGCACCTGTAAGATAAGCTTGCTACAAACATGCCTCCTGTTTGCAGAAAGCATACAAATATTTGGACTAGATTTTACTGGAAGGTGACATGCAGATGGTCTCCCATATTGTCCAGTTTTTTGGCACAGCTGTATGTTATTGGTTCAACCACAAAGCATTTAACAAATGAGCTGCTGGGTCATGTGTAGAAGGTCAATGAGGGTATATCCGAGTGCACCTGCTATTCATGTTCATATACAGTGGGTGCAGCTGCTCTGTGTAAAAACAGAATTTAGTGAAGTGAAATATAAATCAGTGGGTTGTGGTGATCGATTATCATCTAAGTCACATTACACAACTGGATGAGATGGGACAGAGAGACAGAGAGGGAGAGGATAGGAATGAGACAATTTTAATTGTTTCATTCACTCTGTCTCAGGTTGTTTCACCCAAACTAGACGAGTACAGAGCAGCTGTATAACCAACCAATTTAATGTGCCAAAAGCACATAACGTTTCTGTGGTCTTTTTACAGCAGCATGGTATTGGTCGCACATGACTCGATCAAGGTCCCCAGTGTATCAGCATGAGTAATGGCTCTGCAATTCAGATATCAAACATATTTAAAATGCCCATTTAATTTGCATTAAGCATGTATTATTTATGTAAAGGTGTATACTAGTTGCAGAGCGTTGAATTAAAAGGCTTCCATTCAGTATTATTTGTTAGTTGCTGTACATTCGTATTCTCAATGTCAGAGAGCCATTCTTCACCAAAGTACCATTACTTTGCCTCATGCTGTTATATCTTATTGCACCTGTCCATCCAATTTGTACCTTTTATTGTGCATGAAAACAGCAAAAGGATGGGCAAAGTGCATTTCAAGGGCAGGACGACACCAATATCATCTCAGTGCTCTCCTAAAGCACATGTGAACAAACGCAGAATGTGAGCACAATGTTTTTCTTTGGTAAAATCCTGTCCGGGTGAGCAAGCACTGTTAAGAGGGATGTTTATTTGGCTAATCCTTGCTAACAGATTATTCTCTGGCCTGTGTGTGGCATATAACACAGACTATACCTCACTTTTCACTGGCAGGCTTGACATAACTGTTTTAGACCATTTATACCACAGAGGCCATTAAAATTTGGATGTTCATGTAAGTAACTCTAATCCCGATTACAGCAAACCCCTAAAGCACTGTAAAATTACAAAATCTATGATAATTAGCCACAGTGTTTAGGAGATCTTTCTGTCTCTGTTTGTACTGACAATACTGCAATCATTCATCAGGCAGATGAGAAGATGAGTAGGTTGTATAATTATGAAGTGAATTAGAATTTCCATTCTAAATAACACCATTAAATTGTGTTTTAGAGCAACAATGTTTGGGAAATCTAGGGCCTCATTTTTGTTATATGTTGTCACCGTCTGCGTCCCATTTATGAAATTTTAATTAGACATAAACTCATTATTTCTACATTTAATTACTAGTAAGTAATATAGCAGTGCAGACCACCAAAAAGTCAGTAAGCAATGATTTTTCACAGAAAAACATTACCTTGTGGATGTCTTTGGTCATCATGCCTATAAGTATCACTTGAGTTGCCCTTAGACAAGACAAATATCACTTAAAAGTCAGACACATTACCATTGTTGACAAGTCCATGGTTTAAAGGCCTCTCATAATGTATAGCATCTTGTTTTTGTTCAAAACAGAAGACACTTAGTGGTGTCGTTAAAGTCTGATATTGCCTTTTCAGCGTTTGCTAAAAATTAGAAAATTATTCCTCTTTAAAAAGAAAAGCAAGACCTTAAGTCTTAATTTCAAAGACCTGTAACTGTCAGATAGTTTAACGTCTGAAACTCTCTCTACCTCCTCGTGTCTGTCTCTGTCTCAGACACTACGTGTTGAACATCTCTGATGATATTGGGAACTTTGGAGAGGTCCGTCTTCCTATTCTGGGCTGCCTCGCTGTGTCTTGGTTTGTCGTCTTCCTCTGTCTCATCAGGGGCGTTAAATCCTCTGGAAAGGTCAGCTTCACTCAAACACACAAACACACGCATGCGCACACACACATGCGTAATCACACCCAAAGACATTTAGGCTTGACCACATGCAAAAACCAACCTTATATTCAAACCGTATCTTAAGTATTTCTGCTAACATCACACTTCTCATGCACACAGGCATTCTTGACTCTTGTCACTTTGCTAAAGAAAATTACTACTTCCAGCTGATCATCACATCGTCTGACTGTGTGTGCGTGTGTGTGTGTGTGTGCAGGTGGTGTACTTCACAGCCACATTCCCCTATGTTGTTTTAACCATCCTGTTTATCCGTGGCATCACCCTGGATGGAGCCATCAACGGCATCAAGTACTACCTGACTCCACAGTGGCAGAAGGTCCTTGATGCAAAGGTATTCACTTTAACACATAAACAGACAGATGAAGAGATGAACTAGAGATAGAAATTTTCTTTTCACTACCTCTCACTGCGTGTGGTTTTGTTTTTGTAGGTGTGGGGAGATGCAGCGTCCCAGATTTTCTACTCTCTGGGCTGTGCATGGGGTGGTCTTATTACCATGGCTTCCTATAACAAGTTCCACAACAACTGTTTCAGGTTGGTACTCCAGAATATGGATGAACAAAAACAAATTACACTAAAGGAATAATTGACCATTTTAGGATATACACCAGGGATGCACAGATTCTGAAATTTGGGCCATTATTGATGTTTAAAATAAAATTTGGCCAGAACCGATGTTATTTGTCGTCATTGTTGAAAAAATGCGTCCCCTGACTCATCAATAGTGAGTTTTCTGCATCCTTTTGTTCTGAAGGTGTCCAGGGGAAGATCTCTGTTCATCCCAAACACGGTTTCTATTGTCCGTGGGACACAAGGATGCCTAAGCCTCGCTTTTTAGACTGTTCAGCATTAATGTGACACAACAGAAAAACATCAATCACTGCCATCAGTGAATGTCAGCTTATTGCCAATAGGTGCGTGGCAGCCAACAAGCCTGATACTAGTGTTCAGCTGATAAATCGTAATATCAGTCATATTGACAGAACCCTTTTAGTTTAAACAGACCGAGGCAGCCTTCCGCAACGGGAGGGACTGTTGATGACGTCACACGTGCAAGCCACTGGCAATGGATAAACAGGTAATAGCAGGAATAGCAGGAATAAGCAGCTAGTAGCAAGAGGGAAACGCAAACCTGACAGACACTGTAAAGATGAAAGATGAGCAACTGAGGAGACAAGGAATTGCGCGTCCTCCTTGCTCTCGCAAACGAGGAAGCCATTAACCGTGGGGATGGTGAAGAACAAGATCATTTATGAGAGAATCGCCGCCTGACTAGCCGCGGCTTCCCTCCCGCGTCACTGTTTACATCACACGCTGAGCTAGACGTTTTGTTACTTGCTCACGCCCCCCATTGCCCCAAAAACGGCACATTCTGTATAAACAAAAGTAGGTGGCCGGCATTTTGCCACACTCCCCGATTTTGTTTTTATACTGCCAATGCTGAAAAAAGACTGATTGGGCTTTCCTGCAAATTTTCACAATTCCTTTCTAAAACGGGCTATATACACTTATTTGCTTTCTTGCTGAGAATTACATGAAAAGATTGATAACACGGTCCTATCTGTATGGCAAATATAGAGCTGGAGCCAGAATACAAATACCATAGATTGTCATTTTTACTCTGTGGTTTTTGGACGGATTGAACAAACAAAAAGTAACATGCTGATTAGCATTAGGTGAGCATTACGTGCTGGTGGGCAGACTTTTTTTTCCCTTACCTTTGGGCAGACTCAGGCTTGCTGTGTACCCTCTGCTACATTGTTAAACTAATGGACTGCTGGCTGTGGCCTCATATTTAACTCTCATGAGTGCCTAACCAAGCAAATGTGAAAGTATTCCTTTAAGAGATCAGATGAAACCCTCACAATAAAAAAAAACAGTCTGGTGCAGTCTTTCTAATTATGGCTAATGACGTAAAGGTCCTTTATATTGTGCACAGACTAATGCTATTATCAAGCAAAAATGTATACTTAACATGTCGGCCTTCCAGAGACAAAGACAGCTTGATGACCATGCATGTTTGAAGTTATGCAGCTGGATTTTGCAGAGCATTAAGAATGTGAGGCTTCTATAGTCACACTGTAATTAAAGCAGCAGTTACAGTGTAAGTGGCTGCCTCTGCCTGTGTGAATATGACCATGCTCATTTTGCATCAGGCTATGCTGCTGCAATGTGTCTGCTACACAGACCAGCATCTTATTATTTGCCCTAATCAGAGGAGCTCGGCAGAGAGAGTCAGAAGACAAGGAGGAGTGGGAGAAGAGGAAAGATGAGGGGACAGGAAGGAAAGGGGAGTTGACAGAATGTAGAGAATAACTCACATGCTACTGGGGGCTTCAGTACAGAGGGAAGGGACAACCAATGAGACGAAAAGGATAAGTGGCTTTAAGTTGTGCAGGCTGTATGACACCCCCCCCCCCCCTAATGAATCAGGGCTGGACAGTGATGGAGGAAGTGAGAGGAGGAGGAGGGTAAAATAGTCAAGAGCCAACTTCAAGGCTACAGGTCTGAAAAGAGAAGGGGAAAGGTGAGATAAGGTTGAACAGGAGGAGGGACAGAGATAATGTTTTTTGGGCTTGTGTTAAAAGGCAGGTTGCACTATGCTTGAACGCCAAGGGAGCAAGCGAGAGGCTGAGGAGAAGGTTAAGACGGAGGAAAGGGGACATAGAAGGAGATAAGGAGAGGAAAAGATGTCATTTACTCTCCTGAGCTTGTCTACACATGCCGACGAAGTGAGGGCATTAGGGTAGTGGGGGGTGGGGGTGGAGGGGGCGAGGAGGGTGAAGATATAATTTGTTCCTCTGCCAGGAGCTTGAGGTTGTGCTATCTGCGCACACAGCTGTACAGCGGCCTAATCAGCTTGTGTTGTGCCGCTCCGTCCCTGTGGAGTCACTCTCTGCACTCCTGTAACACCACCAATTGGTGCACATGCAGAAGTGCAGAGAGTGTGAGACTAAGCGGGCCTGATTGGTGGTTTGTGACAAGCTGAGAAAGGGACCAGCATCAAAGTTGTCAAAGACATCCTCTGTGATAACTCTAACAGGAAGTGTGAAGACACAAAGCACTGTACGACCACATAGTTCCCTTGTTGAATTTGAACAAAGTCCAAGTCTGAGTCAAGGAGAGTAAAGATGAAACGGTGTTCTCTGCACATCCTCCAGCAGTATGCAGCTGAAACTGGTGCGTCTCAAAACAGGGACAGCAAACTTCAAGGGAAAATTTGTAGTTTTTAGTTGTGCCAGCAGACTACTGCGTCCTCATCTGAGTCATCTTAACTCAGAGTGTAAACTCCGTTAGACTAAATCTGAGCATTCTCTGCTATTAATTAGATCTAAAGGTGAAGTCCTCCTGGATTAATGAGGCCATATTCTACATTTCTCTTTCTATTTAGTGTCATACACTGTGCCATTTGTGAGAGCACAAATAAACCATAGCTATATCTGTTTTCCAAACCTGTACCAGGAAATTGTGGTTCACATAGAGAAATACTGTATCATTACTGAAAGTGGCTTTTGTGCCATTTTCCCTGTCCTTGAGACAAAAATCTCAGCAATTCCATTTACCAACCTTGGATAGATTTGTCGACATTTGAAGGATTTACAAAGGTGCTGTTAAGTTTGGTCGTCATTTATCTCAGGAAATGACAAATAAAATTGCTATGCACTTATGTTTTATTTCATGCACCTGCAACCTTGTGGCACTTGTGTCAAGTGGAACGTGGAACTGAGTCTTGCGGCACTTATTCTTGAAGGCTTGTCCTTGATCACCTGGGACTTGGATTGTACCTCATTTTTACATTGCTTTAGGAAAAATGCCTCTGCCAAATGAATACATGTAAAGTGCATTTAATTTACAAGACATGTTGTTGTAGATGTGGGCTGACTGATAGCTAATGCCTAAAGTAATGGTACTATCATTAGCAATAGTAAGTTATAGTTAGATCACACACATCAACACTCTTCTCTTCTGTAGTTCAAGCCTCTGTCCTCACTATGCTGCTGTTGTGTGCAGCAGTAAATCATAAACACTGTTGTTGTTGCAATTAAGAATAGCTAGGACTATAAGCTTACTCAAGGTTTGCTGAATCATTTGACAATGATATAAATGTTGTGAGAAGTCACCTTTGAATGATGCATTCACCTCATAGTAAATCAGGACGCTATATGACAGGACATGAAAGCATTTCTGAGTGAAAAAAGTGTTTCTTCTCTGGACAGGGACAGTATAAATGACAACATTGCTTGATTCATTGGTTCAAAATGCAACTTTATCCCATTTGTTTTGACAGGTGAATTAATACCCAACATGTTTTTCTTCTTTTCTACAGAGACAGCATCATCATCAGTATAACCAACTGTGCGACCAGCGTGTATGCCGGCTTTGTCATTTTCTCCATCCTGGGCTTCATGGCACACAACCTAAATGTCCCTGTGTCAGAGGTGGCCGACCACGGCCCGGGCCTGGCCTTTGTGGCCTACCCAGAAGCCCTCACTCTGCTCCCCATTTCACCACTGTGGTCACTGCTCTTCTTCTTCATGCTCATCCTTCTGGGACTGGGGACTCAGGTGAGGATGGAAAATTCTACGCTACACACAGACAGACTGTGCTTACACTCAAATTTAAAGTCATGTCTAAACACATTAATGCTTAAACATGGAATGTGAATTATTTTTATGATATTAAATTCATGTTTGTGGTAAATGTGACGATGAGTGCAAAATTGTTTCCTTTTTGTATTTGTGATGTTCAAGCTTATTTGGGTCATTGAGAACCTGATCTTACAGCAGTTTGACCTCTTTGTTAAAGGGACAGGTCACTCCAAATTCAAAAATACATATTTTCCTCTTACCTGTTGTGCTGTTTATCAATCAAGACTGTTTTGGTGTGAGTTGCTGGGAGTTGGAGATGGCAGCCCTAGAGATGTCTGCCCTGTCTCAGATATAACAAAACTACATGGCCCCTTGCCTTTTGGTGCATTAAGTGCCAAAACATATATTTGAAAAACACAACAGCAATGTCTCTTTCCAGAAAGCATGACCTGGTTACTTAAGATTTTCCACAGACCTTACTGTGAGCAGTTTCATGTAGGAACCATTTTCTCTCTACCGAACTACACCCACTAACTGTATCACTGCGCACAAGGAAGCGTGCATCTACTGCTAGCTCATCTAGCATCACTGAGCTAGCTAACACTACAGCTGAGCCAAGGAGGACGCCATTAATGTTTACATCTCACGCTGCCATGAGAATGAGCAAGTAGATCCGTGAAAAGTAGAAGTAATTTTAGCATCTGCCCAATCTCATCTGTCATCTAATGTCTTTATGACGTCTGCATCCCTGTTCTTTAGTTCTGTCTGCTGGAGACTCTGGTGACGGCCATCGTCGATGAGATCGGTACAGACTGGATCATCAGGAACAAGACCGTTGTCACACTGTCAGTGGCCATAGCTGGATTCTTACTTGGAGTGCCACTAACGTCACAGGTAAGTCCCAAAGACATGAAAGACAAGTCTTTGAACACAGTTTATTTTGTCTCATGGGGGTGCAGTTTTGATTCATTCTCTGGTTTGTCTATGCAGGCAGGAATCTATTGGTTGCTACTGATGGACAACTATGCTGCTAGTTTCTCTTTGGTCATCATCTCCTGCATCATGTGCATCTGCGTCATGTATGTTTATGGTAAGACAAAAAAACATGCCGTGACACACTAATATGACACACTTCCTATAAAAACATATTGACTGTGGTTTGCAATTTGGGTTTTATTTCTGGTTTGGCGGTTCACTCATCTTATCTCTATAGACGATTTGCCACACCTAGACATTATGATTCCACAAAGAGATTGTTTCAGCATAATAGAGTCTGAAAGCAGAAACATTTTCTGTCACCAGAACATCAGCGGTAAATGTCAGATTGTCTGCGTCAAGCAAGAGTGGAGACAGTTGCATGGGAGAGGAACGTTTATCAAGGGAGGCAGAAGTTTTCAATGCCTTGTCAGTACATGGATTTTAGCATTATTAACTGATATGTTCTAGCTTCTTTAAATAAAAAGAATGTGAAACTCACCATTATACACCCAAATTAAACAATCACAATAAAAGATTTCGTTGTACATGAGGCAGATATTAGCGCAGGCGAGCACACAATGCTACAATGACTTCTCTGGTCTTAATAACGTTCCTTACATGAGCTGAACACTAATACAGCTACAATGGTGGATTTATAGTGTTAGGCCCTCAGGCTGCACTTGTTGTGGACACACATTTTGACACTGCATGGTAACGCAAGCATATGTGCAGGGAGAATAGACAGAAAGGCACATGAATCGAAGGACATAAGATGTGTAAATGTATGGGTAACTATATCCTGTGATGACAAAGCAGTGCCTTTCTCTACAGGAACATACACAGGATTCATATTAAAATTAAGAAGTGGGTCATTACTGAGTGTATAATTTAAAGTAATGTTCTTTATATTAATCATAATAATGCGTTATATGTAGGCACTGTAAAGACACAGTTAAAAAACAAGCAGCAATCAAACAGAGCAGTAATATACAATAAAAGGTTAATAGAATAACTAGGTATAAAATCATAAAGTCATCATCTTTGCAAAACTCAATGGGAGTGTAACCATTAGAGCGTGAGTATGTGAATAATGGACTTTTTTTTTTAAACTTTGCTATGACCCAAGCCATGCATCAGTTTCTCGTAGTCCAATCAGGAGCAAATTCAAATCAGCCCAAGTCAGCGACACACAGTCTAATATTAGCGCTGAGATGATCAAGATAAATAAGAATGTCAGTGGATACATTTGATATAAGACACTTACTTTTGCGCAAATCCATCTGTCAAATTTTTTACTTTTTTTTTAATCCAACCAATGGGGGCCCCTATACAAGTGGGGTTCCTTGGCTGCTGTCTTGGTCACCAACTTCAGCAAAAATAGACACGACAGACAAAAACAAACTACATAAATTTAGGTTCAAGAGGCTTACACAAACATCACTCCGGAATACATTAAAACTCGCAGACTGATGATATACACAGAGTCCAAAATACTTGACGGCAGGGTTTACCTTGAGGTAAAGGATCTAGACAGATAACATGCTGACTCTATTCATAATCTGCTTTCATATGTTTATGTGTTCTTTGTCATTATTAAATGTAAAATGAGTAATAAAACTTTGATACACACATATTTTCCTGGATAACATTTGTTTTGATCACAGGTCACACAAACTACTTTAAAGATGTGGAGATGATGCTGGGTTTCCCTCCTCCTCTCTTCTTCAAAGTCTGCTGGAGATTCATCTCCCCCGTCATTATCAGTGTGAGTGAACGCACACGCATACAAACGCACCTGCTGATTTGGGACCACAGTCACAGTGACGTAGCTATCTGAAGGACATTGAGTGTAAGCTAAACTTTGCACGTTGTGAGTGACCTGACCTACATTTGAGCTGCCATCAACACTAATCTGTTTGGCTACTGTTGGCTTTGTTTCCAGTATAAACCTCTAAAAGCAAATCTTTCTGACTGGGAAATGGACACATGCAGCTCCTATCAATGGTATTTCCCAAGAAGGCGTATTAGTCCACTAAGCTGCTGGGCCAACCAAGAAATTCATTGTTGTGGATTACTGGTCAGATTTCAGGCACTTTTGTTCTCTCGCTCATTTCACTACACAGATTAATGCCCTGCTCTCCAGGGTCTCTGCTCGAGCTGTGACTTAACTCAGTGCTGTTGGAAACAGTCATGATATCTTATCATAATTATCTGCAAATTTTATGTTACAACAAAGGTCTGTTTGCTGCTAATGCCAGTTTCTTGTAAAACAAAAAAAAAGAAAAGAAACTGGAAGTCATGTTTTACCACAGAAACAGCAGCTATTTGTTTGGACAAATTTAGTCTCTATATATAGACTCTACATTCAGTGAATGTAGAGTCTGTAGGCAAACCCCGGAGATCTTGCCTCCAGAAGAAGAGCGGAAGAGCCCTGGTTTACGGTGCTAGGCTGTTTAGTCCGCGTGATATTGATCAATCACGTTTGAGCCGGCTACAGTTGTTGCCAGGTTAAAAGCTCCATGCGGTAAACTAACGAGGCGGAACATATTTGGCGTCACTGCAAATTCTGAATCCATCGCAATGGTTCAGCATATTTACTTATATATAAATGGAAGTCGGAAATGGAAATTTGCCTCCTCAAACTGGAATGCCAAAAAATCAGGGGTCTGACTTCCAGCAGACGGCCATACAGCCGATGGGTTCCGAAAATGGGACAAATGAAATCAAGATGAGGAACTCTAAATGATTAACACTAATTATCCTGGTATATATTATTGGGTTTTTACCTATTATTGTGAATTTGATCAAATATATTAAATCGTGTTAAGTTTTCTTTTCATGACCCTCTTTCCGCAGTATGTTTGATACGAGTTACACAGTGAAGAAAAACATTTAAACAGTTCTTTTTTTTTAGTAGCTCTCCCCTCTGTAGCCCCTCTGTATTTTTAAATAAAGTGTAACTTCCTAGAGCCCTTACTCATTCACCATCTCTCTTCTGTCCGTGTAGTTCATCCTGATCTTTACAGTGATCCAGTACAAACCCATCACCTACAATGACTACGTGTATCCCGGCTGGTCTCTGGCCATCGGCTTCTCCATGGCTCTGTCCTCAGTGATCTGCATACCCATCTATGCCCTCTACAAGATCTCAAGGTCCCCAGGAGCCACCTTCAGAGAGGTACGGCCCCCCACAGCTGTTTCTCCTAATAGACTGAGCCTCCATGGAATTTCTTGCAATGTGTGTTAGATAAATTGTAGGATGTAAACCTATTATCCCACTTGTACAATTTTTACCTTTATATAGCTGACACTTTTGTCCAAAGCGACTTATAATAACTGACTTTATAGAGTGGTAGCCTGGCTCCCTTCATAGTCACAAGCCAATTGGCAGTAGCACAGCATAGTGGACAGGCTGGGGTGTATGCTTTGATCATGTCCTGGATGTAGGATGGGCCTGAGCCATTTGCAGCACAATAGGCAGGAACCATATATACATATATTGTCTTGAATCGAATTCAAGCAGCCACTGAGAAGCAGTGCAGGGTGCTCTGTGGTGTGGGAGAACTTTGTTAAGTTGAAGACCAGCTGGGCTGCTGCAATCTTTAAGAGCTGCAGAGGTTGAAAGGCACGCGCAGACCCATCAGCCAGTGTGAGTTACAGTAGGCTAGGTATGAGATAACAAGAGCCTGGACTAGAACCTGCATCATCTCCTTTGTGAGGAGTAGATGTACCCTCCTGATGTTGTTGAGAATCTGTAGAGGCGAGTTGTTGCAGAGGTCACCCAGCGTCACACCCAGGTCCCTTGCCCTCCAGGTCAAAGACACAGTTCTCAATCATGATAACGAGGTCCTGGACAAGAGATGCCTCACCTGGAATGAGAAGCAGCTTAGTCTTGTCAAGGTTGACGTTGAATCATGGCTACATGTCAAGAAACTTCCATATATCATCAAAACATCAGTTGTTTATTTATTTATTTAACAATTTTTTACATTTTCATGATAACCTGTTTATTTCCTGTACTGAAGGATTCCTGTGTCTTGCATTACTTGGCAACATGTAGTCTAGCTAAACACTGATCAGCTGATAGTAGGTAAGGATTTCATATGCAAACAAACAGGAGTTTCAAATTCCTGACCAATTTTGAAATCCACTTTCATCGCACACGAGAACATTTCTCACATGTGAATACAATGCATCCCATGACCTCGAATTTATTATGAACTAGAAAAAAGTTAAAGTTTTGTTTTAAGCCCTTAAAGGGATAGTGCACCCAAAAATTTACTTGCGGAGATCCCAGGGGAGAGGGGGTAGCAACACAACTCCACCTAATGGAGGCTTACGGCGCCCCAGATTCAGACGTCCAAAAACACATAACTGAAACCACAGAATATCTCCATACTGCTCGTCCGTATTAATCCAAGTGTCCTGAAGCCCCGACATAAAAAGTTGTTTGGAAAAACGGAAAATCTGAACTCTGTTTTTAGCCTCATTGTAGCAACAACAACTTTTTATGTCGGTGTTGCTACCTCCTCTCCCCTGGGATCTCCGAAAGTGTTGTGAGGACTCTGAAACTTCACCTGAGTCTCCCTCGGCATATGGGTGAGTAGATAATGGCTGAATTTTCGTTTTTGGGTGCACTATCCCTTTAAGGCATCTAAATTGCCAATATGGATATAAATGTCAAAAGTAGTCGGACTAACAGTTCGACCCCTTCCCCCCCCTTCAGTTTCCGCTCATATTGATGCTGCTTTGAATGACGTGTCCCTCTTTTTCTGTCTATCTCAGCGGTTGAAGTTTGCTTGCCGGGCACATCCAAAGTGGGGCCCTGCCCTGCAGGAGCACCGGACAGGCCGCTACGCCCCCATGGCATCCGAAGACACTGTGGAGGCTCGTCCCCTCAAGGAAAAGGAGGAGCTGAAGGAGGAGCTCAAGGAAGAGCTGAAGGAGGAGGAAAAGGATAGAAAGGATGAGATCAGCCTCACCATCCAGGGAAGCAATGGCTCCACTAACACACACAACAACCCCAACCCCAGCGCATAGACGGCCCTCTGCTCTGTCAGCGCTACTGGGTGCAGCTCACATGCTCCACCATCTCTTCCTCCCTTCTCCTCCCTTCTCCTCCATCCTCACCCCACTTTCCCACAGTCCTCTGTGGGGGAGATCCCATTCGCTGGAGACCTTTACATATTGTAAGGGCTTATTATATCTATCCTAACCTCTTCTATCTATCTGTGTGTTGTCTCTAGATAAACGAAGAAGAAAAAAAAACGAAAGGAAGAAAAAATTGGGTCATCATCCAAAAGATTTGTATGTATGTTAGTGTGTGTGTGTGGGTGGGTTGTTAATTTGTTACACATAATTTAATAATGCAGTTTGTTTTTCCTTTCATTTTTTTGTAAAACTTGTATATGTCATCTTCATATGCAGTTAGAGGTACAGTAGATTGTGAAGCTGCATGGGTTTGTTTTGTGCATGCAGCAACATAGAGACACACACTGTTCTCCTTTATTCTGTTAGCTGGGTCTGTTTGGGATCGGTGACTTTCTAGCAGCAGCGATTTGACAGCTGGAGACTTGTGAAGCGATACACAGTGGTGCTGTAGTAAAGAGGAGCAGGGTGAACTGTGCCTGAACTGGCCATTTACAGTTTGATGATGCTGGAAGATGGAAATCGTATCTATTCTGTTGCCAGGAAAAGAGGCGGACACACTCATTCACACCCGTACACTCACACTATTGTACATTTTACAGCACACAGTGACCTCAACCATAGTTGATCTCAGCTTAAGACTAAGCCTGTTGTTATTTTATGCTGCTTCTTATAAAAAGTTCGACAGAGCACACATATTTAACACCCGAGATGGCGACTCACACTTAGGGCTGATTTTCTGTGGAAATTTCCTCCATTTGTAACTTTTTTTTTCCACTAAAGCTGCTTAAACTTTGAAAACTCAGCAGAGAAATATCAGTGAACTTAAATGGTGCTGTACTCTCTGCCTCCGCATTCACACACACACACACACACACACACACGGACACACACACACACAGACACGCACACATGCATTTATTTAAATTTTTTGGACAGAAGAGATCCCAGTGCCCATTTCTCAGGGTCCAAGCGAAGTTAAACTTGGTTTCTTCTTGTTCCTTGCCTGTGGAAACTTCGTCTCCACTTAGGTGGCCTGTTAAGATTATAGGGACCGAAACCACCTAACTTTCCCCGCTGTCAACAAACACCAACACACACACACACAAAACAGGTGGATGCAACTCTGTATATAGAAGTGCCATCTTTCCTTAAGTCTTCCAGGCATTCTTTTTGAGTGAAATGCATCTTGGGATGTAGTCTGTAAAGGAGGATCCGAGCGTGAGGACGTAGCTAGTGAAAGGATCGTAGGTGTGTCGTAGTCTGTGTCTCCTGTGGGTCGTAGCAATCTGCCCCATTAAGGCATGTTACCAAAAACATTACCTGAGTTACCTGAGTCCTGCACATGTTTTTGGTAACATATATACTGTATATCTCAGAAAGACTGGTATGGTGTCAGTCTCTTACAGTCAGTGGAACCTTTAATGTATTTACAGGCATTTTTTTTTAGCTCTGAGCCAAGCTGTGCAGTGACTGGTGGAGAGACAGAAAGCAGAGAGATGCAGCTTGTTTCCAGATGAATACAGAATAAAGATCTTAAAAGAGTTATGTAGATTTAAATGTAGCTGTATAGTATCGTTCTCTCAGTAGAATTCTCCTTTTTACCTCTCATTATTGTAAAGTAACTTAGTAAATAATTATAAAGACCGCATATGTTTATTTTGTACAAAAATAAAAACTACAGAATCATAATTAACATATTTACCATTCCTCATCCGTGACTTGATTTGTTGTTGTTTTGTTGGAGGCTGTGACAGGACAGGGAGAGGGGTCTCTTTAGCATGCAGAGGTGGGTCTCCCACAAGTGTCTGATTGGAAAGCATCCAGGACAACTCTGTAGTAGTGTGGTGGCAGTCTAAATACAGAACAGATACATGGGACGTGTTATTTTGTCATTGTGACAGCTGTGTGAAGATCACATGCTTTTGGTCGTTTCATCCTAAGATGCTTTGTTGGACTCCTACTCAGGTGGTAGAGAGATGCTTTTAGCTTCACAGGCAGGGAGGATTTTTGGGATTGCATCAGGTCTGGCTGTAATGTTTCTTCGTGTTGTAGTTTTTAGCTTTTCTTTGTTTGTGAGCTGTCAAATCATCAGTGATATCGAAGAAGTTTGGAGAACTAGAGGGCTATGATACCTGTATGAGCATGGAACATATTTACATGATATACAGAATTGTTGTAGATTGTATACAGCACATTTACACATATGGTTTGATATTTTGGGATATGCTCGTGTTTGCTTTCTTGCTGAGTCAGTTGAGAAGATTGATAACACTATTATGTTTGTATGGTAAATATGCGGTTAGCTTAGCTTAGCATAATGACTGGAGATGGATGGAAACAGCTAGCCTGACTCTGACCAGAACAAAATCTGCCTACCAGCTCCTCTTAAGCTCACTTATTTATTATTTATTTAATTTCATCTAAATTGCAGGGTTCAACAACAAGGATTGCCTGGTTGTGCGGGGCAAGTAAAGCGCCACATCTGGCTAGTAAATCTAGCATCTCTCTTGCCCAGTCAGGCAACTGGTAAAACAGAAATATACACATTGTTTTTCCTGGAGCTGATGACAGAAGTAGTTAAGGAATGAGCCATCTTGCCTCCCTTTCAACTCTGTTGAGAGTTGCACACGAGCAGTAGTGATCTAGCACTCGTGGCAAAATGGCAATATGAAGACTGAGCGCAAGCATTTCGATTATCTTGGAAGCAGGAGTGTAGGTATGTGACGTTAGAGGATGTGGGCAAAACTCAAACTTTGTATTGCCCAGATTGCCGCAAGTGTGAGAGCAAGACGGATAAAACGGGGTTGTTTTTCATGACATTTAGCTTTACTCTTTGCCATTTGAAAAATGCTAATAAGTAAGACAATTTGTATAGGGACAAGAAAGCCACTTGACCAACTGGGCATGGAAAAAAACATTAATGTTTGTTTATTATATACAAAAACTTGCTGGTTGCCAGACGACTCGTCATGAGATAGTACAGCACGTAACTGCACGTAAGTCATCAAATTGTCATTTTGACACATGAATTTATGTATGGAATAAACAAACAAGTTCTGATGTGTTAATTACTGAGCTTTAGTAGTGCTGGTAGGTGGATCTTTTTACCTTTGGATAGCACTGTGCTAGCTGTTTCCTTTGTTTCCAGTCTTTATGCTAAGCTAAGATAACCAGCTGCTTACTCCAGTTTCATATTTAGCAAACAGATACGAGCGTGGTATCAGTCAAGTCACCGAACTCTCAGGAGTAAAGCAAAAATATGTGTTTTCCAAAATGGTGAACTATTCTTTGAAGGATTTATATATGTTCATGCTTATAAGGCTTTTCAGCAATTTTCATAAATACTGAAGCACAATTTCAGACTAAATCTGCACATCTTTTCTTTTCTTTTACCACTTTCCCCCACAAGTATGTCGTCAGAGGTGGATAAGGATTTTAATATGACAGTGTAGTTGCTCCTTTGATCCACAAGATGGAGCAATGCTGACACTCAGGGTAGTAAAGGCACAACAGAGGTGAACTGTGAAATAAATACAAAAAGCCCAACAGACACCAGACTTTCTCTGGTTATGAGTAAAGGAAGCAACAAGGAGAGAGGTCAGTGATAAGCACAGGAGCTCAGACATAGTGAAAATAATCACAATAAGCACAGTGAGCGTTCTGAAACAAGCACACATTTCTACCCAGGTTTTTTTACAGGACAGTTCTCAGATGATAGAAACGTCCACTGGCTAATCACAAAGGTGGAGAACTGTAGCTTTGGCTGGTAGTTAACGGTCTGTTTTTACCTTCTAGTTTTGGTTTATTCCTAAACTAGTCACACCACACATTGTATTTTGTGATAGCATTTTTTTTATTACATTACTGCAAAACCAGGTGCTCTATGAAACAATACACTTTCACCATCTACTAATCTAAATATGTTGCGTTGCTTCCTCTGAGTAGAAATCCATCTAAGGAGTGTTTCACTTTCTACATGAGGTTTTATTTGCTGAAAAAGGAGAATGTGAAGTTCTTATTCTCAGCGCATACTGGGACAGCTTGTAGCTCAGACCATTTCCTGTTTGTGGTTGCCTGTCTCATGTGTTCATGCTGTAGTAAGTGAAGCTTAGCCACCATGTTACCATCTCTATATATCCCGACCCTCACCATCTCTGCTGGCCCCACAACTCTTCCTCCCTTTGTACAGTAATGTAAAAAATATATAATCGGACTGTGTGTATGTGTATGTTTATCTTTGCTTTGATTTCGGGGGTGGGTAAGTGTGTTTTTGCGGGTCAGGGGAGGGTGGGTTATTGTTTCACTTTGTTTTTGATTTGTCACTTTTCTCGTAGTGTAATGTAGACGGCGTCAGGTGTATTGTGTACTCTGTGTGTAGTGGAATAGCTCTTACTGCTGAGCCTGCATGTAGAGCAGGTGTAGTGTCAGTATTGATGTCAATGTACCTCTAACCTGTCGGAACTAGCCAAGTCTTATTCTGCTAATGATATAGTCTATCTTTTAAGAAAAAAAAACAAAAACATTTTGTACTAAAAGAAGAGAAAGAAAACTACATATTTTATCTTCAGATTTTAATCACCGTTTATCCAATGTTCAATGACACTACTCTTTTTGTTTGTTTGTTTGTTTTTGAAGTTGTATTCATTGAAAGATTAAAGATAAAGCCAGCTAATTTTAAAAAAGCATTTCCAAACAAAAAACTTTGGATTGAAACTTGAACTACAAGAGAATGGTTCGTTTTTACATTGAGCTCTGGTGTAGAAGGCGGCTGCAGCTACATGATGATGCTTTTTTTAAAAAACAATATCACATGAACTTAAAGCTATATTTTACAAAGTGTAGTGCCAACAGTCGTACCAGATGTTTACCTTGAATATTCTGTGGCCCTTAACCCAAACAGTTTGGCTTTTTCTGTCTAGTTGTTACAAAATATTTAGAAAAATGGTAAAAATCAAAACACCAAAATAACTCTGCCTCAAAGACTAAATTGGCATCAGGACCTATGAACTCATATTTTCATTCTTGTGCAGCTCTGATGCATAATATCACAACACAATATAGTTTTACTTGTACAGTTTAGGCAATTATATGGCTTGTATGTATCAGGCGAGGGCTCAGTTACTGTTGTAATCTGATTTCTCTTTTTGGATACCCTTCGATTATCTGGCAGCCATAGGAGTAAGATCAATTTAGTCATTCAGAAAACCTACAAAGACACAACTGACAGTAGTTAATAACTGACCCGTGTCTTGAGATACTAATATGCTATTGCCTACTATAATGTTACACTGAAGTGACTGTGCAGAAAGTCGCTGATGCTGAAGACGTGAAGCTTTGGACCATTTTTATACACAAATTCACAGCACAACTGCTCTACTGTACTAAAAACAAAACTGTGATTTTACCTTGTTTCTGTGGTTCTCTGTAAATTGCAGAACATTACCTCTTGAATTTCTTACTACTGCTCATATAAGCATAATCTTATGTTTCAGCACTTTAAAGAAATCATTCATTTTTTTGTATAAGCAACAGGACGAAACTGAATAATGATTCACACTACCATTAAAAAAAAGAAAACAAGTACAGTAAATAATGTCTTACTATCAGTGGTCTGGCTGAAAGGAACTGTCCAAGTGTCAGTGGACAAATGCCAATGTAAATTGTTTTTATGGGAGGAGTGGAGAGGAAAAGCACAAGTGAGAAAAGAGAACACAGTTCTTCTGGTATCCTCTATCATATCTATCTGTCTGTCTATCTATCTAACCACGTCTGTTCTTCTTGTTCTTCAACCTTTAGGGCCAAAATCCATTGAAATGTCTTAGTCCTGTCAGCTGTATATCGTAAACTGTTGAATTACAAAATGGTAAATAAAATCTATTTTAAAGATCAGTTCGCTGCAGTCTTGTGTTGTTTCGTGATGTTTTTTAACATCCCCTCATGTGACTCAAAATGCAAAATGCTGAACTTTCTAAGAATAAATGTAATAACTGTGGTATTTTACATTCACCCCATTCTTTTCTGGTTCACTTATCCTTCATGCTGTAGGTGCTGCAAAAAGGCCTTCAACAACTTAATGAGTGAGCACTAAAGCTGAGTTTGAATTATTCATACTATATACCAGTATTATGGAAATGTATGGAAAAAGACTATGTGAAAAGAATAAATATTACATACAACATGGACAAATACAAAGTATGGAATCCTCATTACCAAAATTGTGCTATATTTCTCTATTTACCAGTGATCCAGACTTTCTGCCACTTTAAAGTCAGACTAAATAATCTTTGAAAAAGAAACACAACATTCCCACAAATTGAAAGTTACATTTATAGGGAATAAATGCACCTTTGATCAATCCAACCTAAACAGAAGTTTGGTGCTACAGCCTCACTTGGTCTGTTATGACCACTTGCTAATGTTTTCCAAAGTTAGCAGACTTTAAAATAAAATAAAAAATATAGCTGTGCAACTGCTGCTGAGTGAGTTTGCAGTCTGACTTCTTTACCTACTCCATGTTTTAGCATATTAGGGAATTTTGTTTTGTCCATGGGTGAGGTGATAAATAGCCTACTTGAATTACTGTTGATATGGCTGCCTACCAATAGTTGACCAAAAGCAGCAGGATTTTATTGTCTTGTCAAAATAAATCAAAACCTATATGACTGGACCACGTGGGAATTTAATTTGAAAGGAGAGACACAGGAAGTGGTCATGCTCAGCAGTCAGACAGGAGTCACATTAATTTACAGGGCTGGTACCTGCGGTTATTACACAGGCGAGTTAATAACATGTTGGGCAGGAAATCAAAAGTGTGGGATCATTTTGAGAAGGTGAAGGACGAACCCAAGGTGATATGTAAACTCTCATTCATGGACTACAAACATGACAAATCATCTGAAACATGTAAGCAGCTACATGCCCATTAGCCAATTAGCACAATCATTACTGCTTTGGCCACAATGTAAATAAGGTGTGGTTCGCTCAGTGTGTGTAGATGAAATATAGGCCTATATTAATGAAGGTTCATTAGTACGGTTTTGTATTTCTCTGTACTGTAGCACAGTGTTAACAGTGTTACTGAGACTCTTCTTTCTCAGACCTAGAACTCAAACCATTGTGTTGCCCCGCCCAAAATGTGTAATTTAATAATGAAATTAAAATCGTAAACATACAGGTGACTAGTCGTCTTTTTGCCCTAAATGATGACTATTGGTCAACTAGGAAAATTCTTAGTCGGGGCAGCCCTCACTGTTTACAAGTAACCCAGGCGAGCACACTAAGTGACCCAAATCAAACACGCACAAGATGTTGCACGCAGGCTTTGGCAAAAATGCTCATGGTAGATCCTCCAGCGGTGACTTCTGCATTCATTAAGGAACTTTTCCACTCAGTGAGGTGTGTGAGGTGTACCTATGATTTTTGAAAATCCCTGTGACAGCGACTGCAGAGCCTCATCAAGCCTAAAACGTTTTGAATTTTAGGAGTGCAGTGGGACAGAAAAAAATGACACTGGTTATGGTGGGACAGAGAAGTTGGGTGGACTGGATATGTTTTCCACAGTGCATTAGAAGAGAAGTTGAACTGAAGTATACTGCTGAGGACTTTGCAGGGCTCAAGGCACAGAATGTCATTCAGACAGGTGAGTACAGTAACACACCAACTGGACTCACTCTGCAGATGAGAACATCAACAACCACTGCATTGCCTCACAACGTGGCATAGTGTGTGTGCTATGAGGTGTGTAAAGAACTGCAGTCTTTCCTTTCATTTGCTTTAATGTGTGTTTGTAGCTGCAGCTGCTGTGAAATTTATATTGTTTATACACTGTGTTGTCTGCCTTGGTGATGTTTTATTCTGCTGTTGATTCTATAGGACGCATCAGGTTATTCAGGTGGCTCAATAATGCTATTTGTATTGGCGGGGGTGTCGACTTTTGATGTGTGGTCGGCTGTTTTTGTTTATTTGTCTGGGTTTTTGTCTCTTTTCTAGTTAATTCTTAAAAGGATACGCTGTTACAAAAGTAGCCCACTTCTCCTTTACCTTTAGTAAAATTTCTTTCAAGGAACAGCATTTTTACGGGAATACAATATTCTAGTACTGTTTCCACCTCTGCTTTATTTAAAACAAGAAATAAACATGCTGCACTTCCCTGTGACACGTTCAGAGAACCTTGGGAAATGAAGGGAAATTGTGGCATTAACCAGTAATTTCCTCAACTCAGCAACAGTTGCATTGACTTGAAGCAGTGTCTGAAAAGAAAATAGGTTATCCAAAGCACTTTAAGTCCTGACTGATAAAAAAGACTTTAATATTACCTGGCTGACAGCCACGTGCTTCAGCTGAAAGCCTTTATCAGGTTGTTAAAGTGAAATTAAGACACTTAAATGGCACAAGGCATGACATAAATGAGTTCTAAGTGTGAAGATGGAGGCAAAGAGGATGGCAGAGCTGCAGGCATCACACAGGAGACAAAAAACGCATGAAACCCACCCAATACGTTCACAATACAGAGCACATAAATCCTAACAGACAATACAAATTGGAATTCAAAATGAATAAATAAAAAATAAAACAGGGAATGCATGTTGAGAGGCCCCCCACAGCTTCTATGATTTTTTTTTTTTTTTTGAACATTTACCAAACTCAATCATGAAGCAGTGTCCAGATGCTAAACGTCATCACTAGCTGAAAACATATGGGTGAGTTCTACCCAGAAGTGATTTCCCCCCATCTACTTCTCAGGCTGGTCAAGCTGAATGACTTGTAGCAACCAGAAAACATAAAACTATCCTGTATTTCTCTAGAAAAAAGTAAAGATAAGAAAAAAAGTCAATATAAATATGACAGAGCAATGCTTCCCGCATGTTTTCTGTCACACCTGTCTCGTTAGTCCTTCCCTGTTCCCTGAGTCCGCATCCAGCCAAGTACAGCTCAAATGCCCGGATGTGAACTTGCTCTGCCTGTTCCATCGGGGATGCATCGGGAGGTGACTTGTGTTGACTTTTGACAGCCAAGTATCCCAGAATGCATTTCTCACAGACCAGCGGCAATGGCAGCAGTCCTTGGGAGTTTGTACTCCAGAGTGAACTGACACGTAACCGTAACTTAACTCAACGTAGCACAGCAGTTCACAGGGCAGCTACAGTGTCTGACTATGTTTTCATTCGTTTATAATTACCTGAAACTGTTACGTTAGAATGAGCTGTCTGTATCTACATGTAGAGTGGGTCCTCCCCCAGAGAGTCCGCCACATTACTCTACAGCAAACACTGGCTCTAGATAGGGCCATTCGCATCAGCGTGTTTTTTTCGTGATTTACCTCGGCCACGTGCTTGGCATGTGAGAGAAGTTTTAGTTCTGCAACCTCACCGCTTGATGCCATCAAATCCTATACACTAGACCTTCCTTCTTTTATTTATTTCTCAGTTTTCTTGCACAGTATTTTAACAGGACATCTCATCTTCCTGGTTGGGGCGTGGAGTGGGGGAGCCCTTCTGTGCTGAGCTTACATGTTCTCCCCATGACAGTGTGGGTTTTCTCTGGGTACTCCGGCTTCCTCCACACATTGGTGGCTCTAAATTGTCCGTAGGTGTGAATGTGAGCATGAATGGTTGTCTCTATGTGTCAGCCCTGCGATAGTCTGGCGACCTGTCCAGGGTGTACCCTGCCTCTCACCCAGTGTCAGCTGGGATAGGCTCCAGTTCCCCCATGACACCCAACAGGATAAGCGGTTACAGAAAATAAATGAATGTATCTCAGAAAAGTGTACAGACAGCAGCGTTTCTTTTCTCTAGTAAATCATCTTTGGAACAAAATATCAATTTATAGTGTGATATGTTTACTTGCCTTTTTTTTGGCACAAACTGTAACTATGTAAAATATCCACGAACAGCACAGGCATGTTGCACAAATTAAGGTTGGATTGGTTCATATTGATAGCTGTTTTTGTATTTTTGTTGTCCATTGCGTAATGATTGATTGAAAGAATATAATCATTTGACAGCAAGTTGTGTTATTTGATGGAAGTGTTTACTTTAATTGTATGTTTTTAATGATTTGTGAGTGTCAGAGCAATTTGTAAACAGTGTCATTTTGGTGATTTTCAGTTCAGGCCTGTGTGTGAACTGTTCTGAAATGTAACTTCTGCATGAACAAATTTGTCCAAGGAAATGAGAAAAACTGTAATTAATGAAATCAGTGTGCACCAGATGGAATGACCACATTACCATGTGGAGTCAGCAGAGGGCAGCATGGCTGCAAAACTAAAGACTAGTCTCCATGAGGGCGCAGCTGCAGCATGGCGTGGTATCAAGGCAACACTGGCATGAGCAGCACTTCAAGCTTCAAATATGGCCAAGCAGCCAAATCTGACACCATGACAAATGTACAGTGGCTACATTAAAGTATTTTATCACTCTTGTTTTTGATATTTATCATCACTCTCTGTGATCTCAGTGCACAAGGGAGGATGCTTTAATTGTTTTCTAATGGCCTTCAGGAGTAAATACACCAGACTGTGTTCAACAAATCTATGCTTAAAGCCCTGGTTATGGCCCGTAGAGGGTGCAATGTTCATTGCAGCCAGCAACAGTGTGGCATGATGATTTGGTTATTAGAGTTATTAGAGCCTGCTGTCTCCACTGAGTCATTTATAATAAGGAAAATTACAATCTACAGGTGTAGCAGCTGTGACTTTGGGATCACAGTAAAACACTTCATCTTAATGCATCACTTGGTGATTTTACCTCTGGGCTGACTGTTACACACATGAATGGGCACAATAAGTTTTCGGTGCCACTAGAAAACCAGGAGTCCTCACAGCCGATTTGATGTCGGTTTAACATCTGTCCTGGATTAGTTTTTAAGATGCTTAAGATTTATGCTTAAATCCATGGGATAAGTTGACAGTATGGCACTATCCAGTGGAATCAGAAGAGGGCAGCATGACTGTGGATATGAGGACCACCAGACTCTATTACAGGCACAGCTACTCCAGCCAAGCCATTTTATCACTCAGCTATAACATCCATCACGGGTGCCACCAGGTTACAGCATTAAGCTATAATGAACACAGCTATATGTCAATGGCTTGTTAAGTGTTAACACAGCGTACACAACAGCACTTCTTATTCTTGTTGTTGGCCTGCTGTTTTTCTAGTTACATAAGTCTGCTATCAGTTACACAATCACATCAGCCAGCGCAGTCCTGTTAGGGGAAGATAGGAAACACAGAGAATCACCCCACAGAATGGAATAGCTGTTGAATTATATATACTGATGCAAACTGTAACAGACAGAGGGCAGTTGTGGAGGTCGTAACTGTTGATTATAATCCTTGTATGCAGTCCAGGCTGCTCTCAGAGCAACACTGCGGTGGAGTGGTACAGCCACAATGTGTCAGGGGTGGCTGAAGGACATTTCCTAGACTAGAGTCGCCTTTTTTTTGACAGAAAGCAATTTTCCTGCTTGGGGGACCATTGTTGCATTTTGTTTGAAAGGTGACTCCACTTCTGGGAACCCAACATTTTTCCTTACCAGAACTGAAATACAGCCACCACCCAGGGTCACAGCAAGCAGGCTGTTGCTTCTGTCGGCTATAATATACGACATATCTGCGGTGTGACACCACGGGGTTGTGATTTCATTAATAAGGCCAGGGAGAGAGTGAGAGCGGCTGTTATTGTTATTCAGATCATCTGACACCAGCCAGAGATTAATTAATTAACTGAACCATCCTTCATCGTGATGTCAATCTGTTTGGTCCATGTGGTCCTGCAAAATGCAAAACACAGCAAGCAGTGATTTTGACACAGTGTTTTAGGGCGTGGAGGTTTACAAGTGTCACTTCAGGGGGAGTTAGTGTCAGGAGGAACTCCAATGATGTATCACTGCACTTCCACAGAGTTCAGGAAATTGCAAAAGATGGATTTAGACTAATCAATTCTTGATCTACATCCAGCCCTGTCCCTAAAAATTATGCTTATAGACAACTAATTTGAAACAGCCAATCAGTTTGAGGGAAACATAATGCCAAGCAAATTACATTTTCTATTTACATACCTGGCAACTTGGAAAACTGTTTATACTGAACCTGTCTGCAAAAAACCCAACGGACAATGTATTTCAGTCATCTTACAATACAGCATCCACTCAAAGTGACTACAGCATTATATTTATCATTACCTTTTTATTAAATATTTAACCAAAATCATGATCTTTCCCTTATCTTAACCAAAGTGCTTTTGGTTACATACATATTTTTAGATATCATTTTTTATTTTCTATTTTTGTATTTTTGGGGCAGTAGCTCAGTCTATAAGGACTTGGGTTAGGAAGCACAAGGTCGCTGGCGCAAGTCCCCGTCTGAGCCAAATATGTAGCGGGGACTGGTAGCTGGAGTGGTGCTAGTTCAGCTCCTGGGTGCTGCAGAGGCGCCCTTGAGTAAGGCACCAAACACCTAACTGCTCAGGGTGCCTGTCCATGGGCGGCCTCCTCGCTCTGACATCCCTCCATTTACTGCATATATAGGTCCTGTTTGTGCATGTGTGTGTGGGTTTCAGGGCTGTGTGTGTATATGACAACAGAGTAAGAGAACTGAATTTCTCCTTGGGGATGAATAAAGTATATCTTCGTATATCGCATATGTCTTCATATATCACCGCAATTAAATGGATTCTGATAAGCAGATGTTAGTTTGTTAATGCACTAAACTAAGATGGTAAACGTTAAACCCGATCATTTTTCTTCAATTTATTTATGGAAAGTCAGTGCTTAGAGAGACACCAAAAATAATGGATGATCCATCACACATCTTTCACTCTGAATACTGAGTGTTTACCTTCTGGCTGTTGGTTTAGAGATCCAAAATGTAGACTGGAAAATAAATATCATGTGCTCCATCTTCTATTAAGACATTAAATAGCAGCAGTTTTATCGGCATGTGCAGTCCAGTTGTCAGTTTTACTGTTAACTGTGCAATATTCCTATGTGCAGCCTAATGTTTATGCAATATTCCAGTTTTACAGATTCTATCAGTGATATCTGTTGATTGCTGTTGTTATATATATACTTTAGCTTTTTAAATGTCTTTTAACATATGAATGATTGTAAGGATACTGCTATATGTCTTGAGATCAGTGCTCTGTGGTGCATATCACATTTTGTTATCCTATCTGTATCCTACCTGCTAAACATCAGCGTGTCAGCACTGTCATGATGCCAGCATGCTGATAGCATGCAGCTCAAACAAAGTACATCCTCACAGAGCCAGGTAGGGTGATTGTCACCAGCTTGGTCCCTAAAAGGGATCAGGCAACAAAAACCCTGGATGCCACACTTTCCATAATGCTACCCGACAGTGTCTGTCACTTCATTGTCCCTGCCTGAAAGGAAAAACACACAATGTCAACCTCCTGTCCCGAGTTTGTAAAGCAGACTCTCTCCACCAAGTCCAAACTGAGATTACCAAAGCAATGAGTCATTTTCTGAGATACTTACCAATCAGTTCACTCTGACATGTAAAATTCATGCATCTTTAATAAGACATAAGATACAGTACATCTTTGAATTTTTTATGGTATTATTTTGTGTGTTTACGCTTCTCAGCAGTTCCCTATTATGTTGCAGGCCCACATTTGTAATTGGTAAAAACAGATGGGTTTTTATTCATTCAATGATGCAGTGTGGATCTTTTTAGCAGTCAACACCATTTATCACCAACGCTCAACACCATTCTTTCCGTTGCAGAGAAAAATGTGAACTTTGTTTGAACATTATGCACAATTTGCTTTGTTGCCTTAGCTAAATGTTCGTCTGCAAGCCTGTCAGTCACCCAGTAATTGCTTTGCCACTCTGCATTTCTCTTCAGATTACCAAAGGATAGTAGAACATGTCAGCTGTTAAATTGAAGGCAAATAGTTTGTGGAGCGAGCTAACAACACAGACTTTATTAAATTAAGATGGCGCTGCCTTTGCCAAGGTTTTCACAACATGTCTCTCTCTGTTAAAAAAAACAAAACAGTAAGCCAATTCCAGTTTCCTGAAGGATGACTTTGCATTCTTCTACAAATTAAAAATAGTGTGTGTATTTGTCAGCTGGTAAACAATAACGCCAATGTTGACTGAGAACACTGTGGGGAAATATGTTTTCTTGGCAGTTCACTTACTTTTCATTTCCACAGGTGCCAAGTCAGTTGCCATGACACCTTGTTGATGCCAGCAAGGGGTGAAACCTCAACATTTTTTGCCTTTGAAACCAAATTGCTGTATTTTTCATAGGAAGAAAGGAGAGAAAAATGCACTTAAATCCAATGCAAATCCCTTAAGAGGGTTTTCGAACCACATCATATTTTCTTGATACTTTAAGAGTGAAAATTCAATATGTTTACCTCTGTTGGAAAAAAAGCTATCATGGATTTCATCTCATTTACCGATTTTTCAAACCCACTTTAATAAAACACCCAGAATATACTAAATAGCATATACGCCACATTTATCAATATAGATTTAGTTGCCTCAAAGACAAAATCTTACCCTCAGAGAATTAATAGATGAAAATGTATCCCTCACTCTACATTGAGAAATGACTGTTTCTGTATGAGCTGACTGCTGTTAAGGTGAATGACAGTATGCATTACACAGGAGATGTCCACCGGTGAGGATGGAAGAGTTGGTCGGACTTTCCCAGTCAGCGACTCTCTTTACCCTTCACGTTGCCTGGGTGTAGTGCTGTCATGCCCACATTGACTGATTTGGATCAGTGGGTCCTGAGAATTTGTCTTGACTGCAGAAGGTTGGGGAAACGGACCGTTCATCACCTTAATGGAAGAGTATTGATTGTGGTGCAGAAGCACGATACCCGTCTGCAATAGTAATGGAGTTCCGGAGAAATCACAGATGAAAAGGCATCAGGGGATATCCAGGAAGAGGGAGACACCTCTGCCCTGATTGTTAGCACCTTGTTATCTGTTTATATTGTTTTTTATATTTTTCATTTGTTACAACCATGATCTTCGACTAACTTTACTGGGGCTACAAACCTTATGTTAGGTAACAGCAATGTGTCTAATGACTGATTTAGATTAGATTGAGCTCATCAACCTCACTTGAAAATCACATGATTCTTCAGCTCCCCTTGGCTCAACAGAGCTTTAAAGCTTATTTCAGCTTCTTGTTTAGCTGTCTGGCCCCCTTGTTTACTGTTTTGGTTCCCTCTTACCTCTCTATTAGTGTTTTTGTCTGCAGCAGGCTGGTTTTAGTGAAAAAGCTCTAAAAAAAACAACAACAGCAACAATAACACTGTACACTCCCTGCTCAACTGACACAGTAAGCAACTATCTGGTGAACATAGTGGAGCATTTAGCCGCTGAAGAGACAGATATTTCCCTCAGGAGTTGGTGGAGACCAAAAGCAGAGCTAACAGAGAGTGAATATTGGACTCACATTCATCAGGAGCACACAGACTTCACTCCTAATGAATGAGGATGTTGCTCTGTAGCTGCTGGATGTGTAAACAGGTCTTTGTTAGCTGACAAGTTCACAAGTCATTATTATTATTATTATTATTATGGGCATTGAATGTAATACAGATTTAGCAGAACTGTCCAATACTGATGTTCTTGTTGGGTGATTGGTTTGTAATTATCTTTGGTTTCATCAGGTGCAGTACACTCTACAGCAGTGATACTCAAGTGAGGACCTGTAGGTCAAATCTGGCCCCAAAAGGGTGCAGGGTGGCCTGCAGACCATTTTCTTTGTTACACTTTCTACATTTCATATTGTCATGTCATTAACGTGACAATTTCTATTTCTAAGTGCATTTTTTAAAAAGAAAAAAGAACTATACTTTAAACTGTAGAACTATACTCAGTTACTGGAAGTCAACAAAGCCCCCAGAAGTAAAAGAATGGGTCACCTACATGATAAAAACTGCCTTTTATGAGTCTATGTTGACTAGAGTGACCGTGCTCAAGGACCAATCTGGGTGGATTTCTGAAGTTATTTTGTATAGTCTGGGGGCCTTGAAGTGTGATTTTGTTAGTCAGTGATCTTTGTTTTGTCTTGCTCTGCCAACTTTTTGCTTTTGTATTTATTCCCTTTTTTAATGTAGATATATGCCTGAAAGTAGTTCAATTATAAACTGTTGACAGTGAGGTCAGCGGAGTAACCAGGACATGTTTCTGGGACATGCTGCTGTTGAATTTTATGAATGTATTTTTTTTACAAAACTGATCTGTATAGTCACATACCACTACAACAAATCAGTAAATATATATTTTTGTCATCTGAATGAGCCTAAACCTTTGATCTACAACAGTTCTCGTATAACCCACAATTGTATACTTGATGTGTACACCCTCGGAAAATATGTGCTGGGAACATGCCTTTTCTCCACAGATCAGTGTAATCCCTTTATTCTGCGATCTCGCATGTCAAAATCACTGACAGCTGTCAAGGTGTGAGGGTCAAAGCAAGGGATGATGGACAACGGACTCATCCTCAGTGTGTGTGTGTGTGTGTGTGTGTGTGTGTGTGTGTGTATGTTTTGAAGTCACGATAGCAGGGCCTAATAACATAAGACTCTCTTAGCCTCCATGCGGCTGTATTTGACAATCCCCTCAGTGATTAGTGGAACAAATGTCTGCCTGTCGCATTACAGCTGTTGTTTTGGCGGCCATTTGTAGAGCTTTCATGTCCTGCACGCTTTTCATTGCGAGATCATCTCATTACACGCTGCGTGTGTGTAGGTTTGCCTTAAATCACTGTTATCGCTCCAGCATCTGCCTGTGCATGTTATTGATTCTAACCCGTGTAGACCACATCACTAACAAAAAAGGCTATTTCCTCATTTCCTCTTTCTTTACATTTATATGGAAATTGTGTTCATTTATATTGCTCCATAAAGTATGTAAATGTAAATTATGCCTCCCTGTTGGCACTTTGTTTCAGTCTATATCGCTCTGTCTCCATCTGTCTGTGTGACTGTGAATCAAGTCGTCAAAGTTTATCTTTGCCTGTCATTTTGAAAATAACTCAAACCAGTCAATTTTAGTCACAAAGAGATGGATGATTCAGTCACAATTATATATCTCACAATGACAAGGAGTCTGTGTTCCACTCTTATTTCTGTGTCAGCTTGTGTCTCTTGATTCAAGCTTCTTTCACATGCTGCCATTCAAGTAAATGAAATACTTGTTTTTCTCCTTGAAATACCTGGACAATAAATGAACCACATGGCAACAAAGGCACATCATTTCAGTGTTAGAGGTGGAAAAATCCTCCATGGTGGGGCCGCATCCAATGTGTTCCCTCTTTGATATAGAGGTGTTTTCATTTACAAGGCAAGTCGAGAAAGAGAACATTCCTAATTACAGCCAGTCCCTATGGGAGTAGCTGCAAAGGGTTTTTATTTAAGCACACACACACATACTCAGAGGCACACACACACACACCTGGATACAGCCCAGAGAACCTAAGTCTTCTAAGGTTGGCCACAGAGCAGCACTAATGGAACTGTGACTTGTTCAAGTGCACTTAGACAGTTGGACATTGTGGTGAGTGGGTGTAGGAGACTTCTTTCCCTGTAGATCTGGGGATTCAAACTGGCAACCATGACATTATAAACCAAACTGTCTAACTCTAAGGCTGTTTAATAAGGTGCTTTTGTTTTTATGGCTGGAAAACACAACTTGTTAGCAAACTTTATGGACCAATTTATGTGCAAATAAACTGTGGATGGGACTTTGCATGCATACAAATAGCCTGTGGGTTGTATTTCAACGTTGGTTGCTTTTCCTGTGAGCCAAAAAGGGAGACTCAAGAACAGCAGGATGAGAGGAAAGATGGTGAAAGGAGCCCTCTGCTCTTACAGACAGTTGAGTGTGATGTTAATTATCCTGATGTGGGTCGAAATAGGCTCGTGCTGGCCCAGAGGGGGTAGGAGGAGATCATTAAAATCCGAGCTCAAACACACACACACTGCGGTGCGCTCAGCATCACAAAGACACGCAATTAGACACAAAATAATGTACCTGCTCAGGCATGGGAACCTTTTTACACGCAGCTATGCCTCAGTGCGCATGTACCCGCACGCAGGCGTTAATCAAGTGATGCTAAATGTGGGTCAGCTCGGTTTTAACCACTGTGGAGTGTGATTAGTGTGTGATCAAGTCATCATCAGAGGGGGCACGCACGCACACACAGAGGCGCATGCAAGTAACTTCTTTGATTCTCAACCAGGATTTGGCTACTTGTACCTGAGGGGGTACTTCAGCAGTCGCCAGGGGGTATGTGATGAGATTGCATTAGAGTTACTCAATTTATTAAAAAAAAAAGAAATTACTTTTTGATTAGAAAACATATCTGTAGCTTAACATCTGAACTAAATTAGTGTTACTTAGTAACTGAGCAGAGGGGTCTGAGCAGTTAGCTAAAAATAGCCTAATGCATAATTAGATAACTAAAAAAGCAATGAATAAATAGTTCAAACAGTTAGCAACTAGCATCACTGCCTCAAAGTTACAGTTTACATCCATGTCTGTGAAAACATAGATGCTTCACACACATCTTAAACCCGGCAGCACAGAAGATTCACTTATTCAGTATCTGACCAAAAGTCTCCCCTTCTGCTCTCGAGATAAGATGCTAAATAATGGCCAGAAATGTGTTTTTGCAGAACATTGTGATGTCACAGTGAAGATGACCTTTGAGCTTTTGGAGATAAAATATAATCATTTTATCATTTGTTAACTTATAAAGCTCTAAATGGTCAAGCTCCATAATATCTTAGAGAGCTCATAGTGCCATATTATCCCACCAGAACTCTGCGCTCTGAGAACGCAGGGTTACTCGTGGTCCCTAAAGTCTCCAAAAGTAGATCAGGAGCCAGAGCCTTCAGCTATCAGGCTCCTCTCCTGTGGAATCATCTTCCTGTTACGGTCCGGGAGGCAGACACCGTCTCCACATTTAAGGCTAGACTTAAGACTTTCCTCTTTGATAAAGCTTATAGTTAGGGCTGGCTCGGGCTTGCCTTGTACCAGCCCCTAGTTAGGCTGACTTAGGCCTAGTCAACCGGAGGACCACCTTTAATGCACCGGGCACCTTCTCTCTCTCTCTCTCTCTCGCTCTCGCTCTCTCTCTCTCCCTCTCTCTCTCGTATCCTATTACTGTATCTATTTTACTCAGCCATTCTGGATGTCACTAACTCGGTTTCTTCTCCGGAGCCTTTGTGCTCCACTGTCTCTCAGGTTAACTCGTATTGCAGCGGTGCCTGGATAGTGTGACGTGTGTGGTTGTGCTGCTGCCGTGCTGTCATTACCGAGGATGTCATACAGATTACTGTATTGTGTCATACAGATTACTGTTAATTTGTTATGCTGATCTGTTCTGTACGACATCTACTGCACGTCTGTCCGTCCTGGAAGAGGGATCCCTCCTCAGTTGCTCTTCCTGAGGTTTCTACCATTTTTTTCCCCGGTAAAGGGTTTTTTTTGGGGAGCTTTTCCTTATCCGCTGTAAGGGTCTAAAGGACAGAGGGATGTCGTATGCTGTAAAGCCCTGTGAGGCAAATTGTATTTGTGATATTGGGCTTTATAAATAAAATTGATTGATTGATTGTGTTAGACATTTGGGTGAAATTCTGTCATAATAACATTTGAATTCTTGAGTTATTGCCAAACGCACGTTTTGTAAGGTCACAGTGACCTTTGGCCTTCAACCACCAAATTTTAATCAGTTCATTCTTGAGTCCAAGTGGATGTTTGTGTGAAATATGAGGAAACTCTCTCATGGCGCCCTTGAGATATTGCATTCACGAGAATGCAATGGACATAAGGTCACAGTGACTTTGATCTCTGACCACCAAAGTCTTATGAGTTCATTCATTGCTGAGTCCAAGTCAACCTTTGTGCCAAATTTCAAGAAATTTCCTCAAGGTGTCCTTTAAATATCACGTTCACCATAATGAGACAGACAAGGTCACAGTGACCTTAACCTTTGACCTATAACCACCAATATCTAATCAATTCAGCCTTGAGTCTACGCAGACACTTGTGCCAAAAATCTGTCAAGGTGCCCTTGAGATATTGCATTCAGGACAATGAGATGGACAGAAGGTCACAGTGACCTCGATCTTTGACCATCAAAGTCAAATAAGTTCATCATTGAGTCCAAATGAACATTTGTGCCAAAAAAACAAAACAATTTCATTTTATTTCCACCAAGGTGTTCTTGAGATATTACTTTCAGAAGAATGAGACGGACAAGGCCACCATGACCATGACCTTGACCTTTGACCGATGACCACCTAAATCTAATCAGTTCAGTCCAATGGATGTTTGTGCCAGATTTTAAGAAATTGCCTCATGGTGATCTTAAGATATCATGTTCACGAGAACGGGACAGATGGGTGGCACATACGGATACATTTTTGAAAAACGGCAGCTAAAGTAATGGATAAATGGTTGGAGTAGATATCTAAAAGTAGGCTAATGGATAAAAAGTTATAAGTGTTAATAGCTAGCTAAAAGACCGATATGCTGTTGAGAACTGTTTATTTGTTAATGTAGCTGTCTTTTAGCTAACTGATCCAAGTGTTTATCGCTTAGTTTACTTTTTAAAGCTAAGTATTAAACAAAACTCAATGTATAAATTGTTGGAATAGCTAAATGTATCAGTAAAATAGTATAAATGATTCACTAAAAGCATTTAACAGTTGAAATAGTTGTCTTAAAGTCATGGATGGAAAAATGGTTGAAATAACAAAATTATTTATATAGCACTTTCAAAAAATAGTTTACAATGTGCTTCAAAGACATAAAGACAGAATGAGTTCAATGCAGTCAAGAAAAAGTAACATAAATAAGAAAATGCATACAAATCTTAAGACTGAAACTATTAAAAGAATTAAAAGAAAAAACTGAAGTTAAAGGCAATTTGATAAAAAAACGTAATCTTAAAAGAGGACTCAAAGGTAGCTTGTCTGATTCCCAATGGAGGGTTATTCCACAGTTGTGGAGCCCTATGGCAAATGCCCTACTTCCCCCTGTCTCAAGTCTTTCCCCAGGGACTGAGATCAACAGCTGGTCTGCAGATCTGAGAGTACGAGCAGGGGTGGAAGGGGTGAGAAGGTTGATGATGTAAGATGGGGCAAGGCCACTCACTGATTTAAAAACAAGCAATACAGTTTTAAAATCAATTCTGAACTCCATGAATAATCACTGCAATGAGGTGAGAACAGGGGAAATGTGCTCATATTTTGCAGAAGCTGCAGAATTTTGTTCAAGTCGGAGGCGGTTGATTGATTTCTGGGGCAGTCTGGCAAATAATTAATTAATGAGTTACAGTAATCCAGATGGCTGGATACAAAGCATAAATGAGAGTTTGTGCATTGCTGAATGAATGAAATGATCTAACCTTGGCAATATTTCTTATTCCTTCATCGATACATGATTTGGTGATGTTGCTAAAATGTTTAGAAGAGTTCAGGGCCGAAACAAAGATCACTCCCAGATCTAAGTTATAGTCCTATAAGGCAAACTCGACCAAACCAACCTAAGCATTTGTACAAAGTTTGGAACCATTATTGTTTTGTATGAACAATTTTGGAACCAGATGGTGTTGATAAAAGGATATGAGTGCACCTGACAGGGCTGTGGGGTATGTAAAGGTTGATTTATGGTTGTACGTGAGCTCTACGCAGAGCCTACACTGTGGCTTACACTGTTGCTTTACAACTATTCTCACTTTGGTCCATTGTCACAGAGACGAAGGAGCAGCCAGATATGTGTAGGAGGAAATGCGATGCTGCCAAGTGGACCAATCACAGTTGCTTTGTCTGCATCGCTGCAACAAGTAGCTACATTACTGGGGTAGTCAGGCTCCACCGAAGGCTATTGCATAGCATAAGTTACATCTGCGTGGAGCCTGCGGCACAGACTAGATTCAATGCACAAGTACAAACCAGAATCTAAACATGTGTCCACTTGAACTGTAACTTTTTTAAGGGCCGGTATCTCACAGCATAGGAAGGACAAAAGGTGTAGGCTATAGCAAGGGGCAGTGTTTCTTTTTTAAATGTTAATTCAAAAAATATGTCATGCATAATTCCTAAAATAATTCCACTATAATAAGTTCATTAGAAATGTAAATGTAAGCTAGATAAACCACATTTAATATAAATTATTCCTATTTCCAATGCAGTCATTAGTGGCTGTAAACCACTGCAACAAATGCAGTCACCTTCACATTTATGTCTGGCCACTGTGTGTTTTTAAGAAAAATGTTGTGCACCAGTCAAGGGGCACTTAATTTAAAAATGTTTCAAGGGAGGTACATTATTGAAAAACGCTTGAGAGCCACTGGTGTAAAGTATGCATCTGTGTCATTCCTATGGATCAATGCAGAAGTGCAGTCTGACCTTTAGAAGGGGGAGTTTGGGCTTTAGTGTTCTAGACCAGTAGTTTTCAACCTTTTTTCATGTGAAGGACCCCTTAATTGATACATATTAGGTCAGGGACCCTTATTTGATAAGATTTTGCTTCAGGGACTTCCAGGAGAAGATTTAGGCTGTTAGATATGATTAGGACCAGAGCTCATTTGCAGTGAAGGAGAGGAAGTGAAACCTGTGATTAGATTGATGACACTCACATTAAACTCACTTCTGCTGTGGATTAGTGAAAAAACATCATTCTCCCCCTCACGGACTCTTGCGGGTCCCTGGACCCCTGGTTGAGAACCACCATTCCAGGCAGCATAAGGAATTGAGCCCCAATAAGCTAAAAGTCTATCGAAGAGGCATTCGGGTGTTACACATGCTGAACAATCAGCAACAGAGGCCCTAAGAGTGCTGGAGAATAGATTGTAACCTCTGCTCATATTCATCCTCAGCCACAGCCAGTAATGAACTCAGCCGCCCGCTATGACTGAGCAATATTCAGGATATCGAAGGGCCGCGGTTCAGCCTGAATACACTTGCCCTTGCCTGCCCAGACACAAATGGCACTTTTCCCAACTAAGTCTTTGCGCGCTTTTTTTTTTATTCCTCCACACTTGAGCCTGCCATTGCCACTGCAGGAAATCTGAGGCCGGGCGTCAGTGTGTCGGTGGCGGAGCGTGGAGGATCAAATCTTACGCCCGTAACCTTTCATAATAAAAGACAAGGCCGCTGTCCGTGGTGCTGAAATCACTCTGCCTCTGCAAATGTGTTGTCTCACGTCCGAGTGTCGCTGTTGATCATGGTGTACAGCGGCGGAAATCACACTTTAAGTTACATGCAACAATCGGCACCACGCAGCGACGCGACCACCCAAATGATGTTTTGAAAGTGAATGAGCAAGAATAAAAACACCTCCCACCCCTCCCTCTCGCTCTTTCTCACTTATGCACACATACACACACACACTCAGAGACAGAGAGAGAGACACACAGAGAGAGAGAGAGAGAGAGAGAGAGAGAGAGAGGAAGGGGGAGGGAGTCAAGTCAAGCAGGGATAATTAGAGGAGTGGGTCACTGTTGGAAGATAACATCCGCGTTGAGGGAAAAGGCAGGAAAAAAAGGGGAAAACGAATCAAAGCCGCATAACAATATCAGAGGAAGGAGATAAGAGTCTAAATCGACCACCATCAGCGCTGACGTCCAGCGTTGGCAGGAGCGAGCAGTTTCCTCCGGCTCTCAGCATCCAATTACAATGGACGAGGAGCTCAGCCTGTGTGGACTCTAAACCGCTGCCCAGTCAGGAGCGAGTGGAAACAGCGCAGCGGAGGGAGGCAAAACAATGCTCAGGCTCATTTGTCTGCAGTGATTCAAAGTGGGATTCATCTTTTTTGATTTTTTTTTTTTTTTTTTTGGTTTTTATTTCTTGTTTTTCTGCCGCTCGAGCAAGTGGGGGAGACTGCTGCCAGGATCAAGTCCACGCACGCAGGGAAACGGTAGGTCGCAGTTGTGTGATGGGGAAAAGGGGACAGCGTGCGCATGGGATAGTAACACGGAGCTTCTCAAATGTTGTTTGTCAGGGACCCCGGTGTATGGACATCATTTAGTATGATGGAGTCATATTTGATACAGTTTAATCTCAAAGACCACGTGAAGGAGGATTGTTTTATGTCTACTGAAGTACAGAACTGTCTACTGTGCACTTCAGGGGATTATAAGAGTGGAACAAAAGATGTGAATTCTGATGTGTTTTGTATCTAAGATTATATCATGCTGAAATGAGTTGAAGTGAAATGAAACAACATTACAGTATTTAACACTTAGGCAGCCATGAAAGCACCCAAACCCAAAATTGAATCATCACTGCTCAAAACATTCCTCCATTATTCCATGTTAATATGGTATACCAAACATACAGTATCTGACAGTGCACAGTGGCCCATATTAGTCGGCTTTTCCTTATTGATATGAATAGGATGGGCACCTCTTAGTGTAATGCAAAACAATGGAACAACAGCAGAAACTACAGACTCCACATTAAGGATCACTGCTGCAGACTGTTCCCAGTAGCACATCTGCCTAATGTTATTATTCCATGCTGATAGTTATCAGTCTAGTACATCTCATGCGATCCAATACAACAGCCCTGCCATAACCTCTATTATTACGAAGCTCGTAATGTTCAGTTTTTGATGACATTATCATATAAATTCCATGAAAGGTTTATTGCTGAGGTCATGGTTAGAGATGGTGCTGCACTGGACTGTGGTAGAGTATATTGAGAGGTGTTTTAATAATAATAAAGACCCTGATGTGAAACATGTAAATGGATCGACACCAATATGACAGTGTCAACATTAACTGAGCATTATAAATGTAGGCTTTATAACAGAACAGCTGCAGTAGACTGTACAAGTGTACCTAATAAAGTGGGCACTAAGTGCATTTTTATATATATATGTGGCAGTACACAATTAGATAATTGAATCTAAACCTCTTTAAAACAACAAAAACTGAACATTATATCCATCTCGAATGTTGGATTCGTTGCAGAGCTGTAGTTTTAGACTGCATTTGTTCTGGTGAGGTGTATCTAATGAACTGGCAACGGAGTCTCTAGCTTCTTTATATCTTATAATAGGAACTAACTAAGCATGCTGATGTGTTGTGGTTAATTGGTCTCGGTGCTTCTCTTATGAAGAAGGTGTCTTATTAAAAAAAAAAAATCCTCATCAGTGTCACAGCAGTGATCTGTTATTTAAGATTGTCCATACTTTGTCCCATCATGCCGCAGCACTATAGCACTAAAGCAGCTGTCTCAATCTTAGAATACAATTTAGAGACAAACTATAGCAATTTTCACTGCAGAGCCACTGTGTATTCGTATCACATGGGAATATTAAAGTGATACTGTTGTGATGGGGAAAAATGAAGCATAATAAGATCACTGCTGAGCACAGCACACACCCTCTAGGAATCTGGCAGGAATATTACAGTGACACTATGGGAGATGCCAGGAGGAATATAGTGTGATTAGGTCACCACTGGCTCACTGTTAGATGCTGGGAAGATGGTCATGTTTTCTAATTCTGACTTCTAAGTGTCACAGTTTCTTCCTTAATGTCAGACTTTTAATGCACGTCCCTCTGGTTAATTGCTATTCTGCGCATGACGCGGTGAGGAGCCAAACAGCGGGCCCCTAGATAGGACCTCGTTTGTTTAACTCGGAGGGTGGGGTATCTGATCCGTACGGACAAGTTGACTCCTTACGCCTGCAGAGATCTTTAATTTTTCATTGACTACTGTCTGCCAGACAATGGTGACGGGAATCTCTCTTGGCCGTAATTGTATAGCACCCCCAATTCTGGCCTGCATTGAGAAAGATACGGGCAGATGGCAAAGATCAGCTGAAATAAGAAATGCATGAGAAAAAGGAATAGAAGAAACTGATTATTTTTCATTATTTCCCGTCTATATGCCAGACTTCCCAGATAGCCACAATATAGGCTACATGCCAGAGTGTTATTTGACATACATCGGACATCCATCACTTGCAGTCAGCAGACGCTGTCACTTCCATGGCAACAAAGAAACATAATTTATGAGGATTCAATGACTCCTTCTGCAAACACTACTGCACATCCAATATTACTGAAATGCAATATAGCAGCATGATAAGCAATCGTTATCGAAGCATTGCAAAGCATTTTATTATTGGACACACACACACACACTGTCCCACACACGCTTGAGTAATACCTGCACTTTCAACTGAACTGCCATAAAAGGGAGTAATATTTATAATTCATATTCACCCATGTGGAACGTCGGGGGGGAAAACACAATAATGCAACAACTTAAAGGAAAACAACAAATTCATTCATGTGAACACTTTTTATCAAATGGCGATACTATTAAAATGGATTGTGTGACTCAGCTTCTCAATAGAGGAAGATGTTACTCCCCCCAATCCGTCTTCTGACCTGTCTGATCTCATCCATCCATTACGATGTGAAACCAAAACTACTGAGCAACAGTCAAATGTGATTTGACTGTTGCATCCCTCATTGCTTCACACTCCCACTCCCCCATGTCAGTGACATACATATGCAGTATATATAAAAAGAAGTGGGGGGGGGGAGGGGGCAAACAGATTGATGAAAATGGAGCAACAGAAATACAAAAATCAAACCATTCATTCTGCTCCGACATAATCCACTGACTCATAAATTCTGCAGCCTGTCAGATGAAGCTACTGTGAGTGAAATTGCTCAGATCGATTGCATCAACCAACCTTGACAATTCGAATGGACAGTGTGCATGTTCAAGAGAGACAGAGACTGGAGAAAACTGACATTTGAAAAAGGGCGGCACGAGAAAACATACGAAAGCACACAAGTAAGTGTTGACACAGAACATTTGAAATGTGAAGAACAGGAAGCACTGACAGTCTCTGTTTCAAAAGGTGACATGATTTAATGCTGCTGCCAGCATGTTGTATTCAGGTTGCCTAAATAGAATGAGTGACAAAGACACTCAACACTGACTTGTCACTTGACTCACTTGTGCTGGATTTTGAAAAGGAAAAAAGATTACTTCAAGGTCCAGATGAAACGGCACATTGAGAGGATCTAGCTTCAGTATTGTGATGTGTTTCCACTTGAGACAGGATAGACAGCCAGAATACAACTTTAGGGGGACTTTGATTTTATCATTGAAAAGTGGGCGTGTCATAACAAACACGGAGAGGCCCTGACGGGTGTTCACTGATGGGATAGCAGTATCCGTCAGGGAAAGAGAGATGAAGCCCAAGGGATGCTCCATGTGGTTGCTGAAGCAGTCCACTGTAAAATGCCTTGCGCATAATCTGGAGCCGTCACAGATACCCTTTTCCTCAAAGTGAATAAATTCTAGTCTGTAACCATGGTATTTTGGGGAAAACAAAATGCATGGTTTGAGGTGGCGAACATCTGAAGACATAGATACAGCACGCTGTTGCTGGCAAGCTGAGTACAGGATCCCACTGTGTGGCTAAAAGTTGCAGACTGCTTGGATGTCGTGAGATAATTGGTTGAAATTGGTTGGTACTCGCTCACAAGAGCACAAGTTGCATTTGTTTTATAGGGAAAAAACATGATCAGATTTTGATATAAGAATACAGAGAAAGGTTGTTGTTTTGTTGTAATTTGTTTGGCATATACAGAAAGATAGGTGCACAAAATGACTGGGGATGTGGTATAAAGGGGTTAAAAGGGCATTTTTCATTTCATTCTGACCTTAAAGGGATAGTGGCTGGCTGCACAACAGGAAAACAGCTGGTCTGGCTTTGTCCAAAGGTGATAAAATCCATGTAATATACCACTCTCTGAAGTCTCATGTGGTTGCATGGCATGCTCACAGAGACAACAAGACTCCATAATGTCATTGCATCGGGTCTGGAATACGACCTTCTGTAAAACCACAACTTCATATTTTTACACTTTTTTTTTTTTTTTTTACAGATTAAAAAAACAAGACAATGTGTTGATTATTGAGCTCAACGCTGAAAACGCACCAAGCAGTAGCAGAGTGCAGCCTGTGGCGAGCTCCCGTGCAGTATCTATAGAAAGCTGTGGCGGCCACTCTGAGCTGCAGCGAAGTGTGGCCAAACTAAAATTTGGGGATTTAGCAGTGAATTGGATCCAGAGAATACCCACAACCAATCAGTTAACAGAGTCCGGTGACTCCTGTGACATGTTGACCTACATAACAAAGAATTTTTTCCCGCCTGAAACTCATGAACACGCCATACTTCGCTGCTGCTCTGTGTGTTTTTGGCGTTAGAGGTGCTGGTAGGCTGGAGTAAGGAAACTGTTTTCCCATTTCTGCCCTTCACGCTAAGCTAAGCTAACTGGCTGCTGGTTGTAGCTGTATTTAAGGGACAGACACGGCATGACAACTCTTGTCAAGAAAGAAATAAGCATCAAATGTCAAACTATTCCTCTGACAGTCTGATTGTTAACATTCTGCAGAGAATTGCTCCGATCCATTTTGGTTACCACTTTTTAATGAGGTCCCCATTTTAAAGGGTTCGTATGTGGCAACTAAGGGCTTTATTAATAGTTAATACATTTTTACTAATCCTTTTTTAGATCAGTAATACTCTGTTAAGAAAATTAATTAATTTCTGGGTTGCCAGGTTTGAAAGAATCCCTTTGGCTGATGTTTATCCCTTGCATTTCTTCATAATAAAGTTATGAAGATTAACAAGCTATTCAAACAAGCTTAAGAAGATGCTTATAAATGGATTTTGGTCCAGATCTTCAGCAGCCTTTTTCCAAAGGATTAATGTCCTGCAGTCCAATCAGTCAAAGGGATTTTTTAATAACTTGGCAGCCCAAAAGCTTGCCTTAATAATGGCTTATAACTGGCTTATAAAGCTCATGTAAATGACTTATCAAGTATTAATAAAGCCATCGGTTACAATTTGTAAATCATTTATTAAGGGGATCTTATTTTAAAGTAAATCTCTCTACATTATACATGTAACCAATCTAGGATCCTTTTACTACATTGTAGTGTTTATTATATAAATGGTTGTTAAGGAGACTTCAGCCATGTGTTTGTGTCTGCACTTCTTTGTTACTAATTATCGATGCATTTAGTGAACAGTCTGGCAGCATGAATTGTGTCGTCTTTTATAATGGGTGCCCTATTATGCATTTTTGCATTATGTCGTTTCAACTGTAAATACATTCCTCTCTGAAATCAATATGATATCCGTGCATAATTTAGTTGTTTTGAAGTCATACACTTTTTTTACACAGCTTTTGCAGCCTTGCCTCTGTTTAGTCATACAGATAAAGAACTGGATTTTCAGAGGAGAGAAAGCCCGGAATAACAAAAAGAGAGAGTCACAAGGCTAGAAGAGGTTCACGATCTCTCTTTAAGCTTTGAGCGATGATGATGTGACGTTACAATCACCCTTCCTGGACAGTGAGTGCATAAAAGTAAATCTTGTGTGGAAAATGGATATTGATTATGCAGTCATACAGTTGCCATTGTGCTTTTACTTCTCAATTATCGGTAGCAAATCAAATTCGACCGCAAGAATTCCAACACAAAAACGTGCTCATTCATATACAGTTACAGCCATATGCTAATTCTTCTTAATCATCCCGCTTATGGTTGGAGTAACAGTGTTGCTGAGTATGACTGTAGCTACAGCCTGTAAAGCATCTTATTTCTCCAGACAAAATCCAGAGTTTCTGGGTCGCTTTGAGCCTCTGTGCAGTTTATATCAATAACCTTTGAGCTTTTCTGCTGGCCTGCTCACACTCCCAACAGTCTCTTACATCTTGGACTGACCTGTCACTGCAGTTTATCATGTGAACTCTTAAAAAGCAAAGATTTATCCAGTTTGTTTAAGTACAGGGAGATGGAGTGAGGGTTTAAGACTAAATGCTCCTCTGGGAGAAGTGGCAGAGTGCCGCTGCTGCTCAGAGGGTGATTCTGCTCCTGGTAGCCTGACAGTGAGCTACGCACATACACACACATGCACAAGCAGACACACACACACAAGCATCTCAGCAATAAATATGCTCTCATTTACTTTGTTTCTCTTCAACACAGATATTCACAAATGCGATCCCGACCCCCCTCCCCTCCCCAACATCTGCTTTCATGGTGAAAATCAATGGCTGCGGAGCCCAGCTGGACAGAGTAGTCGCGGCAAAATAAAGAAATCAATGCAGGCTTATTAACTGAGCAGAGCTTCCTTTACCACTGACATAAAAATTTGTGTGAGTGTGTGTGTGACAGAGTGTTTATGTGGCTGCCAGTTTGTATCTGTCTGTGTCTGTGAATGATGATGGCTGCTGCCGGTTGTAGGCAGGATGTGAGAGTACATAAGCATGTGTGTGTCTGCCAGTCAGAGTGTGTGTCCCTGAATGTTGGTGGCTAGTGTACAAGTGCTACTTTGTAGGCGTGCTCTGAATGTGTATGAGTGCGTGTGTTTTTGTGTGCACGGTTGAGACTATCGCTCAAAGTCAGTGTGTTACTCTTGGGTTAGTGCCACAGTGTTCTCCATGTGCCTTGGCCTCAGTCTATTTGTGGACAAAGGGATGCTCTGAGACAAATGATTTAGCACCTGTCAGTCAGTGCAGAAGGACGAGAGATGAGAAAAGAAAGAGGTCAGAGACGGGGGGGAAAGGGAAAATGATGGAGGCTTTCAGAGAAACCATGAGGGGAGGAGAGAGGAAAAAGGGAGAGGAAAAAGTTCAAGTGGGAGAAAGAGAGAGTTGGACTAAAAGAGAATTTACGATTTAGCTCGGGGTCATCACATAGCTCAAGTTCCTGTGAGCAATTTTCCCCAGGAAATGACAGCTTCTATTTCTGTTGAGTTGTTTGCCTAACACCAGCTCACAGGAACTGTGCCTGGCCTTCGGGCCCCGCGAGCAGACCTTCTCTCATCACAAGAGTTACCATAACAACGGATGAGGCCGACCTGCACCGGTGGCAGCGCAGGGATGTGAACTTTGCTTCTGCCTCCAGCACTCCTGACTGTCTGCTGCACCTCCGACACATCAACACCCACCCTCCCTGCAAAAAAATAAAGCGGAAATCATAACACGGCTGTGAATTTTCCGCACTGCTAATGTTTGGCCAGCTACACTGTGATTGTTCGGCAGAAGGTGATTTGTTTGGAGCGTGAAAACACAGCGCTATGTCAAGAATAAAGAGACAATTGTAATTTCAGAAATGCCCAAATAAACAAACTGCAACTTTCTGTGGAGTCCAGTGCACAATAATGTTTGCAGAGCCTCAGTGTGTGGATGCATGTTAGGAGGTAGACGCTGATACTGAATGCTGAACAGGCTTTGTGTGACGTGCAGTTTAATGGATTTCTTTTGGCATTTGTTGACTGACATCTGCCCTGGCAGGTCTCTCCAGCCTCTCTCCCTTTTAGATCCATGTACACAACATTACGCTCTAATCATCCTATTTACACATTTTTACCCAGTCGATAGAGATGTATTGCTGACCTCGTTTTTTAACACCGAACAAAGCAGCCCCCTCTATGAAAACGTCAACAGTGCCGAGAGCGGCTTAGCTAACAAGCATCTGATTGTGCAGATTACGCATGTTCCGCAGAGGATTACTGAGACTGAAATGAACAAATTGACCTCTTACCACTGAAATCCCACATCAGCATGACAAAAGATGAGCACAGTGAGGGCAAAATCTGAAATAGTGGGAACATGTACTGTAAGACAAGTTGCAGTCAGCAGCATTATTTAAAGAAATCGCTCCCCGAATGTTTTATTTTCGTCTTGTTTCTGTTTGCAGACCCCGATAACTCCATAGGTGATTCTTGTCTCTACATCTCATCAGCCTTGTCCTAACACCGAATGCGCGGCACGATTACCACTCAGGCTATTTAAAGTCGGAGCAACACTAAAATGAGCAGAGAAATGCATAAGCTATTTTCTCTACCTGGCAGGGTGTCATTTGCATTGATGTTGGCCTCATATTCTAACAACAAATATCAGACCGTGCATCCTGTTTTGTGTGTATTCTTAGCCAAGGGCGGGCGAGTGTCTTCCTCTCTGCTTCCCTTCTGACACTTTTCAAACAAGTCAAAGCTATTTAAAAGTCATCTTGCCGTGAGAAGTAACAAAAGCTCAATGACAGACCAAGGCCTTATTCAAAATTCAATTTTTGCGCTTTCTCTCTCCAACAATAGAAGTACATAATTTCGCTCCACGCTTGTTTGGAGAGCTCTAGAGAGGAAATGGCATGCTTTTGTTAATAAGTGTCTCTGTGTTTTTGCAGAGAGGAGACGATTGAACAGCTTATGTAGGTCACATTGCATTAATCTAGCCGGCTATCCTGGTAAACGCGCTCTAAATCAAACATGCAATATTAAAATCCAGTTCATTGCTCATTTGCTTAATAATGCAGTGTGGCTGCACTGAGAATGACTTCTCAGTCGGCGAAATAGTGATCCTAGTGCTTTTGCACTTAGGCAGTAAATTACTGGTCTGGATTATAACAGTACAAATGAGACACGTTTGATATCAATCTGACAGAACAGTTCAAACAGCGTGCAAACTGAATATTTATCAGTCACAGTGTATTTCAGGCACAGGACCCTTTCATCACTCATCTGTAATGAGATCTGTGTGCATTCTAATAATTAATAAACTAGATGATCTCCAAATCATTCTGAGAGCGAGATGTAAATGCTATCAATTATCTGTCTGGGTGATTCTGCAATCTTAAGCAAACTAGAGATTTCATAAGTCAGACAGGCTTAATGGGGTATGGAAACACGACCGTGGGTGCACATGAATGTTTTATAACAATGTGAGACTTTAGATTGGATCAATGAGATGTGTGCTCCTCTACCGGATGAAGATTCTCTCAAACGAGGCGGGTTGCTCAGCAAAGCACAATAAATCTACCTGCTGTCACTGGAGCAGAATGACGGGCTCAGTGTGACATTTCCAACATGTATTTTATCTCCAGCCCTGCAGTATCTCCATGCGATCTGCTGCAGATGAACTATTGTGAACACCGCTGGGCTGCATGATATTGGATGTCCAACGTGAACTGTCGAGCGGAACAATAAATCCCTTCCGGCCTGTATAGAAATAAAAAAAATAAAAATAAAGTGTACAGATGAGTTGCTCGGTGATGGGTTTATATCAAAGGAAGATATTGCTGTAAGGTGCAGCAGGCAGCCAACGCTGATGTTTTTGATCAGATGATTAGAGCCGCTTGCCACTTGAGGTTTGCTTTGAGAAAGTAAATGTGCTTTCTGAGATTATAGGGGGTCAAATCGGAGCCTCTGTCTCTTTGCTGCACATTTGCGCATGTGTGTGTGTCTTTGCAAGACAAAGAGAGAGACGGAAATAGAGGGAGTGTGAGTGTGTTTGCGCATGCATTAAAAAGACAAGAGAGAGGTCCTTGAGGCAACCTGCACATCTTTTATCACATCTTTAATTAATTGAAGCCCATAATAGAAGCTGCTGCAATTCCACTGAATAGACACAGTTGAATGGAAAACAGGCGGAGGATAAGGAGGTACTCTTATGTTCCCCTGCCATTTCACAGCCAACTGCATATACAACATATCAGCAGCCAATGTCAATCTTTGCTTTGTGGATGAAACACATTACAGTGAAGGAAAAAGGTTTGGTGTCATAACTCAGTTAACTGATTGATCGCTTTCTCTTTCCAGGTTTTGCCTTTGCAGGTCTACTGTAAAACCGCCATGGTGCTCTTGAGGTTCTCAAGACTCGTCCTAATGATCGCGGCCCTCGTCCCTCGACCATCTGTGGGATGCCCCTCCGGCTGTCGCTGCTACAGCCTCACAGTGGAGTGTGGATCTCTTGGGGTCAAAGAAATCCCACAGGGTGTCTCCTCTGTCACAGAGGTCAGTCGGCCAATCGACAATAAGTTAGGGCACTAGCTGTCAGCGCAATGCAGCTGACCCCCGTCTCTGCCCCCGCCTGCATCAGTGGTTTTGTACCAGTTGACTCCCTCTCTGATCCATTCTTATTACCCTGAAATGATTGTGGTTAATCAATTCGCTGTGACCCTCTTTGATGTAAGCCTGAGGGAGGGGCTGCGCTGTTGGCTGTGTAATTATTCATTCTTGCTCAGAAAGTGACTCTCGCACGCCCTCTGATCATCTGTTGAGAAGATGTTTAACATTACACCGTCTTTTCCTCTCGGGTTCAGGCCCCCCAACATTGCTGCAGCTCATGAATATTAATGAAAAGCATGTCCTGCATAAATTGTTCCATTAACCTCAATCAGCAGGTCTATCTCGTCCATCATACTTCACCTCACGGCCACGTGTTTGCCTCTTTGAAGACACTGCCAGCGAATGCACATCAGCAATCAAGCAGACTGCCATGCATTGTGGGTCAGCCGCTTGCTCTCGTGTATCTCCAATCACTCAAACTGTTTTTGATTGCTGACAATCAAGTATCTGTGATTTCTGCAGCATTTGGCAAGAACTGAACCACAACGCAACACAATGTGCACAATCCACATTACTCTGCCGATTCTGAAAGAGCTCATTCCACATTGTTTGTATTGCCTACATTAACATATATCCAAAGCTCTGCACAGCGAGGTGAGTGCAGATAGCTCTAACGGCGGCCCTGTTGTTAATGCAATCTCTCCTCATGGTTAATACATTTTTCTACTCAGTGAGCACAGCAGAGCAACAGGCCACGCTCACTTTCTTGTACAAAACAACACACCAATTCTAACATCACATCCCGTCCTCTGTTTCTCTAATGTAATCAGGTTGTGATCACTCGCCTAATTTCATTTACCCTGTCTCCCGTACAGACCATCTTCCTCCAGGACAACTCTATAGTGCAGATCCGTCTTCAGGATCTGACTCGCCTTGGCAGCCTCCATTACCTCTACCTTCAAAATAATAGCATCTCAGCCCTGGAGCCTGGCGCGTTTCTCAGCCAAGGGCAGCTGCTGGAGCTGGCCCTCAATGGCAACCTCATCCACCTAGTCACCCCGGACATGTTTCGGGGTCTGGAGCACCTCCGGATCCTGTACCTCGCTGGGAACCAGATCACTCGAGTGCAAGACCACACCTTCAGGGGACTGCAGGTTGGAAAGCTGGAATAAAGGAATGAATGCACAAATGGTTGTTGGACAGAAATGTTTAATGCTTATTTTGTTTTAAGCGTTCCAAAAACCTTAAACCTAATCCTTTTTTGGTAAAGTGAAAAGAGCATAGCTTTTTCCAGCAAAGGTTTTCCAATATGGGATGCCTTTTTATGGATTATATATAATGCCGCCTGCAACTGTAAATCCAATTCATGACAACATGACATGGCTAATCCCTGCTATATAGTAATACAGTACAGACTGAGTCAGGTAGAATTGAGTCATCCTGTCTTAACATTTGACATTTCTTTTCCTCCCCCTTTAACATTTTCCTTTCTCTGCTATGTGTTTTTTTTTTTTGCCGTCTGCAGCGTCTGCAAGAACTGCACTTGCAGGAAAACAGCATAGAGCTGCTGGCAGAGCAAGCTCTGTCTGGCTTGTCATCTCTGGCTCTGCTGGATCTCAGCAGAAATCACCTCCGTACTCTGGGAGCCTCGTCCCTCAAACCACTCGTGAGCCTGCAGGTGCTCCGTGTCACAGGTAGGCAGTGCGAAGACAGAATATAATACATTATGTCTCACTGTAATATGACATAACCCTTCAAGATTGAATTTAATTCAAAGTGCCCTGAAAAATGTTGCCATATATACTGCAGTTTTGAAGAACTGACACTGCTGGAGAATGTGCTGCCACAGCCAGGACCTGCAGGCTCATGTCAATGAAAATTAAGTGCCCTTAAACACATTTTACATATCAAAGGGTTTCACCCAACTGTAAACCTTTAATGAGAAAAAAATCCCTTGAAGACACAGTTTTAAAGAATAAAGTGAAGGAACACTGTCTGAAAAAGGGACCCCTATTCGGGGCAATTAGTCCTGCAATGGGCGCCAAAAAGGTTTAAACAAAGTTTAAATTATCATAGGCAAAATAAATTTGTTTACCAAATAATATCACCTCAAGGTCATTTTTGCAGCTGTTCTGGAGCTTTCAATCCCACACATGATCTTCATTAGCAGTTGGAGTTTCCTCAGTTAACATGGAGTTGAGGAGCTTCACATTTTCATTTCTTCTGAGCATTTTAAGAACTTCTCATCCATGTTGGCTCAAAAGTCATGGTGTTAATACTTGACCTTGAAAAACAATCCCAACTCAAGCAGCTTATTGGAGCTTTCAATCTAATGACATGTTTTCATGACATTGTAGATGTTTTTCCGGAGCATTTTAAGGGATCCTCTGTCATACTGGCATAAAATGTGTGGTCCAAACATAAGTGTTGTACTGCTGGAGCACATTGGAGTGATGTGCCGCCACTTCTTTACTCCAAGTGAAGAGATAGAATATTCACAGGCCACATAATCCATCTGAAATTCATGTACATTTATTTAAGCACTTGAGGATCCAATCATCACTAAAGCATATTCATGCAAGACAGCCAATAAAAAACAAATGCAATGGTCAGAGTTGCCATATTGACTTTTACAGTTTGACTGATTCTCAAAGTCAACTCATGCTTTGAGTAACATGCAAGAAAACATTCCGCCTTTCAAGTAGCTGACGGTAGCAGCTGGTAGCCTTTGAGCGGCACCGTGAATTATTTTCTTTTCTCAATTTTTTAGTTAGCTAACTGTTAACTAGTAAAAGCTCTGACATACTTTCCACATATTGAATGTCTGCGGAGAGCTGCAGTCACGTGGACACGCATGCCATTCTGTTCATAGCACAACTGACGGTCCACTTCAGCCCCTGGCAGAGGTCAGCTCACCATCCTCCAACTGCTGAAATCAGGTGAAAGTGAAAGAAAATGATGCTGCTGGGTCGGGAGTGAATTTCCGTCAAATATCCAACTTAGAACAAACCGTAGTGAGGTGGCTGGCATGAAAGCCGTGTTTTACACTGGACTGGAGCGTGAAGCAAGAGACCGGAGCGTGCACAGTTTGCATGCTTGCTAAACAAATTAAACAAGTAGCACTACACCCATGGGTTCAGACTTCATTTTTGTCCAGCGGTTGACAAAACCATACACTTGATTTACCCCTGTTTCCCTTGTCTGCTCCTCCAGAGAACCCATGGCGCTGTGATTGTGCACTGGGCTGGCTGCGAACCTGGATCAGTGAAGACGGACAGCGTCTGTTGAGCTCTGCTGAACAGCGTCGGCTGATGTGCTCTGAACCGCCTCGCCTCTCCCACCTCAGCCTGGTGGAGGTGGCTCCCAACAGCCTGGTCTGTATCCCACCCGTGGTACAGCTCGAGCCCAGTCATCTAACTGTGCGACTAGGGGAGAGCCTCCGAGTCTCCTGCCAGGCCTCGGGATACCCACAGCCTCAGGTGACCTGGAAGAAAGCCTCCCATGGCAAGGCCCAGTTATCACCCCGAGGCCTGGTGCAAGAGCTGGGACCCAATGGTGAGCTCTTCAGGCCTGCGGCTGGAGGAGTGGTGACAGCCCTGCCCAGCAGTGGAGGGATCAAGGTTGGAGGTGTTGGAGGAATCCAGGGGCTTGTGCGTGGGACTGAGGAGGGCGGTGAGAGGGACAGCTTTGATCCGGACATGGGCAGCGGCATGCTGTTCCTCAGCAATGTGACTGTAGCGCATGCTGGGCGCTACGAGTGTGAAGCCTGGAATCCTGGTGGTGTAGCCAGAGTTACCTTTCATCTGGCTGTCAACATGTCCTCCTCTTCATATTCCTCCCAGTTCTGGCCTCGTATGAACATGCACTCCTTTGTTTCCTCTTCATCTAACTCCTTCTATCAGCCAGAGGTTCTGGATGTTAGCCAGGAGCTGCTCTACGAACAGGACAGCATGGATTTCTACGCTCTTGGCCCTGCTACTCAGACCGCAATTGCTGTTGGCATCTCCTTGCTGGCGCTCACTGCCGTCCTCCTTTTGATTATGATCTACACTCGTCACCAGCAGTACCGCAAAGAAGAGGGCGGCTCCTACTGCACCAGCAAAGAAGAGAGCATACTCTATGTGAATGACTACTCTGATGGACCCACCACTTTTGCGCAGCTGGAGGAGTACCGTGACGACCACGGCCACGAGATGTACGTACTCAACAGAACCAAGCCTGTCCTGGGCTCCACTTCATCCAGGTGTCCAATGATGAGCGGGTTCGTCCAGCAGAAGGGGATGAAGGAGGCCCTCCTAGACCACGAAATGGTGCAGACACTGACCAGATCGGGGGGACTGGGGCTCCGCAGAAACCCAGCAGATGGAGGAGAGGGCCCACTAACAACAGACCCAGAGGAGCTCTTCCTCAGTCAGAGTCTCCTCTTCGGATCACAGGTTGCTTATGAGATCCACTGCTAAGGGGTTTGAATTGTGTTTTAACATGAAATGTTGATGGACTTAATTAAAGACATTAAAGGAAATCACCTTGGTGCAATGGTTTGAAGCATCAGATTATTATGTGGTCTTCAAAAGAGGAGGGAGTGTCAGTTTGTGGTTGCTGAGGATCGCAATCGGCCTCTCAGAGATCCTCATCTGATAGATTGTATGGCATTAAGATGGGTCAGAGTGGTGAACAGTGATAATTAGGAAAAAAGTAACCATACCTGTCTGTCTCCAAATCAACCCTTTAAAGATAATTACAAGTGGCTAACTTTATCTGAAACAGTTTTTATGACAGTTCATCTAAATCCTGATAAAGAGGCTGAGACTGCAGCATACGGTGGCAACTAACAATGTGGATTAAAACAGTGACTCGTATTTTGTACTTCTTTCTTTCTTTGGGTTTTGTTTTGTGTGTTTTGTCAGTGTTTTGTGTGAATATAATGAAGCTAATTTTCACTGTGAAGTACAGTTGTTCTGTGGACTCTGTTGCAGATCCGTTAGAATTAGACCTAAACAGATCCTCTTACTGAAACTACATTGTCATTACCCATATGTGTGAGTGGGTGTGGGTGGGTGGATATATTTGAAGAGGTTCATTTTGAATGCAGCACCAAGTCTTTTTTCTTTTTTTTTCTCCTTTTTTTTACATTTCTACCTTAGCATTGTATTCCTTGATGTTAACATGTGTTTTTTTACTACTATTTGTTGCAACACTGGAACAAGAAATGAACATTTCTATTGTCTGAATTTGAGTCTTTTGTGGAATTAATTCCATTAACATCAGTCTGTACCAATCATTCCAATGTGAATATTTCTACATAATAAAATGTATTTTGAAAGATTCAATGCTTCTTTTCCTTGCAAGGTCAACCAGTCGCTCAAACGCAGCTGTTCTGCTAATACATGCTCTAAAAGCTCATTAGTTTTTGCCATCTTCTTATTCTTTACGTCATCCCATCACATGTAGCAGGTGAGTGTAACAGACATGCTCCTGTAGAGAATGTGGCTTTCAGTCACTGTGTAGAGGTCAGTCTGTGAGAGGTCCATGGTTCATAAACTCTTAATTCTTCTCCCTTTGTTGCATTGTAGTATGAAGAATGGCATTGGAAAGTGTTTTGAAACACCAGATCTTTGCTTCATACCAAGACCTAGAGCCATATTGATCCTCATTCAAAGACATGTCAATATTCTTTTATAAGGATCGCTATTTTAGTTTGCAAGGTTGAAACTGTATTATATGAAATGGTAATTTCAGGAGAGCTCAATTAAAGGGCATGTTCACATAAAAAAATGTATCTGGGTAAAATACCTAATTTTGGTGATTTAACTTGTTTCTTTGCTGACAAACTTTCAGTTTGCAATTTTGGTCAGTTTCGCAGACCTATAGCTATATATTTATACAGAGATAGGGTATTGCAATAATGTGCCATATAGTCCAGGTGGAGAAATCTACTTAAAACAAATAGTTCAACGTTTTAGGATATGTGCTTATTTTCTTTTTTTCTGAGACTTAAACTGGAACTATGTTTCTGAGATGAGACACATCTAAATAATGTACAGACATGTCATCTGCAATTATAAAAGAAACAGTCATGCAAACATCTCTGTGTAAAAAAGCTTACTTGCTTTCTACAGACAGTTTGCGTTGATGACAAAACTATGACAAAGATTTTTTGTCAGTCTTCTTTTTTATGATGAAAACAATGACAGTGCCAAGCTAAAAATAGATCTTAATAATAAAAACTATTATGAAATCTATATTTATATGTCTTGGAAAGGTTTATGGGTTAATGCTGTTTGACAGGCAGGTAGGAAGCTTGGTGAGTGTAGCTGTGCTATAAGAATACAGTCTGTACTCAGAGGAGATGAAAGTTGAGGCTTAATCACCAAATCTGTGAGAGGACACAAGTCTAAGCCTCCAGACTAAGATGTTGCAGGTTTAGAAAGAATTTAACCTGAAATAAAGTTATTTTTCTGCTTCCTAATAGTGACATCAATAAGTCAGTTTACAATATACCTGGGTGCAAATTCTAGTTGTCTCAGATTAGTTATTTGTCACGTCAAAGTTCTTGAGACAAAATATAGAGAGATGTTGAGCTTTTCCAATGATGATCAGTAAGTGTGTGTTTGTAAATCCCCCCCGAAAACTGTCAAAAACTGCTGGAAAAATGACAGCTTCTGAGTGTGTAGAAATGATATGTAGTTGTAGACAAAATTGTCTGAATTAAATTTTTATACAACCTGTCACCTTGATTCAAACTTCTGATACATTAATTAGCCCAACTGGATTAAAGTTTAAAGATTAAAAAAAAAAAAAAAACATATAGGAAACATAATGACTAAAAGTTGACAAAGTCATGAATTTTCATCAACTAAAAATAAACTAAAAGAAGGATAGAAATTACTAAAATGTGACATAAGCTAATAAGCATTTTCATCTCAGGACTAAAACTAAATCTAAAATAGAAGTCAACATGAGCGCTGCTTTCAGAAAGTTAGATGAGAAGACTGATCATCTTAGCATAAAGAATACAACCTGGGGAAAAAACCCAAAAAACACCTACACACACCTCTTAAACATTTGTTTACGTTACGCACGTGTTTAATGTGTACACAAACAGTCCTGTAAAAAAAACTGCTTATGATCTTAGAACAAATAAAGATAAGCTAACTGCTTACAGACATGACAATGGTAGCCTATAAATAGAATAAAAATTAGAATCTTAGTAAGCTTGTAAACAACATCTGGATACAGTGGACTTTCTGGATGTCATTGAAGTTGACAGGCAAGTAGATATACTCAAAGACACTCTGCTTAGAAGAGCTGGATGGGTAGAAGAACTGCTTTTTGTCAAGACCACAAATTGTTGTATTTATATTTCTGTTTAAATAAACAACAACAAAAAAAACGTTTTGATTATTAAGATTATTTTTGAGAGCCATGTTAGCTGTATTCCCCTGCTCCCAGTCTTAATGCTAAGCTAAGCTAACTGCTCACAGACATGACAATAGTAGCCTATCAATCTTCTCATCTCTCAAAAAGAAAGCGAATAAGCGTGTTTTGCAAAATGTTGAACTATTGTTTTGAAAATTTGTAGGTAACTGTAGTAACTGTAATGTTTTTAAACATATCTCTGCATATGGTAGAGAATCTGTAGGCAATGGTACAAGATTTGGTATTGGAAGCATTCTGGTTTCCGTATGTAGTAGTATTGAGAAATCACATTTGAATGGCAGGTTAAGTCTGTGTTTAGAGGTAAAACCAGGCCCCCAGGAACAACACCAGGCCTTGAAGCCAGTAGGAGCCTAACACTCGAACATTACAACTTCCAGGTCCGTAACATGAAGCCCAAAGACTTTTCCCCATAGATGTGAGCAACTTTTATAGGAATGAACTGAGATCCGTCTCCACCGTTGTATCCAGTTCTGTTTATACATCCATAGATGGGACACACTGACCGAAAAGCAATCTCGAAACCCATCGGCTATTGTCTGAGAATGATCTGGCTGGCGCACGGAAGAGGAAGTTTGGCTCGGATGATTGGCCATATTGGCCATTGCCACCAGAGAATTATTGTCATCAGACCAATAGCTGATGGGTTCCAAGATTTACAATAGTGGCACATCAGAGTTGAATGCAATACAATAGAGTTTACCCACAAAGGTGGAATATTGTCTTGGTTCATCCGGCATTTCATTCAAACACTGAAACATACACACACAGCCCATAACAACACTGACAGTACAAATACTCTGTGGAATTGCCTTTGGAATAAATGGCATCTCATATATGTTATTTGTAGCCTGAGGTATTATGTAGCACCTACCAGAGTTTAGCTGGATGGACCGATCACAGAGACATTTTTCACTGACATTTCTGTAATAACTCGGCAGTGGATTTCAGATGACACTGTATGTACATATTCAACACAGACGCCTCACAGCACACAGCTGAGCTAATATCAGGGACAAAAGTAGAACATTTCCCAAACACTGAAAACAACAACAACAACAACAAAAACACCGGACCTCACTGCAGCCCATCCCAACAGCTCCTTATCACAGCTGAAGATGTATTATGCAGCCTATCTCACACAATGCAATGTGAAATGCTCTTACTGCAGTTGTCCCACGAAGCAAATGGATTTTCTTTTGTGCCTACTGTGACACAATTTTCAGGCTGTGTCATTACATGTTCAACAAAGCCTTGCTTTCAATGGTTGTCATGGACACAAATGGCAAAAGCTCCACACGTCCAGTTTTTGTGAGACCAACAGCTTGATTGGCATTTCGAGGCGTGTCTGTTATTGTGTATAACACCTCTATCACTGAATACACGCAGCGTGAACTAAACTGTTGTTTCATTTTTATACAGCGTGTACCTCCTCTAATCACTCCATATTATTTTCAAAGATCCCCACCAGTGTACCTGCAGGCGTGTGCTGTTGATTAGAGACCTCCATAATTGATTTAACAGCCAGAAAATTATGCAGAAATAATACTAATGATAGCACTAGTGTTGAAATCAAGGTTTTAATGCACTGCCGCTGCTGAGAGTACCCTGCTAAGAAGCCTTACCTTTTCCAAAAAAGCACTTGTGCTTTGTAATGCCACATAGGTCACTGTATGTGGGATATGTAAGTGGATTATCCAACCATTTGTGATGCAGAAAGGGGTCTACGGTTAAAGATTTAATATTCAAGATTCTGAAAAGCACGTTTAAGAGCCTTCTTTCAAATCTGAATGTGTTTTATATGCATGTGGTGAGATTGCAGTTTGGGTTTGGGGTATTAAAATCATTCAAGGACAGTCAAGGACAGCTGTCAAGAGTTCAAATTTCTTTTCATTAAAAAAAGAGGAAGCATCACAAAACCACTAACGCTTATACAATGGTAATACACACTCACACACATAGAAAGTGGGTGCGTACCAATCGTTACTGCTGGAATTCTGAATTTCGCTTTCCCTTTTCATGGCGAAGGTTGCCTGTGATCCCATCCATCAATCAACACGTGGAGTGAGGATGCAGCGGGGAAGAGTGAGACCTCATGGTTCTCATACTGATGCTGTTCTTTTTTTTCTTTTCTCTTTTTTTCACCCATCCACCTTCTTTCAAGTATCTGTTCTCATCTCTCTTCGAACTCGATTCAACACAAGGGAATGAATTTTCGCATGAGGTCAAATATGAGATATGTGGAACTGAATTATTGATGCATTTCTAGCTGGCCTCTATAGTGGCTTTTTCTTACAAGGAGGGTTTGTACAAATTTCTGTCTAATGTCCGGTGTCACTGAGAAGTCGTTCCCGCGTTTTTGTTTTGGAATAATGCAGCTTTGATGCTGCTGTGTTGAATGATGTTGAAATGATGTTAGACACGGTGAGGGTCAGTCAAATCTATTCATATTTAGCAGTTTCATTATTATAAGATATATATCAGTGCAGGCAACGAAAGGATTCAGTACCTGTGAGCACCTGCAGAGAAAGTGCAGCAAAAGTAGACCTGGAATAGAAACAGCCATCAACCCTCTTGTTTGTTGATTCCACTCCTACATCAATAATAGGCACTGCTTGATTACAACCCCAATAGAAAGTATAGATTTGCCTGAATGGTACTTTTTATTCAGGGCATGAATGAACGGCATGTGATTTCTCGCCAAGGATTACATGATTGAAGGCTGAAAAATCGATTCAGGTCAAAACTAGACTTTTTTTTAAACCAACAATAAGCCTGTCAAACGGTCAAAAGATATGAAAATCTAAGAAATGCTTCTCTGTTTTTTTCCCCCTCACGGAGAGTCTACAGGGTTGGCAGAATCCTGTGGAGAGAGCGAGAGAGAAAAAAAAAGAAAAATGTCAATGAATCACGCTACACTTGAGTGTCTTGCTTGATATCTGCAGAGCAATTTCTTCAGTTGTGTTTTCTTTTCGAATGGACCCGAGTTCTGCACCACATCAACATCACAGTAATTGGTCACCTGTGGAAAAGAGTGTTTGGCAGCAAGTGCAAAAACATCTATTAATACATCTATTTAATTTAATGTGCATGTGATTGTAATAGTGCAGCCTATTTGGTTTGTTCATAGTCCCAATAGGCTTGATATTTCATGGCTACTTATTGTCTTTTACACAAATGTTATGATTACTACGATGATGAGCCTTTAATAATGAGTAGATGTCATTGGGTTTCACAGTTATCAGTGACAGAGATTTAACTGAACAGTGATTCCTAACCTAAGGTACTACCCTAAGGGGTACTTCGGTGGTGTCAGTTTCCAGAGGACAAATACATTACATTATGTTCCTCACAATCATTAAACCAGTTTTGAGGTCGAGAATCTGATTTATCAACATGGGTTAAAATCAGCTGTGTAGAATAATGTATTTATTGATATTATATCGTCTATAATAATTAAAGGGACTCTGTGAAATTCAGAGCTCATGAGTTGTCAACATGGAGGTGGCTGAGCTAGCGACCAATTTGAAACAGCAAATATGTTTTGAGGGAAATGCAATGCGTAATGATGAAATGTTGTTAACATACCTGGCAAGTCCCCAAAATGTTGCTACTGAACATATCAGCAAAATATTCACTGACAATGACTGACAATGTTCTCACTCCTGACCTTGCAAATATCACGGTTTGGTCAGTGGACTTTCACATTTACACATGAGGGGCTAGGAATCCTGCGTGCGTCTGTTGTTGACGTTCTGGGACGCCGTGTCAGTTTACAATGGTTACAAGCTGCTTTTCCTGTTTTCACAGGAAGTGTACAGTTTCTGCTTGTTAGATGCATAGTCTTTTCAAAATAAACTTACGTTAGTAAAACACTTCATGTTTATGTTTATTTCCTTGTGCAACAAAAGCACTTGGTTAGGTTTAGACAGAAACAGAGTGGTTTGGCTCAACATTCATACAGGGAGCGAACACTAGGCTCCTGGTTGAAAGTCCTGTGATTTTTGTATCCATCCACCATCCATCTCTCCTCCCACCCACCCTAGTGGGACTTTCCAGCTCATTATATTACGTTGTTATTCAGCAGCGTTTCATACTGATGCCGCCTGGCAGCGTCATACAATGACACTGCATGGCAGGGTAACATACCGCCGTGAAAGGATGCCTTTTTTCTGATGTCAAAGTCACTGACTAAGTGGTGGTATTTTGCCGACTTTGGAATTGAATTTCAGTTGCTTTCTGCCAAAATAGGCAATCTTGATAAACACTTAAAGGAGAACTATTATGCTTTTCCTCTTTTCTGACCTATAAATGTTGTTACAGTGTTGCATACTCGTGTTAAACTATGCCAACGCATCAAATAATGAGGTTTGTGCATTTGGAAGTGAGCCCTGCAAGCTGTTTTGGATGGATCTGCACGCTGTCTTTTACAGTCTTTTTTAAACAGTGTAGTCCGTGTGACGTTAATGCGTGCCGGACTTACTTATATGGGCGTGCCCAGGCATGCCAGCAGCGCTCGGCAGCCCTTCGGAAGTCCTCGGGAGTGTGACCAATTACAGTGGAGTGGGCTCGGCGGGAGGCGAGGGCCGGGGGGTGGAGTAAATTACACAGACTGTTTTCGCGGGACGCAGGAAATACAAGGAAGCAGTGCAGCGAGAGGCACAGCGTCCTGAAGATCAACAAAGCTTTGTGTGCAGGTAATTGTGTGTAGCTGCTCTATAGGAGTCCAGAAATCAAATACAAAGGCCCGAAAAAGAGTATAATAGGTCCTCTTTAACCAAAATAATGACTTTTGCCTAACGTTAAACAAAGTGCTTTTGTTACCTGCACGTAAGACAAGGGTCTTTGTTATGTTTATTATGAAAATGTAACCAAAATTACAATCTTTCCCTGACCTTAATCAGAGTTTGTTGCCTAAACCCTAAACATGAGTCTGGATGCAAACCAAGAGTTCTGGTGTCAATATCCTGCATTTTGTAAAGCCACCATCTTCCTTGTCAAGCCTACATGAATGTAGTGTTTTGTTACCTGAAAGAAACATTGTCTCTGAACATAATCTAGGCAGTGACTACACTGACTAATCATCATAATCAAGACAGCAGTTTAGTCACATACTAATGTAATTTCTAGGAGACAGACAGACAGAGCTACCAGAGGGGGAACCGGAGGGTGGGTGCTATGCTTCTGCAATGACACCACCCTGATATCAACTGTTGCTGTATGGGAGCAGTTCAAAGCAGTGGCAGTGAGCAAGCCAGTGGGATGCACACGTGCACAAACATGCATCCAGACTGTCTTACCACAACAAACCACAGAGAAACTCAGATTAAGGCACACAGAGGTAGCTTGACTTCATTCTCTGCTCAGGATGCCATCACTACACCTTTATATATCAAATAGGGGTTAGTTGTTATATTAATGCTCTGAATGTCACAGACAGAACCCTAAAGTTTTTACATGTCATGGAAACACTAAGCTGTGTAATAGTGTAACTAACCAGATGAATCTCTACTCTGTGTTTTGGATGAAAATATTGTATTCACACACATTTTTAATCAGACAACCTTCCTTTTTATGATGATATCATATAAATTGACATATGATCAATAATTCAAGAGATTTTGAGATCAACAAATCCCCAAACTGTTGTAGACATAGACAACATATTGCCAAGTAAACAAGGTTGAATACTTTATTATATTCTGTCATGTTGTGTCAATCCTCACTCCTCCACATCACCTGTGCTGCCCTGTCTTCACCTACCGTCTCTCCCTGAATCATCTGGCGCAAATACAAAATCGTCAGTGTGTGCTTATTGATCGAAATGAAGCGGCCTAAAAGAGTAAAAAAGAGTAAAGAGAGTACTAATCAGTTCCCAAAAATCACACTATTCACACTCACCCCCTCCAAATCACCTGTGCTTGCCCTTTCTCCAGCTTCCTTTCACTGCTGCCTCTTTCTCTGTCCACTCAGTCCACAAGAGTCAACACGAGATAGTTTGGCATACTATTGAATGCTTTTCATATCTGAACAGCATTGGGCTACATCTATAACGTTAGGTGAGTGTAGGCTGTTGCCTTCTCAACCTTTAAGTTGATCCTTTCTTATTTACCTTCGTGCCTCCTCTGCTGCCATCGATCCCTACTCCTTTTCTTTTGCCTTATTATAACAAAGTGAACAAGCAATGATTCTCTCCTTTGAACCCAGATTTGGAACATCAGTGTGTTCTCGTTAAACGTGTTTGGAGGCTCACACAACAATCTGATACTTTCTAAATCCCTTGTACCCCCGAAGTGTGTTGTGATTAAGCTCCAGCACTTCCTTAATGCTAAAACACGAGGTTAATACTCATATAATTATTGTGTTAAATTACAGCCCCTTGAAAATCAATTGGAATAAACACATTTGAAACATGATGGGTGGTGTTGATAAAAAATGTACTTGAGTTTATCTGACAGGGCTGTGAGCGAACGTCACACTTGGGAATTACAGTAATACAGTGTATGTAAAGCACTGTACTGCACTTGGCGGTGAAGACTGTAAATAAAGTCTAGGTAAAAACTGAATTTGTCTTTGTGACACTGATGTAGCTGATATCCCAGCACCAGGGTGTGTCCTTCATCCCTCACCGTCACGGTGGCTGCTTCCTTCCCATCATCCCTCTGCAGGCGAATGTCACACAGTGAAATGTGAACGGCCGTGCAGGATTGCAGACCTTGACAACACATCTGATAGCTGCTAAGTATCAAGCCGCTGAACGCTGAACAGTTATGCTGCCTTCCTCTGCCCACTCAGTCTAATGCTGACCACTGCAACAAATGGGCCATTGACATGATCATAATCCGTGTATTAGGAGAGGTTAACAAGAAAGTCAATTGCTTTGTCATTGTAGTGGGTACATTTAGTCATGTACCAATTATATTGCGATTGTGAGGTAGAAAATCTTAAATGTAAGGAGGAATAACAGTCCTTTTGATGGATCATAGACATTTGAGTTTCTCTAATTCTAATGGGATTTGGAAAGGTTTCATAAGAGCAGGAAGAGAATTGTCTCATTCTGCAGAGCGCCATGTAATCCTTTGGCATTAGCATTAAAATAACAAACAGGAGTTTCAACAGAACAAAACAACAAATCCCTTGAATATAAATGGCAAATGCCATATATCTGTAACCCTTTAACACCCACTCCACTTGTTGGCGGCTGTGCACCTAATTTAAAACAAATAGACTATTTTTAATTGTTAAACCCTTACAATGAATTTGGACATAATGTTTTCAAGGATTTAACTGCTTTAAAGGTAGGGAGACACAATGTTTTTAAAGTTGCAACATATAAATATTTTTACATTTACTATAGATTAAATGACTATCTGTAATCTGAAAGGGGCCACTGGTAGAGACAAAACCCACAAAGAGTTATGTCTTGACTCTGCAGAAGTTTTTAGTGTCTTTCAGCCCATTGTTTCGGTTTTAAAGCCTTACATTACCGTTTTAGTTCAGTCTCTTGTTTCCAGCAGCAGAAGGCAGCTGTTTTCAGCAAAAAGCTCTAAAAACCCACTGAACAATACCTAGTCCAGCACCACACACTAGAAAACTTTTAGCCTGACATTTCCTGTGGGAAGTGGGTGGAGACCAAAACAAAGCTAAAAGAGGTGAGTGGATTTTGAACTAATATTTTTTGGTGTCTAGAAAAATGAGTCCAAATAAATTCAGATATGTCTGCTGGATGTATGAGTAGAGAATTGTTTGCTAACACTTTTCACTGTCAACTTCATAAAGTGATATAGCCCAGTCGCAAGAGGAAAATGTTGGTATTGTCCATTTCTGCAAACTATGGAAATGTTACCTTTGTATGTTTCATACGTATCATATCAACGTTTGTAAAGTGACATAGTATGTGGACTGAAGGGAAGTGAAGGGCATGGTGGTAGCTTGACATCTTGGCAAGACCTCTGCCAAGCTGCAGCACACTGCAGATAACTGTTCAAGACCAGTGTTTTTGGCGAGTCATTGCCATGTTTCCAGTGACTTTTTAGCCACCAAATGTGGTAGTTTTTTAGCACCCCATCACTGAGTCTCATTCATGAAACGTGAGCAGAAGGAGTTTGTGTGTAAACTGTTCGCAGACAGAAATTTACGTGCATGTCCGCATTCATCAATATTTTAGTAGCTCCGATCTTTTCGTAGCTGCTAACAAAATCTACTCCTGCTCCTGACCACTCGTAGTGCTTGTGTAAATTTATTAAGCACAGAAATATTGCTTTTCACTATTGGAAATTACAATTTTAATTTGTATTGCACTCTGTTATGTACACAGTACACAGGTGCCTTTGAAACACGTGATCCAAACATGACAAAATATTAAAAATATAACACATTTAGTTAAATTTGTTGGCAATTAGCAGGTTTAAGGTCCAGATTAGGTTCATGATTGTGAATTATCTACGTAAATCGACTCAATAGATTAAACGTTCTTTCTACATGCTGAATGATGATAATAAAAATATTCGTAAGGACAGCCGGATCACAGCCTCTTCGGCCTCGGTGCCTGGGTTCAATAGGGGCAGCAGGAGCAGCAGGTGGTGGAGCCACGAAGGAGCACGCGCCAGCTGAAAGAATTATTTGAGACAACACATTTTCTTTGTGTGTGTGGCTTTTTGATCATTTGAATGAATAAATCTGATTTAAAAAATGTTTAATTTACGTTGTATAAAACAGAACTTTAGGCTATTAAGATTCAAATAATTTGAAAACGATGCATACAAACTGCTGTAGGCTATATGTTATCTGTATCATTTGATAAAATAAATGTTAAATAGCTCTACATTCCAACAGCCATCACTGATTTAGAGTTTATCTATTACGCACAAAACATCTCTGGTTTCCTGTTCCCACTTCATTCAGAACCCCACAAATGAATCTTCTGTTTGTTTGGTGACCGCTGTATTTTTGTGTGTGTGCTTATGTGTTTCTTTGCCTCCAGTTTCATATCAAACCATTTACGCTTCACCTCTGACATGGTTCTTTGTACTACGGAGACAACATTAACAGCATCTGTTACCTCCCTCCAGGCCTTCGCTTTGCCTGTCCCTGTCACACCACTACTAACTGAAGAAAATAAAATGTTTTTTCTTAAGTCCATTTCATCCAAAATTGTTTCGATCTCCGCTTCGGAAAAATTCTTTTTTCTTTCTCTCTCTTTCTTTGTTTGCGCCATGACTGACAGGTCGACTGGATGCACCTACACCTCCTTATATGGTGGTCATTGGCTATTCATGGGCGGGGATTTGTGCTAATTGCTGATTACCAGGAGCGCGCTGTCACTTTACGGTGGATTGGCATTCATGATCATACACACGTGTTTACGATCAAATCTGAGTTTCCTGCGGCGTTCCTGAATCCAGAGTAGGTTATTAGTAGCGTAGGCTTTTTATGTGCAAATCTGCACACAGATTTACTCACTTTTCATGAATGAGAGCCATTGTGTTTACACCACGGATAGTGCCATTGAAAGCAGTTCCTGACACGAAAACAAATTAATTTTTACCAAGACATTGCTGTATTTCCTGTCAGAATAATGCCACAAAAAGCCACAATTTTGCAACCAAAACCAGGTAATTTAAGTCAAAACATGATCTTTTCCTAACCACAACCAAGTGGTTTTTGTGCCTGGACATAACTACACAATAACCAGCGTTGTTGACATGTCTGCCACATAATAACAAACAACATAATGTACCCGTGGTTTGCAAAAACGTACAATGCCAACATTTACTCTGGCAGTTGGGTTGAGTGATATTGGATCACTTTGGTACGATGGTCCTCAGCTGTAAGGTTTCAGTTTTATTCTCCGCCATGCATTGTAACTGGATAAATTATAATAATAAATTATACAGCAGGGCATTCTTTTTTAAAATGACCGCAATGACTGAAAAGCTAAGAGTCTAAACTGCTAGATTAAATGTTCATGTAACTTTTAAGCAGTCTGTTTAAGGCCTGCATAAAGCCAGCATCCCTCAGGCAGAGTGGATGGATGGTGAATTGGCAATGATTTTAGTGATATAAAGGCATACAGTATTTAAACATCACATACTGAACAATGCTTTGTAATTCATCGTTATATAATCATACAAAACGTTTCCAAGTGTGCTACACTGTAGCTTTGCAGTGAGAAAGTGAGACAAGAGCTCGCTGTCCCACAAAACATTAGGCTCCTGCTGAGCTGTTTTTTCCTTGACTGTAACTCCTAGGCATCATCAGCCTCTAAATGACCACACTCACCTTAATATCAAAGTAAACACACAGAGCAGGTCAAAAATGAGTTGTTGCACCAACACATTGTATAGAGTCAATGGTTCTACGGAAGCATGAAATAGATATTGATTCCACTGTGTACTTCTGCTCTCTTCAGCATCTTATCTCAAGCAGAGGTTGTAGAAGATGGGCATATACTTCAGCCAAGGGTAATTACCCCAACAAGACTCCACTTAGATTTCCTTTGATTTTATGACAACTTTGGTTCATGGTCAAAGAACAAGTAAACTTTCCCTGGTTAAATGATGAGTAACATATTTTTAAAGTATGGTTTGAATACTCTTTAGGCCAGCTTGCAAAATATAAAAATATCTTTTTTTTTATTCTGAATAATGAACTGTTTTCATTATAATCTAATATTTATACCACAATGCAGAATATTTTAGGATTTTGATAGCACTTTGTAGATGCAGCATCCGTCAGCAGTGCACAGTCTTCAGCAAGTGAATCTTGTCTCTGGAGCAGAAAGGTTTTTATATGCAAATAACCAATATCAGGGATTCATATATATTTGATAGGATTCTGAAATCCAACATTATCAGTCAGCACACTGGTAGGACCCACATCAAACTTGTCAAAGTCAAAGGCTGACAGAAATAACAGTAACCTCTCAGTATCTTTAAAGTTCAGTAAACGTTTCACACACATAATTGATTAATGTCATTCAAGGGCACCGCTCAGTCAAGCAAATAGATGTTAACTGTGCCTGAATTGCACTTCGGGCATGTTTGTGTCTGTGAACAAATTTTCACATTAAAAAGAAGTTCAACTTTGCAGGAGGAGGCAGTACATCTAAAAGGTTAAAGAGTTCCATTTTTGCATTTTGTGTCTGCTAAAATGAGGACTAGGCCCAAACATTTCAGAAACAAATTTCTAATGTTCATATTTTCTGATGTGTAAGGAAATAAGTGGCAAATTATGGAATATAGATGTTGAATATTAGTCTTTTTTCTTCTCTTTTTGGGGAAGTAGAGATAGTCAATGTCATATGCACGACAGGGTTCTGCCTACGCTCAGTGCCCTTTGTTATCGCTATGCATTTTCTGCAGATGATGAGAACACAATGCTTCTTGACCCACTTGGACCACTTTGCGGGAATGCTGCCTTCACGCTGGCAATGACATTTAAAATCACAATCCTCATTGTTGAAGGAGCTGAACCCTGATGTAGCCCCATCAGTAAATGGTCAGAACGGTCTCTTTTCCTTTGGCTTTTTCCAGGACTGTTTCAATGAGAAGCGGCTATGTTGCTGCTATTAAATGACTCCATCTCAATCTCAATTAAATGTCACAAAAACCTAAAATGAATGTCTTGAAATCTCAGAAAATATGCCAGGGCTAAACTATGTTAGGCTACTCTTTGTTAGTAATCAGATGTCTGGGACACTTTTGAATGTTTCTGAAATGAAAAGGACTGAACATGTCTTGTGTGTATCATCCCTAAAGCTTTTAGTCTCACTCACTCACAATTCTTTTTTTTTTTCTTATACCATTTCTGATACCTGACCTCAGTGATCCCAGAGATCAATTTTAAAGGTTTGCAGTGTGGGAGCAAGGATTGATACATAACAATAACCATGATGTTTTTCTTGTTGACTTCAGTCTGCAGTGCAAACTATAGGCAACAGATAAATATATAGAGTATATGAAGACAACCACCACTGTCTGAAATAATCGTTGGCAAATGTAATTCTAATCAAAACGATAAGGTCCTCGCTTTCGGGCTCGGTCCCTAATAAATATATGTATCAAATTAGTAGCCATTATTAGTACTGCTGGTTCCAGTATTACGTGAACTGCAGTTCTACAGTACGTGTGTCTTGTGCAAATGGTGTTGCCGTACTCAATCAGAAGCCATTGCTTGTCCTGTCGGTCCGTTTTATTAGTTTCCAATGTATTAGAAAGTGGAAAACTAAAATGTAATTAGAGTGTTATATTACTGTCAATTGTAATAGTTTTAGTTAAGTGTTAGTTTGTCATAAAAATGTAAAAAGTCCATTAAAAATGCACAGTATGTCATAAAAAGTCATTAAAAATGTCATCACATAATGAGAAGTAATAGTGTGTTTCCTGTGCAGCCGTCAATAATAAGCTGACTAGCCAAAGTGGTACTCAGCCATCAAAACTTTGAAAACCCCTGATCTAAGGTTTTTGTTTCAAAATTCTTTTAAATGGTCAATCTAGCCATAATGTTTTTAAAAATCTCTCCTGGGGCAAATTTCCCCCAGACCCCCATGTAGGGTTGGGACACAGATGATGTTAACTGAAAATGTTAAACAGGTGATTATAGCCTTAAGTATAACACTACAATATCTCAGATCAAACAGACATTAAAATGTCTGTGTTCCTAAATGCAGGATGCAGCATTTAAAATAATATGGCATTCTATTCTAATGGCATCCTCTGAGCTGTGAAGAAACTTTTATTGGTATTTTAAAAGAAGATCTTAGATTACCTCTGTAATAGTCTATATTATATTCTGATAATGTGTTAGTGTTTGCATGGCACATTGTGGTGCTCCTCAGGGATCAATCTTAGGTCCTCTTTAGCTGCTAATCTCTCATGTTTGCTCATCCAAACTACTACACTGTCTCACCGTAGGTGTACTCAGAATAAGGAACAACTCTCATGTGTTTGTTTATGAACTTTTAATTCATAATTCAAACCATCAATAAAACTATACACAGCCCCCCTTGAATCCACAGCCTTTTCCCTTAACAGCAAACATGTAGGAATACAGACAGTTAGTGCATAGCAGGAAGAAACACTTAAGAAAATTAATCCATCTAAGTAATCATGTAGGAATAAAACATTATCTAATAAGACAGGCAAAACCTTTAATGAGGTTGCTCTCCACCTGTGGTTTTATTCTATCATCCTTCTGTAGCAACTGAAGATGAACATTTTCTTTTTCAGAGCTCATCCATGTCTCAAGGTGCCGTCTTAGCTGAAATAAAACTGTACTTGATATTACATTTTTTTTTACAGAATGAAAGGCATTACATTGGGTTCTTTTGAAGCTAGAACAAATCAAGTAAACAAAACATGTTTGTCCTCACTCGGAGCATCCAGATGAACAGGTGATTGAAGTGGAATTTTTCGAAATTCATTTATTCGTTAGCTGTTGTGTCCAATCCTACAGTGATAAATGTTCAAAGTGAAAATGAAATGATAACCTTTTGAAGGTGCAGGAAGGATTTCTGCAGGAGGTGTGATATGAGGTCTGCCTTGGACATGTACCTTTAACAGCAACGTACACAGGGGAGCACACAGGGGATCAGCCTGTGCCCTTCATTTCCAGCCTCGACACGCTCTCTCAGCCAGTGAGAGGCACTCTGGTAAGTCATGGTGGATCTCGACAGGATCTGGCAACTAGGTACAATTTCATTTTGTTTTTGTTTTGTTTTTAATCTACCGTTACTATAGAAACACTGGGGAAATTTTCTCTTTCTCCACGCAGTTTATGATGGACCTGTGAGCACTGAGGACACAGGATAAAATAATGAAATCATCTTTTACAGCATGCTAAATAATGAATAAGTATTTTTAGTCAAATAAAACAAGCCGTGAACAACATCATTATAAAGGTTTTACACTGGTTTACGGACAGACACCATCATCCAAACAGCAGTATGCAGTAAGTACCTTAAGCTTTCAGGTAACTCATAGCCATGAATATAAAGTTATTTTCATCCTATTTAATCCTTCTGTCCACTTGGGTCGGAGTGAACAAGAATAGTGCAGTATTTAATGAGGAGCATGCATGCTCGTGCAATGCCTGGCCTTCATACCGACTGTCACAGAGCATAGAAGAGTCACTTATCCTTCATGCTGGCCTTCCATGTTTCCCACTGATGCCTTATTATCTGCAGCAGCCATGCACATGATGAGTACAAATGTATTGATTGTTGACGCCCTCAAATGGCAAGACTCAGGGGAACTGTTACAGAAATGTACTTTCCTAATGCCTGAGCAAGAACTGGAATGTTTTTCATATTGAATAGAAAATGCATGAATGTTAAGATGTTTAAATCCTGTATTTTTCTGTGTAGAGCTCAGCAGTGACAAGAGAGCCTCGGGCTTTTCTTCACTTTTTTTTTCTACAGAAAAAAGGAACATTTTTGCACATGAATACACACACACACACACACACACACACACACACACACACACACACACACATCAGCAATATATATAACCGAAAGAACATATTTCATACAGGGTTGACCTCCATCTAGTGGCAGAACTGATTCCACTTTAAACGCATTTAGATTAATGACTGAGACCCTGTAACATTGACACACTGGTGAAACTCAACTAGACTAGAGTGGGCTACAGACAGTACATAGAATAGAACGCAATATATAGAACAGACTCAAATAGAGTGGAAAATGTTTAACAGATAGGGATGGAATGAAATAAAACATAATAGATTAGGCCAAAACAGACTAGAATACAATAAACTAGAATATAATAACAAGATGATGAGTAGAATAGAATAAAAAGAACATAATACAATAGTAGGATGAAGGATTGAGGATGGAAGAAAAAATTTAAAACAGCCTTGACATTTTAAATGCAATTATTTCCACATGGACAATGTCAATAGCAATTACAGACACAAAAGTTATTACATACAAAAAAAAAAAAAAGTTTCATTATAATGGGATGATATGAATGAAAAATCCCAATTTAACTAAGCCTGAGTGAAAACATAGCTATCTTTTGTATGCTGTTTCTCTAATTCAACCTTATTGCCACAGTGTGTAGGAACTTCTCCCATCGAACGCTGAAATCATATATTGCATTCAAACAGATGGCGCACTCTAGCGCCTTACTGTTTCAAACACGTATTGCAACAACTGTAGCCGCTGTGTACCAAAAAGCTATGATAACACTGATGAAACCATGTCATCTGATACTACATGGAGTATTCATTCAGGCTGCTACACAGACACACGCAACGCGAGTTGACAAACCCCCTCCTCACCATGCTGGCTGTGTTTACAACGTAGGACTGTTGGGGCGGATGTAAATTGAAACAGCTGTTAGTGGCCAGCGGCACTACTGCCGCATAACAAAGTCCCACTCTTTGAGCATAATGCAGGATCATGTATTATGCAGCATCACGGGAGACGGAATCCTCGTCGCCAAGAAAGTGCAAAAGGGAATCAAAAAGGCAGCGTGACCGGCGAATTAAAACAGGCCAGCGCTAACAGCGGCTAATGGCTAACAGCGGCGCAGTGATGCGACGAGAGGGATGAGGCTGTTAGCGACTGGCCACTAACAGCGGCTAACAGCCAACAGTGGCGCTGGCCTGTGATTGCATTACCATCCTCCCTCAGCAGCTCTCTCTACCTGGGAAAGGCTACCCCGATGTGGGCCTTCGTTTTTTTAATTCGCCGGTCACGCTGCCTTTTCTATTCCCTTTTGCGCTTTCTTGGCGACAAGGATTCTGTCTCCCATGATGCTGCATATGCACGATCCTGCATTATGCTCAGAGAGTGGGACTTAGTTTCAAATGTCCCAGGGTAGTAGCGAAGCGCCTCTTGCTCCTCTCCTTCGGCTCCTCAGTCACACAGCGCTGGCCTGGCTCTCAACGAAAACGCCGAAGGCGGTGCTGTATGTCGATTGCTGGCGGGTGTATTCTCAAGATGGCGAAACGTAATGGAACCCCACAGACGACTTACCCGCACAATGTACAAACAAATCCGAAATTCTCCTTTTACGAGAATAAGTCAGATTATTGGTGGAGGTAATAGTACACCAGTAATGACATATTTATGAATACAGACATCAATTTTTGCCAATAAACAACTGAAAATGTTACACAATGTCCCTTTAAAAGGAATCAGCGTGTCTCCTACACTGTTTTGAACGTCACAGACGGACTGCTAGCCCAGCACCTGCTAATGTGTGCTCACCTATTTTCTCTGATATCCTAACGTGTGATCACTTTACTTCTGATACAGACACTGAGGAGGTTTTTACTGGGAGTCGAATCTGCAGAGGTCTGTAGGACGGCTGCTAACTATGGTGGTCGACCTAAAAACATGAAACACAAAATTGTGAATGGCCCTACCTAGAGCCAGTGTTTGGTTTGTCCATTCTGGGCCACTGTAAAAACATGGCAGTGCAACATAGCAATCTCCATATAGACATAGACGGCTCAGTCTAAGGTAACAAAAACACAACGCTTCTTATTTTCAGGTGATAAAACACTAAAGAAAACATGATACCAACATACGCCACCAGCCATAGCCAAACCCGTCAACTATTACTGCTTTGTTGGTGGATGCTGGCATCAGATACCAACGCACAAGACTTTTTTTGTGGCCATGGTTATTCCTGATGCCGTCGGCAACAACAGTAGTATAAAGAGTGAAAAAGTCCCTATAGGGCAGGTAGGAGGGGAGATGGATAGATTAAACTAACATTATACTTTCATCCAGGAGCCCTGCTATTTGTATCTTGTGTAAAAAACAAAAGTTAATGGAGTTACTTTGATAACAACATGGTGTGCTAGTACGTGTAGCATGCTACACTACTGCCATGATGTGACATTACGTTAGAAATGATGATGTTGATGTGACGTTGATGTTCAGGCCCACTAACAAAGTAGTGGTATTTGATGAGTTGGGATGAAACTGGGTTGATATATATATGTATATATCAGGGGCAATTGCTCTGAGACAACAAGGGAGGCTGAACCCCGAAAATTTCATAGAAGAAATGGTCAAATATGCACTATTGAATGTACATTAAAATAATAATTTACATTGCATTAAACGTGCGCCAGGATGCGTTTAACATCATGACTATGATGTTCAAACATCAGCTGTTTATTACCAGTTTTCAAATGCGACTTTCCTGTCATACATCCTCGTGTCAGCACGGTGGATGTGGAGCCTCCAAGCATTCCTATGAGACAGTGCTGAGCAGGTGTTTTTTTCATGCAGCAAAGCGAGACGGTCATTGGATAAATGCGACAAAATCGTCACTTCCAGGGAGGCTCAGCTTCCCTGGGACCTAATGGAGCGGTAGGCGGGAGAGGACGCTCGGTGTATGCATGATGATTGGAGGAACTGTCTAAAAGGTTGAACCCCTTTGTGATTGATAGAGCTTTGGAAATACACACCGGCATCGGTGAGTGGAGTCTTCTGACAGAGTGCCGTCTGCAATATGACAAACTTTATGATGTAAACTTAAAGTGAGCTTCCCCTGTTTGAAAGACCAGCAGCCACCACTGGTATATCCCCCTAAATCCTACACACTGGACCTTTTAACCAGGTAAGCCCCACTGAGGTAGGAAATCTCCTTTACAAGGGAGACCTGCGCAAGACTGCAGCATAAAAAAAGGCTGTGGATAAAACGGTACAAAATCAGGTAACAGATTAAACAATACTTTAAAAAATGTAGATATTAAAATAAAGCTAACATTATCTATTGGCAGAGATAATTAACAAAGGAGTCATTTGCCATGGAATTTAAAATCTGGCCATGGAAGTCTTAAAGTCTGTCTGATAACATGAAGTCTTTCCATCCCATTTCTGTCCAGACATTAGGAACAGGCAGCAGATGTTTTGTGATCCAAGATAATGTATGCCGCATAAGCTCTGTGAGGTAGAGATGACGATGTTTGCCCAGCATGGCGTTATAAGTAAAAGTATACAGATGACTCAGTCGACTTTCAGTGGTGGTAATTGAAGGTTAAAATGATTCTCTTTCTTGTGACTCAAACCCCACATAAAAATAGAGGCTGCACTCCACAGTTCCTGCAGCAGCACTGATCATAAGTGACGCATGTGAAAAATCAATCCAAAGAGGTGGACATATGTGCAAGCACCCTAAGTATATATGACACCACAAAGGAACATTGAATGTGATTTTATTGTTCCTTTTTTATGTACCACAAACAGCAAAATGGCTTTTCCCTATGTGAAGGGAAGACGAAGTTATTACCAAGAGTTCCGAGATGGTTCCACAGCAGTTTTGGCCGTCTCATTAGCTCGTTCAATTTACAATTCTAACACGTCGTTTGAGGTTCAGTATGAGAACAGACAGTTCAAGCATGAAATGTAGAGCTGTTCTCTTTCAGAGTTAATTTGTGAACTCCCTTTAATGGTTTCTGTCTTCATTTGCTCACTTCTTTCTTAAAGAAAGTAAGTCTCATAACAATGTTCACGTTGCCTGAATTTGCTCCCACAAGTTTTCTGTCAAACAGACCATGTATCCATGTGTTAATTAGCCATTTCGTTTTCTTGCTATGGAATAAACACTGCAGTCTAATTTTGCTATGATAGCAACCAAAACTGAAAAAGTACTCCCAGTCCCATGGGGTTTCTGTGCAGACAAAATTTACCATCTAAGCGCTATTAGTCATTCATATTGCTTTTTTTTCCCTGTTTAATAGTTAGAAGCAACAAACAGCCGTTTGGAGCTGACAACAATCCCCTAGTAGGGGGTCGTCAGTGTGCATGACTAGTGTAATCATTAGACCTGAGGAGTATATTGTTTCTTGAGCAGCATGCTGGTGTGAATTATCCACATAATTAAAATAATCTTCAGTCTTCACTTTGATGAATACTAGAATAAACTTGATGAGCCACAGTTGTCCTTACTTGAATACAAGTTTATTACAACACAAAGCTGACGTCAGACAAGATATTGGTACAGCATGAATGCATGGACACAGCATACCAGAAAACTGAAAGTAATATTACATTTACTCAACTTTATATACTATGACCATGTCAAACAGAATCACGTATAATCACGCCACCAGGGAGGAGGCCAAACAACATACTATTTATCATGGGAGTCAGGAGCATCTACAAGGTCCTCATCTTATCTTTACCCCTGGACACTCTGAGCCTCTCCGCATAAAGCGAGCCATGTGTGAAGGTCTCTGAGGCCTCTCAAAACACCAAACCATGGCAATGCACAAACTATACTCTCCTTCATGTCTAATACATTTCTGTCACAGTGCTGTAGATATTTGGACATCTGAACAGGGCCGTAGCCAGAATTTTAGACATACTGAAGTCACAAGTCCAATTAGACCAAAAAACGAGTCTCTTAAATGTTTTAATAGGTCTGTGGTACTGTAAGCACAAGCTAAAGAGACTTTCATATTTTGTTCAACACCAAAAGATATATCAGGAAATAACCCATTTGTGAATTCTGAGGCTTTTACATGTCTTCAAAAGGGCAGTTGCTAAGAAGTGGCTAAATGTGACTAAAGAATGCCATCTCACTTTACAACTTTGTTGTGGTGTGGATGCTGAAGTTATGCAACCATGGTGTAGTTTGTTTATCGCCTAAGGTTAGCTCTTTATTTCTGGCCATTGCATGTATGCTTCAAAAACCCTAAAAGTGGTGTGCATTTGTAAAAAATAAATCTTGCTGTACAAAATGTGAAGGTATCTTAAACTTTTATTCACCACAGAGCTCATTTTCTGCAACAATCAAAAATCCAATAGAAATATCCCACTGGCTTTTCTTCAAGGGAACCAGGGCGACACTGCACTTTGAGTGAGTAATTAATGCATTCAGGTAAAATGGGGAAAAAAACCTGTGCTACAACTGGACATTTTTCTGAAGTGAGAAAAGTATGTTTTAATTTACCAAGTGCCATAAAATCATGACTTATTTTATTGCATGCCATCCTGCAATATTACAGCCATTTGTGTCACCTAAAAAATATCACAATGATACAGTGAGTTCATGTCAGCCACAATAGTCCAGAATTAGCCAGTATTGTTACATACACAGACACATACACATGCATGTCCATTGTAGATAATATGCCAACAAGGAAACAGGCAGCGAAAGAACGGTAAAGCATGGCAGAAAAGTTGCACAATCTTTTTAAATAAGAACTGATTGAATGAATTACATGTCATGTCATTGGAATAAGGTAGGGGTTCTTGATGTGTTTGAAGGTCCAAAGTTTCTAAAGTATTTTACATAATAACATATTTTCTTCATAAAAATAGAATAAAAATTCATGTCAAGTTCTATGTTCCATGTAATACTGATACCTAGAATTGTCTCCGAGACAATTTACTGTTGCATACTTTGCCCTTGTATATATCGTACCCTGCAGCCATGATACTGATGCCACTCTGTGCGGCGCTCAGCATGGCTCCTCTGTTTTCTTCTGGCAACAAGCAAAGCTCTCGCGAGATGACGTCACACCCGGGAGGAGGTGAAGGGTCAGAGAAACGCTTCATATGCTATTTACAGAGATAGCACTGGCGATCTGAACCGGTCAGTGGCGAAAAAAAGCACTTTTAATGCGCTTACTTATACGGGACGCATTTGCCCCCGTTACTGTTTTAGCTCGTTTGCGGCTGCCGGCTGCATCCGCCTCCCTCAATACTGAAGCAATTTTAGAACGAGTTGCACCTATGAATCATACGCACACATACACATGGGGAAATAGGGCCCAGGTTGGAAAATACCAAAGTTATCCTTTAAGGCAGTATTCAGAACTTTGGGTTGATTTTAGTGGTAGTGTGTCAGAAAGTACCCCAAATTACCCAACTTCACTCTATGACAATAAACATAGTCAGATTTCATTGAAATGTGCACTTTTAACTGTAAAATGTAAACTCTGCTAAAATCATATGAAAATAAAGCTTAGTGTCATTAGTAGTAGTTACAGCGCTGCTCTTGATTGATGAAATTAAATAGAGGACCCCGTTATTATATTTTGGTTAATTTGCTTTACAGGAAAAATATACTCTTGTAAGCTCTCCTGCTTATAACAGTTGCCAACAGAGAACAGCAAGCAAAAAAAGAAACATCAAAATGTCTTTAACTGTGCTGGTATGTAACATAAAGAAGACACTGGAAGTAAAGCATATGCTGTGTGCAGTGAACTAACACCAAAATTACATTCAGTTACAAAGAATAACAATAAACGCTGCAGTGACAAAGCTCAGTACATATGTACGTCCTGGGAGTCCCTGTTGAGGAAAACGACAGCAGTGTTTTGCAGGTCACCTACATCCCCTAAGTACTCCTGTGGGAGACAGAAAGAAAAATGAGTACAATAATCACTAAAGCATATCCTTGATAATGCCGTTTATCTTTAAATAGTGTGTAATAGAATAGTGACAGATATTTTAATGGAGGCTTACATTGTGCCTTGCTTTTATCGCCTTAACTTGTCTCTGCAAAGGATCCTGCTCTAGAAATAGATATTGAGGATCTTTAAGCCACAAATGACGATGCAAATTTCTCGCTGAAGATATATAATGCATGTGCAATATTGCGTAGACCTGTAAGGAGGTCAGAGGCACGATTCTGCCCAGATTTAATATTCAAAGAAATGAGAAGTTGCCTTACTGCGCTGTTTCCACAATTTTCTCGCCAGTATGACCAAGCCCACAAGAAGCATTATCGAAGCACACACCAGCAAAGACTCCAAGATGTGACTAAAACACAGACACAAGCACACACTGGTATGAACAGATAGTGGAGCTTCAAGAGCAGCTCAGGCCTGTGCTGCATCTGTTCTTTCATGACGGCCAAGATGATGATAAATTTCTAATTAACAGCACTTTCAAGCGCAGTCATGAAGAAGTGCTTCACTCTTACCTGTGACTGTTCCAGGATTCCTTAGTGATGGGTTTGGGTGGAGGCAGGTATGCAGCAGACTGTAGGTGTGTAGGTGGGGATGTCACAGACACCACTGCTGAGGATAAAGATATTATAGCTGAAAAATGTGCTATTATAAGCAAAAGAAAAGAGTGTTTGTAGCAGCACCCACAGAGATCATAGCATCAATATTCTTGATAAGTGACTCGTGATAATCGATACCTTGTACAGCTGGAGACCCAGGAGCCCCCGCCATCTGTCACAAACACATATTGATCCTTAAAGCTACACTTGGCTGCTTCTCATTTCAGCAGCTGCAGAGTGACGTGGGGAAAAGGCCACTTTGTCGCAGAATTGTGCCTCTTTTCATACCTACAATGTCTGGTTTAAATAGTTTTCAATGACATTTGGGAGTTTCAATCAGCAAGTCAGATCACCATCTAAACAACTCCCTATTGTATACAAATTTGTCTGGTTTCCACCCACTAGGCTTTACAGACTTTTAATAGATCCTTCCCAGACTGAAATCTCATGGTGAAAACTAAGCTTGTGAGATTTAAGGCTGGCTTTGCCAGGCTCATGGCTTAGAATGACAAAAAACAAGCCTTTTAAAGCTGTTCTAATACATATTTTGATTTTAAAGGAGCTGTATTCGACATTCCGAGCATTAATATATCAGCAAACCACTACTGGATGTGTTAAGATATTGTGGAATATAGTGTCCTGAGCAGAGAATGAAGTCAAGCTACCTGCAGTATGTGTGTCGCAATCTGAGCATCTTTATTTGTTGTTGATGGTCCAGACGCGCATGCATGTTAGTGCATTAAGTCCTTGTGAGTGTATTCCAGTGGTTAGCTAATTGCCGCTGCTCATCCCAATTTATCAAATATTCCCGTTTTGGCAGTGGACTTTCACATCTATATATTACTTGTGTCTAGTGTTGATGGTGCAGGACGCTCTGTCAGTTTACGCTTGTTACATGCATTGTGTCTTTTCAAAATACACCTCTTTTTTCACAGGACATGAACAGTTTGTGGTCATTATACATAGTCTTTTTCAAAATAAACTTTGTCAGTAAACGCCAGTAAAACACCTTGTAGTTACGTTTTTTTTTCTTCCTTGTGCAACAAAAGCACGTGGTTAGGTTTAGAAAAAAACAACATGGTTTGGCTCAACATTTACACAGCAGGCGAACAGGGTGCTGCCACGTGGAAGTCGGGGTTTGTTGGACCCATCCACCTCCCCTCCCACCTGCTCTATTAGAACTTTCCAGCTCCTACTATTATATTCTTACTATCTTTGTTTCAAACTGACATCTTTTAGCAGCACAGCATACCGACCTTGTTACCAACAGCATTTCAAATTGATGCTGTCCGGTGGCGCTGTCAAAGGTGGCTTTTTGCATTGGTGTCTGACACCAAAGTCTCTGACCCACACCTTGGGAATGAGAACTGTTGTGGAATGTTTTGGTTCTCCAGCACACAACTTTACAGTTTTGATTCACTCTCATGGCTCTCATGAACCTCGTTTCCAGATATAGCTGTTTTCAGCAAAAAAGGCTCTGATAAAATCAGGGGTGTAGTGTTATTTGTTTAAGTACCAGAGTGCATCTATGCATGTCTAGTTTCAAAGGTTATGTAACCATTGTTCTTATGGTGGCAAGTTTACATTGGTCAAGTGTAACTATAAAATGAAAGAATGTTTTGCTGCCTTTTTATCTTTACTAGTTAACCATTAGCTAGCTTATAGACTGAGAAAAAAAAAATTGGCTCACTGTGCCGTTTGAAGGCTACTGGCAACAAGGGGCAACTTTTAAGGTGCATGCTAGTCTCACTACCAGACAATCAGAGATCTCCGCCTTCTGATAGTCTGGGGACACTCCTTTCTAAAGTGTGTTTAACACACCGGAGAAAACGGCCGGCAACAAAGCAACGCCTCTTGCATCTTTTAAAAGGACACGCCCTCCCGGAAATGTGCGCTCCCCCTTTTCTCATCCGCAAGGAAACAAAAACACACAGAGAGCTTGAAAATGGCTGCCGAGAGATTTAACTCCGTTTTATCAAACGTGTGCTCTGTCCACAAGATTGTGGAAATGAAGGACTTACAGCGACTTTGTTTAAAACGTTTAACGCAGTCGGACTATGTTTACGAGCGCAAGAGTTCAGCGAGCCACCGAAGCACCGCCCTGAGGATTTACTATTGGTTCTGCAACGTAGGGAGTTTTTTTAAACTCTGAAATTGTATCCGCCCATCTAAACAGAAAATCAGGGAGAAAGTCATCCGTCTTTAGTTAAGCAAAGCATCTAAAGACTGACTTGTGAGTCTAGGTGCATGCATGTTACATGCATGTTACTCAATGCATGAGCTGATGTCGTGAATCAATCAACACACCTTATATGTCAATACGACAACTCTGACCAGTCCATTTGTTTTCGTTGTCTCTCTTACATGACATACATGACGTATGCTGTAAAGCCCTGTGAGGCAAATTGTGATTTGTGATATTGGGCTTTATAAAAAAAAATTGATTGATTGATTGATACACTTTAGTGATTATTGGGTCTTTGGGTGCTTAAAAAATGTATTTCAACAGGATTATGCAAACTGCCAATATTCTAATTCCTCACTTGTAGAAAAAAAAAGTAGAAGAGCAGTGTTTCAGTACGCTCCAGCAGCACTACACACCTGGATGAAATCCACTGTAAACTACCTGCCAACACCAAACAGCAGGCAGATAAAGTTAGCTATCTGTGGTGCATACAGGGGCTAATGAGCTGGATATTTTTCTAAGGAGTTGTTGGAAACCAAAAAACATCTGAAAGGAGAGTGAATATTGGACTTGTATTACCAAGGTGCCAGAAACACAATTTCCTTAATTTGCTTGTTCTGCTGCCCCCAAATGCCAAAAAATCAATTGCTACTCATTTAAATAAAGATTTTGCCTAGTGCAGCATCAACAATGAGGCAAACAAAACAATTCCCCCTGACGGCAAGATAAAAGATACAACAATCTGTTATATGGATTTTTAATTTTAAAGGTTCTTTAATTTTAAGGGGGTCAACCTACTAGTCGTAGCCCGGCGTGTGACCAGCACATGCACGGCCATCTGCTGCTGTCCTGCAGAGCACCAGTACCAGCCGGTATCTCTCATCTGCAGCTTCTTTAGGGTTATAGTGAAAGTCCTAGTTCTGTCATCGTTGATGGCCACTGAAGTGTCTTCGTAGCTCCCTTCAGAACCTGTTAGCAGACAGGAGCTCCAGTCTCCACTCCGACACCACTTCTTCTCACTCTCTCTGTTGGGAGGCAGTCACAGGGGAGTCAGTGAAGGCTGACTGTCCATCAACGTTAGGCTTGAATTGAAGATTTTGAACAAATAACCATGCTTTCTCAGGTTTACTGATGCTTTGGAAATTGTTGTTTTAAAAGTGAGGATTCCACATGGTCTGATGGTAAATACAAGTGACACAACTGTAGTGTGATGAATGAGGCAATAAAATACCTGTATCTCTCACTGTAGTGGCACTGAACTGTGAGACTACTCCCTTCTTCCCCACTCACTCGGCTGTTCACCACTGACATACCTGCGGGGAATGAACACATCCTTAAATGTGTCATCCAAGCATTTGAAATGCATGAAAATGTTTTTTCAATGGAGATCAATAATGGCTCATCAGTGCAAAAATCACCTCATTACTCACCATGAATGACCTTGATGTTAGTGAAAGCGACATCATCAGCGTTCCACACACCTCCTATCTCCACACCACACATGTACCACCCAGAATCCCCCTCCTTCAGGTTGTTCATGGTCACTGTGAACACCAGCTGGACCTGGTCATCAAAAACGCTCACTTTCTTCTCAGCTGGATCGGCTGAACGGGGCTCGTCTGTTCGAGCTAAACTAGTGCAGAACTCCCTCGTCTTCCCCCGACACCAGTATTTTACATAGCTGGTGTACTGAGGCTCGTAATGACATGGGATTGTGAGGGATTGGCCCTCCATGATGGAAAGCTCTCCCTCGGTGGTTACTTTGCAGAGGACAGCTGATGGAAAGTGGAGATGACTGCATGTTGAACTCTAGTTTGAACTTTGAAACTTTCAGTCATGCACAGCAGACATTTCTTATCTATGACTGGGAAAAGGGGGAGAGTGGCCTTGAGGAATACTTGTACCACATTTATGGTTTCGGTTTCCTTTGTAACAAAACACTATTCCTACTTTAACTTCCCTCTCCGTACTTCTTATTTCAAAATTGGATTATCCGTCTATAATAGAGATTTGGGGGGACAAATATAACAGGCGTCTGGAGACTTGACAAAATAAACATAAAGCATATACTCTTGCCAAGGGGCAAACTGTACCGCAGCTTGGAAGATTTGAAAAACAAAAGCCCACTCTGGCTCCTGCAGAAAATCACTTTAACAACCTTTCTGGTCCGTCTTCAACAAATGATTAATATAGAAGAGCAGTAAAATAGTAAAGAGAAATGAAGCATGAGAAACATGGTACATTGTAGCACCAGCTTTTGTCAAGAGCACAGCCATAGTGAGGGGGCTGAATCATCCCGTTTCCCATCAATTATCTACAGAAAAAAAAAAGGCACACTGTAGAACTTTTGTAAGCATATGATCTCAGTGGTCACAGTTATTACCTGGGATCCATGGTAACAGGCTGAGGGTGAGTATAAAGAGTCGCCGCATGTTTCACCATCGGTTTGAAGTTTACCAAGTGAACTCCCTCCCCTGTGTAAACACAGACTTAAGGTTCCGGAATGCCGATTTCCCCTCGGTCATGTGACCACAAGTTGGATCCAGATGTTCCAGATGTTAACCATGTAGGTGCCAGTTAGATTTTAACAGCAAGGGATACTTTTAGCCGAACAAGCTGTGCTCACTGTGGCACTGATACAACAGAAAGTGTGCTGCTCCTGTTTTTAAATCTTTTTCTCAGCTATGACATGTTTATTTTAAAAGCAGTGGGGTCGGGGGATCAAACTGGTATAGCTGAATGTAATCTAATGTAAAAGGTGTGAAAAGATGCAAAAATCTTTAAAAATTGTTATATATCTGTAAAGTGACAAATTTGCTGACACCTTGTGTAGGCTATTGTTCAACATGCCCAGAGGATTTCTTTACATTTTCAGGAGTAAACCTCCCGAATTCCACAATATTAAAGAAACAAAGACCTTAGAAATAAAAGTTAATAATAGGGGAATAGTTAAACATTTGCTTTCCTGCTAAGAATTAAGACTGACACCACTCTCATATCTCCCTTGTAAATAGAGTCCACTAGGAATGAGTCCTAAAACCCAGAAATGAGTTAACATTTTACCACTTACAGTTCCCTAGTCTCAAAGTCAATTGTTTTTTTAAATGAGTTTTTGGTTAGATGCCTGAAACAAGGACTGTGGTTAACACAAGCTAAAGAGACTTTCATGTTTTGTTCTCAGACACTGAATACATCAGTAAATACCCAGCTTGGGAACTCTCTGTCTATGTATGGTTGCTATCAAGTGGCTAAATGAGACTACAGAAAGTCATTACATCGAGCTGCGCCGAAAATGGCTTCAGCTGGTTAGCTATAAGCATAAAGACTGCGGACAGAGGGAAACAGCTAGCCTGGCACCATCCAAAGCTAACCCAATAGCACCACTAAAGCTCACACATTACCACGTTAAATAAGGTCCAGTGTGTAGACTTTAGGGGAATATATTGGCAAAAAGGGAATATAATAAAGTCAGTATGTTTTTATTTGTGTATAATCACCTTATAAAAAGAATAGCTGTGTTATCCTTACCTTAGACTGAACCGTTTATATCTGAATATGGAGCAATTCCTTGTCTACAGAGATCACCATGTTGCACCACCATATGTCTTCAGTACCCTGGAACCTACACACCAAACACTGGCTGTAGATAGGCCCATTTGCATTTTCGCATCGGCCACAGCAGTTAGGAGCCCCTCTGCAACGAGAGCCTTGGAAAAACACTTTTTTTTTTAACATGAAACTGCTTTATTCAGTATTTTTACCATTTTAAATCACCAAGTTTATTTGTATTGGAGAGGAGGAGGCTTCCGTGGATAATTCGGGCCCAGGTGAAAACATCTTAAACGTCTGGATCTCAAGTTTTCAGAGGGAAACGTGAGCACGTATTAGTTGGTGCTGGGCTGGTGGCCTGTCTCTGACATGCCCAGCAGCGTAGGAGAAACACTTATTTGTAACATGAAACTGCTTTATTCATTGTTTTTACCCATTTAAATGACAGAGTCTGTTTGTTTTAGAGAGAAGGGGACCTGTTGATAACTTGGCTCGTGGTAAAAAAACCTCCTGAACAAAGAAACTAAACAAAGTCTTAGTGGGAAAGATTTTAGCTGGTTGCAAACCTCACTGTTAGATGCCACTGAATCCCCTTGAATCCCACATACTGCTCCTTTAATGGGCCAACAGCATAACACCTCCTAAAATCACTCATTTCTCATCTCGTTTTTTCACGCTAAGGTTTTTGCACAGATTAAACTAACAAGATAAGCTTATCACCATCTGGCTTCATTTGGCAAACAGACACAATAGTGGTAAATGGACAGCATTTACATAACGCTTTTCTACCAATCACTCAAAGTACTTAACAACACAAGTTGGCACGCTACCATGGCTACCATACAACCATTAAGGGTGCCACCTGCTTATCAGGAGCGATAAATCACACACACACACACACACACACACACACACACACACACACACACACACACACTCCAGTATCTTGCCTGCTTTAGCATGAAGACTGCAGGGGCCAGAGATCGAGCCACTGACCTTTTGATTAGAGGACGACCCCTCTACATCCACAGGCACAGCCACCCTGGTTGTGGAGTGGTAGCGTATCAATCTTAAGCGTCCCAGACCAAGGACCAAGTGTTTTTCATAACACTATTCTTTAATGAAACATGTCATCTTTCCTCTCATATCTCCTGCTTTTATTATTTCAGTGTTGGCCCTCTTTTTTAATAACCTATTCTCTTAAGCAACCAAATGCTGAGCGCCTTCCCTCCTCTGGATGCAGAGAATTCATTTGGCAGCCTACAATGAAATTATTTGATTTTGATGCCTGAAAACTTTGGATTTGGTCCAGTCTTCATTTGTCGGATTAAGCTTCTACACACAGCCCCCTCAGCCACTGAATTAACAAACAATTATTCCAAGCTTCTCAATTTGCTCTGTGAAGGGTGTCAAGGATGTCCCTAAAGCCCCTTGCTTTTTTTTCTTTTTTTTTTTTTTTTGCTTTGGCTTCAAAGCCTTTTATGGTCATCCATTTCCTGGAAAAATGTAGGCAGAACCCAGAATTGAAACTGAACATATTCTTATGACAGTTCAGGCAGCTTTCGAAACTTAGCTTTCACAGAACTAATTATTTACAGACAGTGAAGCCTTGTGCCATTTCCCAATATCCTGACATTCCTTTCAGCTTTGGGAAAGGCTAGTATCTGTCTGTATTTGCAACGAGAGACTTGAAACAGATCTTATTTTGGTGAATTGCTGCATCATGCAAGATAAACTAGATAGTTACAACTTTCCTCCTGTCCCACAGAGCATGTAAACCTGATTAAAAAGGAAAAAAGGATCTTCTATCAGTCTCTCTGCCATCATTCTTCTTTGAAAGCTCTGACTCTGAAATGTCCTCATATTGTGTATAAAGGTGAGAAACCTTGCATATGCATGGCTAAAGCAAAATGGTGCCATAATGCTTCCTAATGTTTGTCTTCATTACTGGGGTTCCAGTTAGTGGTTTGTGTCTAATACCAGTACTTTGCCCCAATAGGCTATTGCTCTAAATGGAGACTAGTTAATGAGATGTTTTCCTTCCAGGGCAAGAGGGAGCAGTTTAGTTGAGAGACACTCACAATAAAAGTCTACGGTATTAATTATACCCTTGAAATACTGTCTACATGGAGGAAGACATGTGGATTGGGATCTGATTCTGTTCTACACCAAGCACAGTAAACAGAAGTGGAACGTGTATTTACCAAATTTAAGTACTTGTTCTCTGCTTTTATGGTACTCTTTTCGTCTATTTTACATTTAGCAGGAAAACAAGTACAAAGGCTAGTGGGAAAACTATGTCAATGTGGAAAGTTCACATAATGATATTAATATTAATAATTATCTGATATGCATAGACTGGTACTGGTACTGTTTACATTTTGAGTTCTACAATAATCCTGTTTTAATGTGTTATGTACATGTATACATGTTAGGTAATTCATTCTTCTTCCAATAGACTGGTCGTCCTTTTCCTTATGTAGTAGGGAGGGGTGGGCAAATGTAAATAAGCAAATGGGATTAGGGTTGAATGGGCCCCAGGTGTAGCTCATTCATGCTACCTTATATAAACAACCCAGCAAATCATCAGGCTGAAAAGTCACTGCTCCTCATTCCTTTGGCCAGATATTCCCTTGATAGCCAGCAGGCTCCCTGGGTTTGATGTCTCTGTTAAAGAGGTGAATGCCTGGTCCTGCCATTAGCGACAGCTGATTTACCCTTTCTCATGACCGGCGAGTGCTGACTGCTGTTTTGCCTAGGGGTTATAATTTCATTAACTTGTGTGATATTTTGTAAAAAGTTATACAGTGTTTAACAGTGTTATTGCCCACCTGCCCATTTTAATGTGGTTTTTTTATTTGTCTTTGTTTTTAGGCTGAAAGGAAGGGTTGAGGCTTGTCTAAGCCGGGGCCTAGACAAGGGCACACTTGTAAAATAAATTCACAGATCATGCGAATTGCTGAATGTGCATTTACAAACTGCTGGAGAAAACGTAAAAAACTGGAGAAAACGTAAGGAGCCATACGATTGGCTGAAAGCGAACACACCTGATTGACTGATGAATCTGTCAATCAGAATCATAAATTTGATTGACAGATTTATCAGCCAATGGTGACGTTCGTCGACCTGCAACGTTAGGGGAGTCTCAAAATTCACCACAGATTTCTCTCACAAATGTTGAGAGGTTCACAAATGAGAAGCAGTTTGTAAATGCACATTCAGCGATTCGCATGATCTGTGAATTTATATTACAAGTTTGCATAAATATTATATGTGTGAACCAGAGCGTGTGCATTTGCGAAAAAGATCGTGTGCATTAGTGAGTCTGAAATACAACTGCGAACCCCATATGATTAGGTTGAAAATTATTTCAGACCTCTCTATAGAAATGCATTATCCCCAGCTCCTTGTTAAGATTTGTCAGATTGCATGTCTACTATCTAGTGTGTCAGTTCTCAGAATCACCACTCTCACTACTTTAAGCTAACCTAACCCCTTTTCAAAAGGACTGGTACTAATGTATCCATTTCATAGGTAAAGGTCGGCAGATAGAGTACTCTGTCTCTGCTATTAAATCAACAGAGAAAGAGATTTAGATCTGACCTTTACATGAAAAACCTGAGGTGCCAACTTGATTCAGCCTGTTTTTCATCTCTGTATGCAAAGCACTTTCATATCCAGTTCAAACTGGCCTTCACACTCAAACGCCAACACCAAACCAGCTCAAATTTACCCTCGGGTCATTCTTTGACAAATGTAAGTGGCTCTGCACAGTCACAAGTAACTCAGCTGGAATGTGTTTCCATCAGTTATTCCACAGCGAGTAATAGCAGCAAACCCTCTCATTGCTCTGGGGTGCAATGTTCTTGCTTCCCCCTCTCTTAGCATGATAGGCACTGTGCTGCACACGCTCACTCTCATTGGCACAAGCATATACTTTAGTCTCGGTTTTTCGGGCTTTAAAAAAAAGCAAGAGATGCAATCTGTGGGGTTCAAAAAAAGTTCTACAAGGCACGGAGCCTTTTCCTGGCAATTCTCCCCGTTACAGTTTTTGTCCTGTCAGCCTTTAAACATATATTTCTTTTTCTGTAGCCAACTCAAAATGTAGCTTGCAGCTCCCCCAAACCCTGATGAAAAAAAAGTGCTTCAACTGAAGCTGTAATATGACTATACAGAGGTCACTCTGACAAAGTGGAGTTAGGTGGGTACTTTTTCTAATTTCATATTCACTTCACTTATTTTCAGCCAGGGATTTTTTTTTTTTTTTTTTTTTTTTAGCAGAAACAACACCTGTATACAATTAACACACTTATTTAGAGAGTATCATGCATGTTGTTTTTAAAAAAACAACCTGTTTAAAAAAATATTTCAAGAACAGCTTCATTATTGTCAAGGTCACCATTTGAGTTGTTTTTATTTCTCCTCAGTGCAAAAGGGAATGCTTTACAAATATCAATATTAAAAAAAAAGAATGCAAGAAATCAATCGTCTGTCAGAAAATTGTACCGCATCATATGAAAAGATGCAACTAATTCAGTGTTGATTGTGGGATGGAACTCAGTGGCACAAAAGCAGATGTAGCTTCATGTCTTGGAGGGGAGTTCTGATAACATCTCTTTTTGTCATCTACGGGGAAAAAAAAGAAGAAGAGGTCGTTGAGTGAGCAACACTGAGGTTATGGAAGGAGTTGTTTAGAAGCAAATGAGAAACAAGAGAATGCAGTATGCGCTTTCCAAGTCTTAAAAAAAAACCGTTTTCTTGCCGAGCAAAAGCAATATGTGGTATCATGTGGATCTCCCCAGAGAAGTTAAACTGGAGTCTGTATTATCACATGCACTATCTGGAGCTGTTCCACTGAGAATGAAATGATGAACTGGCAAGAATGGTTAATGTGACTGAGAGCACCCCAAGGACAAGGGTATATTTCTTGTTTTACAGCCATAAACCAACACAGTAAAGCATATATCTGCATAAAAGCCCGCATAAACATCCTTGGAGTTCATTAAATCTCCCATTTACTGCCCATCGAGAGACACTATAAACACTAATGGATATCTCACACACATCACCTCCCAAAAACATTTTCTCATCCAATTACATTTTTTTCTCATTATTCAAAAGATACCAACAGTACGAAACACATTTTTTAAACTATTTGGCGCTCATGACCTTGAAACCACGTCAGTGCTGAAAAATCTTCAGGTCTAATTAATCAGTGGGCTCCAGAAAGTGTTAGCTGCAACTCAACAATGAGGTAGTTTTAAACAACAGCTGCATAAATGTCATGCTCCGAGCAGTGTTAAATATACAGCTGGAAGCAACTACAGAATATAATGTGACGACTGCTGGATGTCGGATGTGTTCAAACATCAAATAAAAATAAATGAAATTAAAGAATAACACATTAATTTCTTTATCGTGGCTAAAACTAGACTGTGACAATGGGATTATACAACACCTTCTGAGAGGGGGACAATGTGAATTAGATGGACGTCTGCTTCAACCAATGAAGTTCATCACAACCAGATGGAGGACGGTGTGAGCAAACAGGAAGTCAGCGAAGGCTCTCTCTGGAGAGATAGACAGGAAGTCTCCTTTGTTCTGTGGGTTGATCTGGATACGAAGACATACTAAGAAGAGCAAAAAGCAAAAGATACAGAGGGTTAGGTATCACTGAAGACATTATGACTGTTACCGACAAATAATTTTATTAGTAATTGAGTCTTTTTTTGTTATCATCAACTGATTAACCTATAAATGTATCAACTTCAGCACTGTAACTCTGCTATTGCTTCCATGGTTAAATTTTTACAGACAGGTGTCTCTAAATTTAAGAATGATGGTGCATCTATACAGTACTTCTGAAGCTGACACAACCTTGCAAACAAGAGGAATAATGCTTGCAGTGGTGTCTGATTCATTCTCCCTAGACCTACGCTGGAGTTCAATACGAAAACGTCTTCCTCGATGGAGCCACAATCATACTGTGTAACAATAATGTGACAGACAACAGTTTCAAAACTGATTACCACGTTTTAAAAACTCTAACAATTATGAAACACTTCATGAAATATTACTTGAACTTTAAACGTGACACGACTTGATGTTACTGTGCAGTGGGGCTGAAACGATTAGTCGAATAATTGATTACTCAGCAGAAAATGTATCAAATTTGATCATTGATAATCAGAAATTAAGTTGCTGTACGTCTATCACTGTAGACTGATTATCTTTGAGTTCTGGTCTGTTTTTCATTTTTCATTGTTTCCTGACATATTAGAGACAACGATTAATCAGATAGATTGATTATGCAGTTCAATGCAGTCAGGATCATCATATCAATCAAGATGCTCAGTCTTCCCAATTAATTGCTTATGAGAAGATCACAAATCATCTACAGTAGATTTATCAATATGCACTGTTCTCCATTATAGGAATCCAAATGATTCTGACATTACCAGGAAGTACTAAAAGGTACATCCTGTTGACAATTTCCTAAGTAGCAGTCCTGCAAAAAAACCCACCTTCATTACGGTTATAATGTCCAATACTTAGTGAAACTGTTGCAGAGAGGACAGGGTTGGAAACTAACTTTTTTACATTAGCACTGTTTTTTGGCTACTGAGTTAAGACAATCAAGCAGCCACATATATATTCTACCAGCATTTGGCTGGTGGCTGGTGTTAATGTCTAACCCTTGGCAGAGGTGATGAATCAGCCTTAACATTGTTATGGAGGCTGTATTTTTTATGCTGTTTAATTGCTTTATATTTTATATATTGTTTGATACAAAGGAGTTTCTCATTATTCGTTGTGTTAAAACCTAGGTGGATTAAATAACTCTTATTATGAGGTAACACAAATGAAGGAAATCAGGTGTTGTACTGACTGGACTTAGCTGAGTGTGGCTAAAGTGGAGACTGGCTTTACTTTTTAATTCTAATGGTGAATGAACATATCCATGCTCAGAGTACATGCATTATTTATGTTATGGATTTTTTTTTTGCTTTTCCCATTTCCTCATACAGTTGCAACTCCAGCCATTAGATTTTAGCATGGTTAGCTAACTTCTGTCTGCACACACGTTTACTAATGGGCCCCGAGTCCAGACTGACTGAAATCCTCGCGCCTATCGCGCTGTATAATTCACCGGCAACACATAACATTTAACTGAATAACTATTTACCTGCGAGAATGAAAGCTCCCACACACGAGATGAAGCCCGACAGAAAGCTATTGAAGGGGAAGGTGCCAACGAGGAGACAGTAGAGGAACTGCAGCGCTCCTGTCAACAAGATGTACAGCAGATACGCATCCACCACTTTGAGCTTGTTGGGCGTCGTGGAGCTGTACTCCTCTAGGAACCGAGAAATAACAGATATGACTGAGTTCGACATGTTTTAGCCGTCTTATTTGTACAAAATGGGGTCAATGAGCGAGGTTTGCACGGCTCCTCTTCCTCAAACGAATGAGTGACGTGTCCTCATTAACCGGAAGCGGCCTTGGTGTTACAACGAATATATTCCGAGTCGCTCGGAGAGAATGGAAAAAAGGCCCGTTGTTGAAGGAACGAGCCTTGGCGCCTCCCACTGTACACCAGAGATGGGTAGAAATAAGTAAGAGCATCCACTCCGCCAATATTCCGAGATACGGCTGCATCAACTGCATTCTCAACTCTCATCAAAGGCGGGTGTTATTTTTGTTTCTTGTTGTTTCTTTTAATCCTTCCTGAAGCAACAAATGTTTTTCATTGTTTTGTTGTTGTAAATTATTTTTGACTTTTTAAAACACACCCTTTGATGTTTCAAAGTTAAAAGTTTAATGGTGAAGATGTAATCCTAGAGTTGCATGCTGGTGAGTTAGTGCAAACAGTTCATTTATGGCTCATGAATTAAATGAGACAGAATAAAGTGATTTTGATGACATATTATTATTTCAAGCTTTTTTTTTCCAAGACAAAAGCCTTAGTGCATATGATGTGTCCAAGGACTGTCGGAAATCTGGAAACTCAATGATGCTTTCTGTTTTCACAATTTGTAGCAATGATGGTATTTTCATTTAAAAAAAAAAAAACTCAAGATAAATGGTAAGATAAATACAAAATACAACTTTTTACATTTGTATGCACCTTCCCTAAGCCCCAGTGCTCAAAAAAATTATTTGACATGCCTCCTCCAAATAGCACTATTTTGGTGCATAGCAGCAACAATAGGCTACAATAAAATATACTTATAATATTATGATACTTACTTATAATACTGGCCCATTTGGATGTTTGTGGCGAAGAAACATTGTAAAGTGATCACTTTGATAAACCACGCAGGGTGTACATTATTTTTTTATTGACTGTGAACGAGTTACGAGTGACGCATCTTCGTGATAGACCATCTTTGCGGTTGGTCAGCTGATCCTTGGAATGGAGTTACAAAACATTAGAAACTAGCCTACAGAGGAGGTGTCATTTAAAAACACAGGTACAAACAGTGTTGTCGGCCTCACAGTCTGATTTAACTGAATGTAGTCACCGGAATATGTCAACCAATGGACCCTGCTACAACCACAGCTCCGATGCAAAACGATTGTGAGACAGAGTAAGTGACTCGGAAGGTAAACAACTGGATACAGTCTCCTCCAGCACACCGCTAGTCCGCTTACATGACACGCTAACTAAACTTTAAAACACTGATATGTGTTTATTGTGGCGCTTTCCTCCTTTAAGACATTTAATAGGTTCTGTGTAATTACAATGCCTAACTGAAGTGCTGTGTCATTGTTCCTTAAATCAGTTTGGACATTATGTTCTTATATTTGGTGTGTTTTATTTATACAATACATATATCACATAGATCATTTCTCAAATGTAGCCACCTTACTATGTACTACTGATATAACACAAATGCTGTCATCAGTCAGCTGTATGCGTCAGAAATAGGAGGGGAAAAAAGTTAACCCAGAATAAATTGATCACAAAGTTGCCAGATACTGTCTCACTGTAATTTAATGCCAGGAATCAGTACTGTAGGAACATGAGGGTTATCATCAGGAACTTTCAGGAGTGGCCAGTGGGATTGTCTGAATGTGCCACTCCTGTTAAACAGGTCTTTAACATTTCATTCACAGGAGAGATGACCAGCAGTAATGACTCAGCAAATTTGAATTGCCCTTTGACTGCATAACAGGTGGAAACCCTGGTGGTGCACCAGGTGTATTGATGGTGGAGGTAGAATTGTGAGACAGATCTTTTTCTGACTCCTATCAAAGAGGAAGTACGGAGTCAAGCCACCTCAGCTCAGTTTACCCACCTTGATAGTTCCTTAAAAATAAAAAGTTTGGCAATAATCTGTCTCGTAAATGTTTTGTTCATGTAAATACTGAAATGTAAATACAGATTACTTTTAAGAGGTCACGGGTAATCATAATGAATATTGACAATTACATCACTGCTGTGAGTTCTGGCACTGACTTTGATTGACAGCATGATGGCCGTGAAACCTGACACTCCTGCCTGTGTTTGCTCCAAGCAAACAGATAACACTGACTCTAACCTTGCACTTGGACCAGAAGCGTTTGTATTGTACATTCGGCATGCGATGACTAATTCCCGCCCTATCTACCATCTCTTCTTTCTGTGTTTTTGTTTCTCTCATTAGGCCAAGTTCAGTCTGGAACTGGTGGCCCTCCTGGCGTCCAACCTCCATGTCCCTATTAAAGACTACAGAGTCCAAGATTCTTGCTTGTAAGATTGTTTTGATGTATACTGACAGATACTGGGAACTAATACAAATGTAGCTAATCAGTTGTAATGACATATAAAAGCTGCTAACTCTTAAGAAATATCCACCAGCTTCTGCAAGTGTAATACAACACCATTATGTAACCAGCTGTAAACACAGAACTCCACTGAGGGTACACTGATCATTACTCCTCTATGACTGGTCACGGCAGGTATTCAGAATGACCTATGGGCTCGGTTTGTGACCCTGCCCAACCAGGATCGAATATGGACTCTGACCCTCACCAACAAGGCAGTGCGCAAACCTGCAGAACAAGGTATCACCCTCCTCTCACTGTTTGTGTGTTTGTTTATTGGGAGGCAACAGCTGTGATTCTGTATGCATTGTATAACCCATGACGTAACACCTCTGTCTTTTTCCTCCAGCCCCAAAGACTCCCCTGGTGATGGTCCACGGCTTTGGAGGAGGGGTAGGCCTGTGGATCAGGAACATAGACGCGCTGAGTCGGTCACGGCCTGTTTACGCCTTCGACCTCTTGGGCTTTGGCAGGAGCTCTAGACCTCCCTTCCCTTCAGACGCTGCCAAGGCAGAGGAGCAGTTTGTCGACTCCATTGAGCAGTGGAGACAGTCTGTAGGCCTGGAGAACATGATTCTGCTGGGACACAGTCTGGGGGGGTACCTCGCTACCTCCTACGCCATCCAGTACCCTTCTAGGTAACAATACTACTGGGACACCATGTAAAACATGAGATAATGAGGGGCAGCTGTTGAACAGAATACTCACAGCTGGAAGTGATTTAGTGTTTTGTTTTAGAATGAAGGACTTCGGTGAGTCATGTTCTGTGGAAACACATTAGTGAAGGCAGATATTCAGATACTGTACATTGAGTGTGTCTTATTAAATATTAAGCTAGCTCATATCTAAAATTAAGAAAACTGAATTTCAGTTGAATAATAAATATATATACTATTGATTTATTTATATATATGTATGTATGTATGTATGTTTAAATCAATTTTATATTAATTTTAAATCAAAATTCATGCCAGTCAGATATGATCTCTATTGACAGTAATCATTTTTCCCAGCCTCCATTAGAGGTTGGGGGAAAAATTGACACAGCATAGTATCACAATATTTCAAGTGTGGCAATATTGTATCGTCACACAGTGCCAATTAATTATAATAATAATCATAAATGTAATGATAAATTCATTTTAATTATAGAAATTATTAATATTACAAACACAAATAAAACTTTAAATATCCTACAAGAGTAATATAATCAATTGTGTTTTCAGTCCACTAGATACATTTTGCTGCAAAAAAATAAAAAATAAAATGGCAGAAGTGAGATGAATAGACTGGCAACTTTATTGTATTAGATAAAACAGATGTTTGTTTGTTTTTGTCCCTTGGGGACACAATTTACAGTTGAAAAAAGGTAATAAATTAATATATTTTATCGCAGAACTAAGCATATTGCAACATATTAACATCCTCTGGTGATTCCCACCCCCAGCCTCCATGCAAATCCACAGTCGTTGATGCTGTGGATGTTTTGCCAATTGTAGAATTCTTTTTACAATTTTATTTTTATTGAGTTTTCAATTTAACATACAAATAGTCAACAAACATTAACCAAAAGACATACAGAATAGAAAATTCCCACCCCAAACTAACAACAACAGGCGCAGAGAAACAATCAAAATAAAAGAGAAGAAAACGAAAATGTATATACCAAATTTACATTAGTATGACAGGGAGCAAGTAAACAAACAAGGGTACAAATACATGTAGTGGCCAGACATCGCCTTCTAGAGATGAGCCATTTAAAGTCTATGTAAAAAGGAGTGCATAGACTTCCAAATTCTCCAGAATTTGTCCGATTTGTGATTTGAGGTCATGAGTCAGTTTTTCCAGGGGGAGAAGGGCTGATATTTGTGATATCCACATGTCAGTCATGGGGACCTGGGGGGTTGACCATCGTAGCAGAATACACTTCTTGGCCAAAAATAGAAGGATAATTAGCAGAGATTCAGTATCTGTGTCAAAAAGATTGTCCGGAATATGACTTAACAAACAAAATGGAGCAGTCAGTGAGAAATGTTTACCAGTAACCTCCCGAATCACTGAATGGATCCCATTCCAGAATGGCTGGATGCAGTCACATGACCAAAATAAGTGAATAAGTGTACCTTTATGCTTTTTACATTCAAAACACAGGTTTGAAGTGTTCGGGAACATTCTCTGGAGGTGAATAGGTGTAAAGTACATTTTGGAAAAATCCCAATACAGATCTTAGACCAGTCTGCGGGACTAAATAACACCTCCAGATCGCATTCCCACAACAGCTCCAAGGGGTCATAGCAATTGTAGAATTCTAATGATTTAGTTTTACTGAAGTTGGTTACTTGATACAAGTGCTAGCAACATGAAAATAAATAATAATAATAATAATAAAAGCAGAGAACATAAGCCGCCCTAAAATCACAACTTGTCACTTTTACACTTGGGCTATTGTACAGATCAAACAAATGATATATGAAGTGTCAAATTAGTGATCCTTAGAGATGCTGGCAGATGGCTTTTGTTACCTTTGGAATGAACCAGGCTAGCTTTTCTCCTGTATCTACTCTTTATGCTAAGCTAATTGACTTTCATTTCATTTCAATTTCATTTTACCATACAGATACAATTCTGACATCTTGTCATTTAATTCTCAGCAAGGAAGCAAATAAGCACATTTTCCAAAACTTAAAGCTGCAATAATTAATATTCTTATATTAACTGTGGATAAAGTTATTATGTGTAATATGAAGGGGAGACTCGTATTGACACAGACTTAAAATTACCACCAGATAACCAGAATAACCATCGAACCTTGTAGCTCCCCTCAGCCCTTCAGCCATTTGTTTTGTTTCCAAGTAGAGTGAATACTGGACTCGTATTTATCATTTGTCCAGAAACATGACTCCAAAAGATTGCTAATGTTTCTCTGTTGTGTCTGCTAGATGTATAAATAGGCAACTGTTTGCCAACATGTTCACCATAACCACTTCATAAGGTGATAATATGTCAGTGCTGTGTTTACAGGTTTTTTCTGCTGCCCCCAAGTGGCCAAAAAAATCTTCTTATGCTGCTTTAAACCTGTACTAAAACATGGGAAAAAAATGTACAAATGAAGATATGGATGAGAAAATGTCAGATATTAATAATCCATATTGTTAGGTTCCTTTTTTAATCGTACCTCCATATTGTGTTGTTAATAGCTCAGACAAGCAAAACACTCTAAATAAGAAATTGCCCCTGCAGCTTTTTTTTAAAAGACAAATTAATGCCAGTTGATGGGCTTTTGTAATGTATTGTGCCCTCCTCTTGCAGAGTGTCACATCTGATCCTGGTGGACCCCTGGGGTTTCCCAGAGCGACCCCAGACACAGACACAAGATGGTCAAGATCAAAGGACAGAGGTGGTGAGGAGGCCACCTATTCCACGCTGGGTAAAAGCTATCGCAACCGTGGTTTCCCTCTTCAACCCCCTGGCTGTCATCAGAGCAGCGGGCCCATGGGGTGAGATGTCTTACTGTTTATCCCAAACTGTGCCGTGCCACATTGTCATTATTTCCGCCCATCTTACAGTATGTCATTGATTCAGGTCCAGGGTTGGTGAACAGATTCCGTCCTGATTTCAAAAGGAAATTTGAAGATCTGTTTGATGATGACACAATGACGCAATACATCTACCACTGTAACGCACAAACCCCGAGGTAAGCCAATACATGCATCACTTAAGCCTCAGTTATGCTTTCTGCATGGACGATTCCACAGACAAGAGCTGATGCCGAATCGTGACAGGGAAATATTTGGATCTTTATACTCCATGTGGGTTCCTCCATGCAGCTGACCGATATTTTCCAAAGCAGTGTATCAAAAACTCACATCCTCTGCATGGTTCTCTATGTTCTCTGCCCATATGTGTCAGCGTAGTTAGAAAATGTTGGATGTGCACGGACAGGGAAAAACCTGCTGCACGGGACCCCTAGCAAATGAGCATGTCTGATGGTGTGATGTCACTTTGACCATTTAGACACTTGCACACACTCTGGGATGTATTAAGCGTAAATCAAGCATGAAAGCTAGAAATAACTCTCCGTCATTTTAACTGAAACTGTTACTGTATCCTGACAGTAGTACATGAGACAGATAGTCGGCTTCCTTGTAGTGCTCATAATGGTGCGTCATTGGAAACAACCAATCAGAGCTGAGGAGTCTTTAACACAGCTGTCAATCATGTAAATAACGGCTCGTAAACTGCAGTCGAACTGTCAGACTAGTCAGTGCTGATCAAATCTGAATCAAGGTTCTTTTACTGCATTGCCTTTTCTTGCCTCCAATGTTTCATAAACATGTTTCATTGTACTGTTTAGCCTTAACAGCTAAAAAAAAGTTTGTGACCCAGCTGCCATGTTGAAAACAATCAGGCCAAAACCAGTACCGCTCACTGGATTAGGCAAACTGTCTCACTTAACAGCTAAACAGTACACTAAAATATGTGTTTGTACCACGTCAATTACTGCTAGTGAACTGCGATCAAGTTTTCAAAGTAGGCAGCGTTGATTAAATATGAATTATTACACGGCTCTATTAAATGCTGTATTCTGATTGGTCAGTCGCAGCATTCAGAGGTCTGATATTACTGTATAATGACCGTTGCTATGTAGCCCAGCGTTGCTAGGGACGCTGCTCTGACAACAGTTACTTTTTTATCGGGCTAACGTAGCCGGTACCGCTTCAAAATAATAATTTAAAGGATACAAAGATGGAGTATTTTCATGATATAACTTTTAACATATTTGGTGAGCATGAAAATCTTGAGTCATGGTTACTGGCTGAAGATGAAAAGAATGCCGGAGAAGAGGGATGCTCAGAGGTGCACGGAAAAGAGAGGAGACACAAGATTGTGGATGACAGGGAGGTTGATCGTTGATCTTGAGTCCCTGTAGCTATTGTAGTGCAGCTGTTGCCGGCAGTTTTTTTCCCTCTCCTCCCGATTTAATTTATAAATCAATAAAAATCGTATAATTAATCAATATTCTGTCTCAAATTATTTATTTAACTGATAATTAGCCGTGTAATAAGCGGGATAATGTATTTACATAGAAGTTACCAAATACAGCTTTAATCACACTTTTAGTTACAGAACATAATGCCTGATAAAAGCTGACCCATCTCGTACCCCATTTTCTCCTTCCTCTCCTACTGTTCCCAGTGGTGAGGTGGGTTTCCGGGCCATGTCAGAGTCTCTGGGCTGGGCCAAGAGGCCCATGCTGCAGCGGATTCACCTGCTGCCCCCCTCCATGCCCCTCACCATGCTGTACGGAGCACGATCCTGGGTGGACAGCTCATCTGGGGACAGTGTGCTACAGATTAGGAACAAGGCCCACACCAGAGTGCTGGTGAGTCATGAGGGACATATTATCCAATTAGGGGTCTAAAATGTGCACTTCAGCTTGTAATTAGTGTAATTTTAACTCAATTCATTTTTTTTTGTCTCCATGTGGTAGTGTATGAGCGCTGACAGTTTTTGTTATCTTCTTTTTCTCCACTGTGCAGCTGATCAATGACGCCTCTCACCACGTATATGCTGATCAACCTGGGGAGTTCAACAGAGTGGTTGAAAATATATGTAACTCTGTTAACTGATGACCTCTGTGACCTGAGTGTGTGTGTGTGTGTGTGTGTGTGTGTGTGTGTGTGTGTGTGTGTGTGTGTGTGTGTGTGTGTGTGTGTGTGTGTACGTGTGTGTCTGTGCTTAAAAGGAATGAAAGTATAGAGGCAATTTCGGATGGTAATAGGACTGCGAGCTCTGCATGTGCAGCACGCTGGATGGTTTTGCGTCGAGGCATATCAGGACACCAACATGAGTCTGAATGTTATTTTGTTCTGAATCCTGTTCTCATAGTAACAGGTTATTGGTATTAATGTAGTTAACTTATCTTGTCATTTGTAAGCTGAGACATGCTTTTTTCAATTTAGTATTGTTAGTAAATGATTTATTTATGACATGATTGAACTTGTGTGTTAATGTGATCACGCAGAGGAATAATTGAACCACTTAATTCAGTGCTAAATAATGTTGCCTGTTATATTTTTAACATTAAGTGAAACACGCACACCAATCTGTATGCACTGGTTTTATGTGATACAGAGGTGCCACATGGCTACTGAGAAACACTTTTTATGTGCCCGGCATGAACCATTAAGTACTGTATAACATTTTTCTTATTTAACCTCTGTTTTTCTCCTCAATGTATTTCACTGTATCAAGCAGCTGTTTGTATTTTATACTTTGGAAAGAATAAAAACGTATTTGACAAGCTGCGACTGTAGAAATCCATGTGATGCACTTTGTTGCCCAACCAGTAGAGGTCAGGAAGTGTCATTCCTATTAGTTTCACAGTGCACTTTACGCTTCTGTCTGTCAGCAGTGGAAAATGGACAGTGGAACTCCTGAATTCATAATGTTGTGTTACTAAAGGCACAAATATTATCAGCAAATTAAGGTAGAATAGCTCCTATCAGTGTTATAATTATCATATGATTGAATTATTAGCATCAATTTAATGTTGCAGCTGATTGAAGTGTAACTATTTTTCAATATGTTAGTTTAATCTAAGTCTTTCATATTTTACGAGGGTCAAATGTGTTGTATATAAACTATCACTATCAGATAAACAAAGGGGAGTAAAATATACAGTATTTCCCTCTGAAAATCATAATTTAAAAAGGAAATACTGAAGCACATTTAATTGCATTCCAGCAATACTGCCTGTGCTTTTAACTATGGGACATTATGTAGTATGTTTCAGTTACTTTTATCACCCTATCAGTGGTTGAAGAAATATTCAAAGGGGGATATAGTGGCAACTAGTGGTGAGGACTGCAAATTGTAACCAGCTGAAACATCTGTTCAGAATTTTTTTCAGTGGTCATTGTTCAGGAGATTTTAAGTGGGAGCTGAATTATCGTCAGAGTTCTCCTCCTCCCCAAACAAACAATTTAAACCAGTAAAACACTGCAGTAATGCATTATAAATCAGTGTTTTCTGACGCTGTTCGGCTTGATGGAGATGGGCTGCTAGTCTAGCACCTGCTAATGTGCTCTCATCTTTTTTCTCTGATAACTTTCGATGCAGACATTCAGGAGGTTCTTACTGGGGGCCAAATTGTCCATAGAGGCACGTCACAGACACTAGCCTAGCACCTGCTAATGTGTGCTCACCTATTTACTGGTAATGTGTGCTCACTCTATTTTTGATCCAGAAATAAAAGACGCTGCAGGAGCTTAATTATCTGCAGGGGTCTTTTTCTCCTGCAGAGGTCTCCTTAAATCATGATTTAAATTGGTAAAAACACTGAATACAGCAGTTTAATGTTAAAAAAATCAGGCTTTTACCTATCTAGAGCCCATGTTTGGTTTTTCCCTTCTTGGCTACTGTAGAAACACGGCAGAGCAACATCACATACACCCGCTCCTTATAAGGACTCATTCTAAGGTAACAAAAACACAGTAGTTCTTTTTTACAGGTGATTTTTGTTTATCCATTTATGTTCTAAATCCTACACACTGGTCCTTTAAGTAAAAGTAGCAATACTAGGATGTAAAAATGTACACACAAAAAAGAAAATAGAAATGCAACAGTACGTGGTATTTTTGACAAAATTAACTGTATAATAAAAATTCAAATAAAAATCTATGTACTTCTAAGGCAGCAGAATGACCCCTGGCACTGTTTTATTGTCATGTATTCTCTGCTTATGATTATTCCTGATGTATCAATGGTTTCACTTTTTTGTATGTAAAGTTTTGAAGTGGAAGAATAGCTGGTAAATACAGCCAATAAATAAATACAGCGGAGTAAAAAGTCAATATTTCCCTCCAAAAAGTCAAAATATAAAGAAGCATTAAGTCCATGCACCACAAATACTATTTCAATAAATAAAGGCTATTCTGTTTCATTCCACCACTGGCCCTTTTCCCATGCATGTCTTTAAAGGCTGCAGTTAATAGTAGGTTTAAGAAAAAATAAACACTGCATTATGCAACCAATAAAACACTGGGAAGCAAAGCAAAAGGGAAGAATAAGAACATAAATATATACAACGTAACCTCATCAGCCCCAAGGCATGTCAGAGGAAAAAAAAAGTTATTAAAACCGCTCTATGTAAAAAAAAAAAACAGAAATAAAACATTAAGTCATCGAGATCTTGAATCATGAAAGGCAACAAAGGTGTGTTACCTGCCTCAAGTTACGCAGTTTAAGTGTGAGTCATGATAGCCTACAGCAAGTCATACCTCATGCAGCACTTTTTTTCCAGGTGAAAAAAGGGTTGATTGCAAAAATGGAAAAGTACAGCTAGCCACTTGTGTTCTCTTAAAACTCTGGATTAGCCACAAAAAAAATAAAAAAATAAAAAAATAAATTCTTTCACCGCCATACAGTCAAGACTTGTCTCATGTTGTTTATAAGTAGAAAGTCACTCAGGAGTCAGCCATCATTTCAGTGTAAGGTTTATTACCATCATACAATACAATACTGAAAAACAGTCCAGGTAGATATGGTAGATAAATAGTGTAATGTTATTAAAATACTTCAATTCACATTGTAGTTTGTAGTGCTGAAGTTAAACAGATGAGAACCAGGTGAAGCTGAAGTGAGTTAAGGCCACTGTGGTCTGATGTGGTTTGCTTAAATTCACAGCAGTAACTAGGTCCGATTTTTCACATAAGATGCAATATATTGTAAGGATGGCTTCAGTGTTATTATACACACACATATGGAGAGACACACACAAGACACACAGAGAAACACCAACACAAGCTTTCGTTTGCATTCTGCAAATGGAGAGCTTCACTTGTTGGTTTTCAAAATAAAGGAGGCGTGAGGAATTTGCATTCATCTGGTGATTAAAATAACCTTTTAGCCATGTCCTTGTAGGTTTCGATTTTTGGAAATCACCATCGTTAATTGGTACGGGGGAAAAATACTTTATCTTTTCAACAATAATTACAAGTGTTTCAGTCAAATGTGACAGAAAAGACTTGGGAAATTATAATAATGTGCCCTTTGCAAAATGTCAACGCCAATTTCAACATCATTCCCCTTAAAAACACCTCACAGTATTCTTCCTTCATGTGAGCCACATGAGGCTCATTTTGTCTAACAGCACTTTTCACATGTTTTCTTTAATGACAAGCTATAGGAATAACACACATACAGTATTTACATTATCACAAAATGATCATGACCTGACTTTCTGCACCTTCACATGCTTTGGCCAGTGTCTTGAAATGCACTAGTGTTTGGACAGTCCGTGTAATTTGACAGTTTTATAACTTCAAAGTAAGAATGCTTGTTAATTAAAGCACTTCATTTGCATGCATTTAATCCCTGCTGCATTACTTCACTACAGTTTAGAACTTTCAGAGCAAGGCAGACGTGTGAATTTATATTATATTAAGTTAAAAAATATAATACTGATAGTGCTACAGTTGCTAATTGTCTATTCATAGTTTTAAAAATAACAAAAATGTTGGTTCAGTACAAAATAAGCAAGATAGTTTAAGATACAGGAACTCAGGACCCTTTACATATAATCAGAGGCACTCAGCTCATGTTTTAAGGAAATTAAGTGACATGACAGGATGTGATAACGCCTCTTATTGCTCAAGAACGACAATATCGGTCACTCCATGCACTTGCGTGAGCTGTTTACAGTCAAGAGATGCCACCAGCTTCCTAGGTCCGGGCTGAGTGGGGATGAAGTGCTCTGTCAGTGTCACTGTGGAGTGACCGCCTACATCACTATGAGAGGAAATGGAAAAAAAGAGGAGTGATATTAGTCTAGAGAAGGAAATGTTGAGGGAAATGTGTGGTGACAGAGTTAACCAGGCAAAATAAGAAGGAGACGTCTCATGTTCTTACCCAACAACCACTTCATGGCCCCTCTGCAGACCCAGGCCCTCCACTCTGAACACCACTCCCTTTAGCATACGTGGCAGGGGGTTGGTGAAGGTAATCTTGGCTGCCATCTCCTTACCAACAACTGCTTCTCCCAAAGGCTGCCAGAGGATAATTCAAAATGTGTCAAGAGGGATAAAGAAGACATTTTCCTATGCTCTTCCTTTGTTCCAGAGTGAATAATGTTCTGCACTACTAGTAATCCTGGAAATGTACAGAAAAATAGAAAACCTACCTTGATGATGAGGTCAGGTGTACGGAGCCTGAACGTGGTCTGGTTGGCTAGCACTTGCTGGGTCTCAATGACTCTTCCAGACAGAGTCAGCATCAGAGCTGCCTGATCCACCAGCTGGTTTTGGTACTGTTGGTAGGGCAGCACCCACTCAATGGTCTTTTCTGTGTGGGGAGGTACAAAAAAGGGTCTGGGCTCAGGATTCAGCATTTTCACTACGTAAGTTATACTCTATCAGCATCTTCCGGATTTGGCAGCCTTTATTTAGGGACTGTTTCAGCCTGCCTGTTGTAGTTTTTCTTAAAAAGAAATAAAATTTAAAAAAAATTGTGATGTATGTTGCAATATTTTTAGATGTTGTGTATTGATGGAGCAAGTGAAAATCAGAAAATAGTTGCAATTTTTTCGGGGGTAATTTGGGGGTAAATCATTAAAAATCAAAGGCAGCTTGTTCCAATGAGAATAAAACCACACTGTTCTGAGTGTTTTATGTAACCCTGTTCTCATGTTTTAGTCATTCTGTGGGTGTGTTTTGCATTAGAAAAGTGTTTGTTGAATCGATGTTTGTTCCACGACAATGTTGCACATGGTGCAAAACAGTTTACCCCTGCTTTTATGCAGAACATGAGGGAATCGCCTTGCCTGGTCTTCAACGGTAATTTTTGTTGGTAAATGTGAGACATTCTTTTCACACATGCATGTACCTTAACAACCAGAAGCAAGGAAGTGGGTTTGTTGACACTGCACAGGGGGCTGCTATGGTTGGTGAAACTCATAAAAAAACTTTGATTGGTCAAATCTGCAGAACAGTTGCTGTGATCGGACGAAATTGCAAGGTCACGCAGAATTAACGGGGATTGGTTGAATTAGCATGTTGCAATCGCAACATCCTAACATCCTGGAGGGACTGACTTCCTTTTGTATTATTAGCTTATTAGCTTAGCATAAAGATCATAAACAGGGGGAAACTGTCTCTTTTTAAAGATAACAAAATTACCCCACGGGCACCTTAAAAACTCACTAATAGTAGACTAATAATAATGTTGTTGTGAAATAATGTTGTTGGGGGGTAGTTTTAATGAATATAGATTCTTGCAGGATTAAAACTTAAAACTTAGTGGAAAGCCAACCTTCATTGGGCAAAAGCTCCACAGCCATCTGCTCCTTCTTAATCGTGCCCTTCAGCACACCAGTGTAGTACATGACAGCCACCTGGCTGTGCAGAGTGGTCCGACGAGGCTGCGAGCTCAGGTTCTTCACCAGGATGGTCAGCTGGGCATCAGCACCCATCCTAGGCCCCTCACCCTCCATCTTCACCTCAACGTTCACATCCTCCGCCATGGGTGTGGAGTAGACATCTGGCTTGCTGCCATAGCGACTGGCAGTCTCCACGGCGATACGTTCCTCTTCTGAACCTGATACAGAGGGAGAGAGAGAATGTGAGTGCACTTCACTCTGTCTGGTGTTTCAGGATTTATTGACAGATATGAGAGATACGGCATGGATCCTTCAAACTAAGCAAACATCATATTTTAATATTGCGAAGAGCAGGTGAACAGTTGAGGGGTCAGACAAGGGGAATCTATGCACAATGAAATGATCTATGCAGCCAGAGAGTATTAAATCATAACATTTAAGATTGTTCCAGGTAGCATAGAAATAATTCTGTCTGGTTCTGGCACATCAATCTGGGGAAGAAATGCAATTAGAAAAGTACAATATGGGGCGCCGGTGGCTTAGTGGCAGAGCAGGCGCCCCATGTATAAGGCTGTTGCCGCAGAGGCCAGGGTTCAAATCCAGCCTGTGGCCCTTTGCTGCATGTCATCCCCTCTCTCTCTCTCCCCCTTCTCACTTACCTGTCCTGTCCAATAAAGGCAAAATGGCCAAAAAAATCTATCTTTAAAAGAAAAGTACGATATGCATGCCAGTACCTTCTTGGTGTTTGTACAGGTGTGTGATGTCTGCCCGCTCGTCAGAGCCTACAGCTTTAGTGCTGATGCAGTGGCCGACAGCTTTCTTCTCACTGTGGAACTGGCTGAAGGTACCGTCCAGGTTCCTCTGCCAGTAGATCTTGTCACTGTTGACCTGGAAAGTACCAACAAACATGATCAGCCCAAACATCATAGTACATGAGAAGTATGCCTTGCATACCAATGATGAAGTTGAACCAAAGTATGCAGCAGTCTTGTTTGTTATTTATCTCTGCACAGGTGGATAATGAAGAAATTCCTTTTTGTTATTTCTCTGTGAATAACACGGCTGAGTTCTGTTCTCATTCTAACAAGAGTCAGGTACCTATTCACAGTCCCTATTCGATGAAAATGTCTGTCGAGAAGCACTTAATGATATCTATTAAACTTAAACGTTTCACAGGTCATAGTATGTATAGTTATTCACCACCTTTTTAAACCCTTTAACCTGCAATATACTTGGACTAGCTTTTCCTAACTATGGTGACGCATCAAAACGAACCTTGAGAGAACTAAAAGGAAACACACACATGCCAATTTCTAGCACTTACCTCAGCAAAGACAAAAGGCGTGTCGTGTTTGAGGTAGACCTGGCCAGAGCGGATGGCATTGATGGAGGCAGGGCCACAGCGGAAGGTGCCCTGACTTGTTTCCTGGGGAGTAGAGTCAACAGCCTGCCAGCCTCCATTACCAGGGGGCAGGTCAGGTCTCGCCATCCAGCAGTCATTCCATACGTGGAAGTTCCTAGATGGATAGATATAGTGTTCATTAGTGAGCTGTAGAGGTGCTGGTTTCTGGATTTTGTTACATTTGGACAAAGCGAAGTAGCTAAAATAAACTAAGCTAACCATCTCCTTACTTAGCCTCATATTTACCAGATAAATACAAGAATTGTATCAACTTTCTCTTTTAACTCTCAGCATGAAAACAAATGAGCAAATTTAACAAACATTTCCTTAAGATTAAATTGCATATTCTTCGTTTAATCTTTGTAGAAGCCTCCAAATTTCATATTTGTGTTACTATGGTTTCATGAACATGTGCAGGTTAGGCAAAAGTGGTAGCAAACATTTATGTAGTGTGAATGGATAGAACGTTGTAAAAGGATAAACAGAAATTGGATCCAAAATTATATAGGGGGAATCAATACAAATGAAGTTTGCTAACATTGCTACATTTAGCTACATTGCAACAAGTGCCTGGTGTACTTGAGGTACACAAGAAATGGCAGAATTCATTCTAAGGGCATTTTAAGGATGCAAGTCAACCAAATAGCAGATAGATACCGGATTAGCCTCTGCAGTCTGAGAGGAATTGTAATTGAACAAGCATGACGTCTCTGTGGTTTCAGGTTAGAGGTTACTGCTTTCAGAGCAAATCTAAATATATGGCACATTCCTAAGGTATGGATGTAGCAGCAATCAATTTTCATAGAATGTTGTTCTGGTCATGTAATGTTACACATCTTACCACACAGAGTCACTATTGAGGTAGTCGATCGGCTCCAAATTCTCATCAAAATAGACATCATTGGTGAGGGATACATCAGTATCGTGAGCAGACTGGAAGTTGGTCACACTGCGGGCGGGTACGCCAAGACAGCGCAACACTGGTAACATAAAACAGACAGAATAGAATAATTAAAACCCAATTTACAAGGTCATTTGATAATCGCATTATGTTCCCAGATGCTAACAGTTGAGCATAATGACTTCAGACATTTCTGCTATGATGGCATTTGCATGGTTGCATGTGATTTTATTATCCTGGCTGACTGAAAGCAACACATGTGGCTCTATAGGTGACAAAACCAGGAGGTATGAGCGGAATGCCAATGCGAGGTATTTAGGGTGTGTATGAGCTACGACTTGCTATCAGGTGCAAAGGTCAGCTGGCCACCATGTGAGGGACCCCACATACATGCACAATTCTGTTACAGAGCAGTGAGAGCTAATAGAAAGGGCCTCATAGCCATGATCAAGATCATTTGACTGTTAATTAAAGTCACATGAATACTATATTCGGTATCCTTTGCGTTGTCTGCGCATGCACACACACAACACACACATACAGTGTAGTGTCTTCATACTCCTGTCATACAGTCTATAGCTTTCCACCCTCTAAGCTCCAATCTTTCTCTCTAATCACACATTTTTCTCTCACACGGCATCACATGCTCTCCCTGTTTTATTTTCATCAGCCTCACCTGTTGTAGTGACTCCGGAGAACACCCAACACTGTCCATATGACACAGGCGTTCCATTGGAGGAGTGGTACTTCCTCAGGATCTCCACACTGCTGCTCCATGCCGCAGGAGAGACTCCGTCAGAGTAATCCCCAGACCAATTCCCCACCAGAACCCCAAAGTCATCCTGAGCGTTAATCTGAAAAGAGGATGGTGACACAGTCAATTACAAGTGACTGCTCTCATTTACAAATTAAAATTAGAATTTTCTGAGCAGAACATGATTAGGGCCGTATAATGAAGACACTGAGTTCTTGTCCTCTGCAATGTTCTTGGAAATCTGGGGTTTTGGTAACCTGAGGTACAGCTTTAATTTATGATTTAAAACACATGGAGGGTATTCCATAGGCTTTTGCCAGTATTTTTTAGGATAATTATACTAATAACTGACTACTTCTAGACCAAAAAGTAAAATATTCAGTATTTTCTAATCAGAATTTTATTATTGGCACTGCTTAGAAACAGTGCATCTTGTTGTAAAAACTAAATACATTGTAAAAAAGAAAAAAAGAGGTTAACGGAATAAATGAAACATGAACACTGGAGGACTTGGACTCATGACCTCGGTATTTCTAATATCCTGAGATAGCGGGATGTTAATATAAAACTAAACTCACCATGGCAGATAGGACTCTGACCACGTTGACAGGATCGCCTCGACCAGATGGAGGCATGTCACTCTTCTCCAGGATAAACAGGCACGCTTCCAAGATTCCCTCATGAAACTACAGCCCAAAGGAAAAAACACAAATCATCAGCAAAGGAAATTAATTCATGCATATGGGGATTCTGATCATATTACTGGGTTGACGAAATACTGCACCATTTAAAGACAAGTCTTACTATTAAAACATCAATAAACAATACCTACAACAAATGAGACATAATCTACCAGCCTCCATGCTGTACATTATTGTTCATTTTTAGATGGCCTTATGGCACAAAACAAGAAGATGCTGCTGTTCTTTAGGCACAAGTTTAAGTTGAGGGATGGTGGAAGATTGATAAGGCTACAGAAGCATAACTTAAAGCATTTGCCACTGATGATTATTAACAGACTGCATTAAGAATAGATACCAACAGGCATATCACCGTAGGAACATAATGTTGCAAAATAGATTTATTTTGAAACAACTAAGCAACTAAAAAAGTAAAACAGTGGTTTGTGGTTGCCTATGGTTGGCCACTCATTCATCTGATAACCGCGAATCATAAGATTACTTCTGATGATATTCTATATTTTACTACTTCTTAAGAAATCCCAGGAGAAGACCAAAGCCAAGAATTGATTTGTCCCACTGACAGGTATTCCTTGTTCCTTGCTAAAGCCTGATATATCTTATTTTTCTGTGCCCTACAATACAGCTCCAGTGTTGTCCAAAAAAGTATTAATAACACATCAGTATTGCACTGCTACTGTGGTTTATTTGTGTCAATACCACATACACCATTCTGCAGCTGCAAATGGATGTGTATTAATCCACAGATTAAAAACAAATACTTCCAAACAAATGTATAGTTGACTTTTGTTTGAGTATATGTAATAAAAACTACAGTGCCCGGCTGTTTTGGAGAGGTACTTAGCATTCTTTTTTTCAATAAAACTATATATGTGTGACCCTGTTTTAAAGATTTTCCTTTCCAGTAGGAACAGATTGGTGCCAAAGACAATGATGTAATGATTATTCAAAACCACAAGTGTATTTTCCAGTTACGTTTTGTCTTTCGTCATCCGTACCTGCCCAAAGTTCCACGTGCGAGCACCTATTTGTTTCTCTGTGCCGTAGTAAATCCTCCCAGTGTCATTCAGAACGTACTCCTTACTCTCCTCTTCGTCATCCAGGAACACTGTGTCCTCTGAAAAGACATGACAACGTTAAGCTACATCATTGAAATCAGGCGTTACAAAATTAACGTTGATCCTATTAAACAAGCCTTGACAGGAAATACAAAGAAACACTTTTTTTGTAGAACAAGGATTTGTTTTAATGATGTTGCCTCAAGGCCAAAATTTTGGCTTTCCCTTTCCCTCTGTCTGTAAGAATCCATGCTTTAATCACCTCTTCAGTGACTAAACCGCTCAAGAATGTGATTTCTTTTCACAAATTATGTGACAGAATCCCAAGGCCAGGAAATAGTTAGGAAACACAATGACTCCATGGACCTTGCAGTGGGGCCCACACTCATTTATGGGAAACAGTCTGTTTTGAGACACATCAGGCCCACAGACTTGGGCGTGCACCCATGACATGAACTTCACAAATCTGTGTCTTTGTTTTTACACCACTTTTATCTCTTGCTCTTGCCACAGTGATTACTAGTGGGTGGGGAATAGGAACGTGACAAAAAAAAAGAAAAAAGCGTATACAGTCAGAGTATTCAAGATGGACATGAGAAAAATCAAGTGGAAGGAAGAGGTTTAACAAAGTCATGAGGGACGAGTGAGAGAAAGAGGGGAAGTTATGCTTGGGAGGGAAAGAGGGGAGGGAGTGAGGGGGAGTGGAGCATAACAGAGTGTCTTGAGATTTTACAGGAGAAAGTAGAGGCTGAGGCTGACAGAATCTGGCAGCTGTGATTATTTTGGTTTTCGCTTCTTCTTACTGAATATTTCTGCAATGTAGGGAGAAACACACACACACAAAGACACAGGAGCATATGAAGGAGGAGGAGGCCAGAAAATAGAGCAACGGAGCTGGGATCGGGTCAACAGATAGCAACAAGGGAGGAGGACAGGGTGGGAAAGCATATTAAAGCAGGAAATACACATGGAGGCTGTAAAAGCTAGGGAGAGGACAGGTTGTCACCAGCTGCAGGATTACTGTGAGCTCGCCCCATGGCGTTTTTATACAGTAATTGTAGGATTTTGAATTTTATGAGCGTGAGGGAGAGATTGGTCTCGGGAAGAAGAGATTGAAAGAGGGAAGAGGAGATTGGGCTTGCTGCCAAAAGCAGCCACACCATAATGAAAGACAGACCGTCTTTTTTATCAAATCCAGGTTCACTGTTTTTTATTTTGCTGTGTTGCAAATACACTTATTTTTGTCAAATATCCTGTGCAGATAGTTTGCAGAGCTCAGCACACTGAGAGAAACTCAGCAGAATAGACAATGCAGCTCATTCCGTAAGGCTTTTCTGTATACGGCAGCATTAATACAGCATCCAACAACTACTTGTTATGTATACAGCAGAGTAATGACATCCTGAACAGAGAATGAAGTCACGCTAACTCTGTGTGTTGTGATCTGAACTTCTCTGTTTGTTGTGGTAGTGGTTAGTGCACAAGTCCCTGTGTGTGTATTCCACTGGTTAGCTAATTGTTAAAGCTCTGCACTGTGCTCATACGGTGGTTAACCTACTGCTGATAACGTCATCCTGACCCACGCTGTCATCGCGGAAGCCTACCAGTTTTCTTCAGGTTGACACCGTTAGCTATGGCAGCACTGTTGCCATTGTTAGTGCTGTTCGTGCTGTTGTCATCATTAACTGCCAACCAGCAGCTAAGCCTCCTCCATGCTTAGAACCATGTGCAGTGCAGTGCATGGTGCAGTACCATGTAATGCTATATAATGCTCATATACAGGTGTTTTAATAAGTGCACATAATCTAAACTATCCAGACTCATATGTAGCTGTGACTGTTTATAATGCTTATAAAATGGGTGCATTAAGGCTATAAATTCTAAAATGTGTATGATTCACATACATCTTCAACTCAGCAGCACAGAAGATATACACAGTCAGCACAGTTTCAAGGTGGGTACCTGAAATTAGTGCCAGTCGTCCTTCACGACTTTGTGATATCACAGTGAGGCTGACCTTTGACCTTCAAGTGTCATCACTTCATCATTTTATCATGTTAGACATTTGTGTGACCTCAACCTTTGACCTTTGCTCACCAAATTCTAATAAGATTATCCTTAACTTCAAAGGCACGTTTGTGCCAAATTTGAAAGAAATCCCTAACGAGAATGAGACAAATGGACAATCCAAACACATAATGCCGCCGGACACGAGTATCGCCAGTGCAGAGGCATAAAAAATTAAACTGATCTCTACTTTTTTTCACATACAAACATTAAGGAAAACCTACACAGCAAGTTGGACCATCTTAAGATAGTCAAGAATGGGACAGTTTGTGCAACAGATGAATTTATATAGATAGATATCAGTTCTATCTAAGCCAAAGTCTATGTTTGTTAATCATTCACCAGACCTTGAAAGAAAGTGTCTATGACATTCAACTAATGACAGAAACACTCCTGAATGAATGCTGATGTTGCTCTGCTGGGTCTGCAAATAAGCAACATACAAGCTTAAAAGGTGATTATATGTCATTTGTGTTTACAGTTTGTTTTTGCTGCCCCCCACTGGCTGAAGAAAATATGTTAGGCTTAACTACATGGTGGGGAAATAGGTATATTTGATTAAATTATCTTTTTTTTTTTTTTTTTTTTAATCTGTGATCATTTTGAAAATCAGAAAATACTGATGAACCCCACAAAAGAGTTGAATTTTTGCACAGGCTAAAGTTAAAACTGCAATCTCTATGTACAACTGTCCGAAGTTGAAGGTCTGTTTCATCTTGCAAACTGTTTTGGTCCCAAACATAGCTCAACATGGTGCTTAAGTGACATAACCAAGTGTGCCAGCAGTCTTGAATCAAAGCCAGTGGAGTTACATAGTTGCACACAAGGTCATGCTGGAGCTATTTGATGGACAGCAACATGCTCATGGATTGAGCTGGCCCTTCTCACCCATGTGTGACTCCTCTCAGAGATTAAAACAGACACCTACTTTGTGCCAGTGCCTGCTATCAGAATGCTGATGCTATTCGTAATACAGCGGCAATGTTCTGGGAACACTTTCCCTGGTAATTGGGCTGTATCAGACAGTTCTACTGCAAGAAAAATATTGACTCTTTGAAGATAATCCGCCTCAAACCTAATAGTAAGGCTGATAATAATTCCAGACATGTTATGTAATGCTGTCTGTCTTTTTTCCTTCATTTTTCTGCTCTTATCACCTATTACCCTTCTTCTTTCCTCTCCACATTCTTGCCCTCGAGCTGTGCAAACCCTCTGGTCCCTTCACATCCCCTGCCAATCTTACCTTCACACCAAGGGTTGAAGAGCATAACGATGTTCTTGCTGGAGTTGTAAGTAGATGCCGCCTCGCCCTTCGAAGAGCTTGTTGTCACCGTGAGCCCGTACAGACCAATCACAGCACTGGCTGGAGAGTTGACGGACAGCTTGACCTTGTTGCCATTCTGCTCTACAATCTTTGCCTCCCAGCGTTCATCCTCCAGCTGATCCACCAGTGGGATGATGACATGGGTGCCTTTGGCCACCAAGGGCAGGGGACCTACACCACAAGGGTTATATTTAAGTCAGGTTGCACCAGGAATATAAAAGAAACACTGTAATACAATTTTCATGGACAAAAGCCTTATGTATTATAAAACAATTCATGCTATGCTTTTAAATGTGGGCTTTGAATAAATGTGCAAATTTCTACACAATTAAAGGAACAGCTTTGACATTTTAGGAGATAATGGTTATTGCAACCCAACTCTGTCTGTTAAATATAAAATGAGAACCTTGATAATGTTATTTAGCATACAGACTGTAAACAGGGGAAAACTCCTTATTATTAAGTTATTTCATGTTTCATTAGTCCATTAGTAAAAACGGAAGTGTCATAGTGACTTTTCTAGGCAGAGCTAGGCTCGCTGTTTCCCCTGTTTCTTGAGGGACCACCCATTGTTTTGCTCCCATTGGACCGAAAGCCCATTTCTCCAACAACCCGGCTATCCCTAAAACAAATGCTCATTGCCAAAGTCCCACTTCTCTGACAATATACATTCCCTACAGTTAGACAACCCAATGGCCAGAAAAAATGTGCACTTGGACATTTCTGTAAACCACAGATACATAACATTTGTCAACAACACAGTGATGAATGTGTTTTTAAGGTTTAGGCAAGAAAGAAAAAGATTATGTTTTGGCTTAAAACTCCCATATTTGGTAGCACAATAGTTGCTGGACAAGCTGAGATGGGTCACTAATAACACCCAAGATTTGTGGCTCATCACTTGTAAAAAGGTCTTTGGAGCAACAGGCATTTGTTTTTGGGCTTTCAGTCCAATTAGACATTTTTCGGACTAATAGGGCTTTGGGCCCGTCTAGTCTTTGTGCTAAGTTATGCTTGCAGTCTTTTTCATAGCTTTGCATGTAACGGACAGAACTCTTGGCAAGAAACTGAATAAATTCCAAAATGTTGAGATTCAGGTTAACTGTCTGAAGGCAACTGATTCGCTATGAATCAATGGAGCTATTAAAATATCTCGCCATCAAAATACCTAGCAAAACATTTCATATGAAAAAAGCCAGAATGTCTGCAGTTCAGAAATACATTCCCATATTTGAAATGAATCTCTGAATAACATTTTGCTTTCTATATGTGTGTGTGAAAAGTCAAACTGTGCAGCTTGACAAAGTGCTTTTCAATTCGTCTGATTCTCAGCTGTCCTTGAAAAGTTGAATTAAATAAAGCTGGAAGTGGCAGTGGAAGGACGGCGTTTCAATATGCAGCTGGGAATGGAGTAAACTTGATTATTACCGTCACAGTAATTGTTAGTCTGTTCCCACAGTGGATAACACAAGCATAACAAACTGTAAACCGCATACTGTATGTGTATCACAGCTCCTTGCCCGGCTGTGCATAGTTTGTCTGAGTAAACAAAAACTCTGCTCTGGAAAACCTCCCACACTGCACTTACGCACGCATCTCTGCAGAAAGCCAAGCACAGTTGGGAGTGTTTCCTCTTATGACAGTCAGCTTGGATGTTCTCTTTAAAGTAGCCTGATATTTTACAAACTACCAGAAAAAACAACCACTTTGTATAAACTTTCTCTTTAAGAAAAATTAATACATCAAAGTTCATTCTAACCCATTAGCATGATTAAAACAAATTGGATGCTTTCCTCTAAGCTATTTGCTTTGTGGCACCCTGCTGGGCTTTAGCTGCCATTTGCTGAAGCAAAAATGGAGTTTATCAAGAGACTATTGTTCTCCATCCGACCGAGCCAGGACTTCCTTTCTCACCTCTTAGGACATGTTCAAAAGGAAATCAATGAAAAACACCTTTTTTTCTGCTGGTTCGGCTATACCTTCATTCTTGAATCTTTATTCATGCTAGGTGAACAAAATAACAGCTAGGACACTGCAGCCATACACAGACCTGCTTTTAGTGCAACACTTAGAATTCTTCCACAGCAAATGTGACTATGAAAGCAAAGGTAATGGGAGCCTGTCGAATGTGGATGGCTCAGATCGTTCTGTGCGTCAATTCTGTCTCTCCTTCGCCCTTCCCGTGTAACTATCCGAGAAGCAGGTGACAGCAAATCACCTCTGTGGTGATGTAATGACCGTTTATTCCTAAGTGTGTAGTAGATCGCTGTAGTATGAGGCCTGTGAATACCAGAGCGAGGTGTCCGGTGTCCTGCGGTCTGGAAGCTGTAAACACTGTGGGGTGGTGGGTGGAATCCAAAACTTGTGGTGCAGATATGGCTGAACTGCTGCTGGATTTAAATGTGCTAGCTATGCTTGGCATTTTGACCATATTTCCCATGCTTTGTTTTGAGTCAGTCGTTCATTCCTCCCACTTTCACATGGCCTTATAGCAACATCTGGTTAAAGGGGAATTCCACCATTTCTACACATTAAGATCAGTTTATTCACAATGGATATTCTAGTTGGTAATGTTTTCTGTTGTTCTATAACAGTAGTTCCTAACCCTTTATTGTATGATCAACCCTCACAGACCTGTCAAACAAACTGCCCCATCATGGCTGATGATGACATGTACCACTGGTTGGGAAAAGACTTTGAATTTCCTAGGATAGCAAAGACATGACCTATTCCACTCTCCCTCTGACTGGCTGGTATTTGTTGCCTTCACTGGTTGGATAGATTAACTTTAGGAAAGAGAAGTGAGAGTGGTTAGGCTTAGGGTAAGAATTTCAGGGTAAGCCAATCAGAGACAGAGTAAGGCAGGTCATGCCTTCAGAATCCAATGCAAATTCGCCGTTGGGAATCTCTGGTCTAGAGGAGCCTCCTTAATTCTCAGAAATAATTATATCCTGGATTGGGCTTGGGCCCTCGAATTTCAAACACAAATGTAGGGTCTGTGTGGGCATTTACCAGTAGCTTGGGGAGCAGTGGTATCTGCTGGAGCAAATGAAACCCAAACTTGCCATGACTAGGAGTGACTGACAACTTGTGAAGCTTTCGAAGAGCTTGCATGCTGAAGTCTGTTCACATTTTCCCAGAGCTCAGCACTATATCACATATATCGTTGCTTAAATTGTTGTAGGTCTATCCAGTTGATGATATTTCTTTGTCATATTGTTCATAGGTTCTGTAAGACGGTTTAAAAGATGTGCACAGAGACACTGCCAATCCATTCCATACCTGTTTTCAGGTCCAGATGCAGCTTGTCATTGTCAGCACTGAAGGGCCTGTTAAACTCCAGCTCCATCTGGAAGGTCTGTCCTCTGCGGATTATCATCTCATCCCCATGATACAAGTCGGTGTGATGCTCCTGTCTGTTCTGACCCGTCTTGGAGCTCAGCAGATCCACAGAACACACTGACAACTTGACAATGTCTGAGAGAGAAAGATTTACCATGAAATTGTGTGCCTGCATCACTGCTGCTACGGATTTGTAGAGGTGATATGTACAACATGCAAAAATAGTCTGGAGAGTTGAACTAAACCTAGTCAAAATTTCATACCACAGTTACCCCAAAAGTCAGTGACATTACCTTCCATTTCCTTTGCCTCTCCATTTTCAGGCTTTGGCTTGACGGGCTCCGGGGTCGGGGCTGGGGGTTTCACATATTCCACCTTATCTGTAACATCATAGGAGGTACTGCTCTGGCGCTTACAGCAGCACGGACACATCTTCCTGAACCAGCGGCGACAGGCTCCCTCTTCCTGTTTCTTCTCCCCCTCTTTGTGAATGGTCAGCTCCACCCTGGTGGGTGGGGCTGCTCCAGGAAAACGCCCCACCTCTGACGTCCCTCTAGCTGCTAACCTCTCGCCTGGCATTCTAGGAGACATTTTGGAAAAATGCTATTACATAGGGGATTAAATTGCAGATACCAATCATCACATTGATTTTTTATTATGTTTGTTTAGTACACATTTTCTTATCATCCCTTTAATCATCTGACCACCCAGACCATGGGCACAATGTGCAAAAGGCCCCACCACCTCTGCTACATAGGAGCAAGACACACAGACATCAAGGGCAAAACGTCTCTTAGTAGGCGTTTTGTGACTTTTTGTAGTGTGTTTTTGTGGTTGTTTTGCACCTTTTTGTAGTTATTTTGTGTCTGTTTGCAGTTCCTTTGCATCTCTTTGTGATCCTTTTTTGAACGTTGTGCTCATTTTGAGTCGCTTCCAAGTTGGAATGTTTTGATTGGCCCTGTGCCTGATAGGCCCATTCAGTTACTTGGATATCTCATTCCTTAGGTTGTGAACCATTGCACAAGTGGTATCTATCAGTGCAAATAGTTTGGGTTTTATTTGACCAAGTTTTGAAACATTTGCCTCTGAGTAATCCCCAGACTTTGCTGTAAACAGTTTTACTGGAATCCCTCCCTACAAGAGAAGCGGACATCATAAGAAAACTGCTGACTGCTTTGTGGTTTGTCCACAGTAATGGGTGCATTGTTTCTGCAAAGAGATACTGCTGCTGAATCTCTAAATGATTTTCATAGTGACGTGAGTGCCACAAGCAAAACTCCATTCATCTTGATTGTATGGGGCGAGAGCAGAAAGTTAAAGCCCAATAGCTAACCAACATTGTACAGTGGATGTAGTTTCCTGACTATAAAGGTCATTGGCAGTGTGATACAGTACATTTCACTCCACCAAGACTTTGTTTTCATAACAATCTGATTAAAAAACAGTCCCCCACTTCTTCTTCTCTTTTCTTTTATCTCCCCATCATGAAACAGCAAATGCACTTTTCCTTTTACTTATTCCCACAATTACCACATTCCAGACTTGCACTCTCCTCAGCAGTCGGGCTTTCTTAAAGCATTCTGAGGTATTCAGCCTTTCGTCCTTGGCGGCTACACACTCTGAGCAATCTAAGATACCTCCTACAAGCAGCTGGATTTCATCCGCTTCACCGCAGCTGTTGTGGAATAATGTAGTTTGCGTGTATATCTCTGCAGATGCAAGTGTCCAGGACTGTAGATCATCTGAACATTTATCACACTGTCACATCCCCACCCTCATATAGTGTAATAATAATCACAACGGAATTAGCTCATTTGTCACGTTGAAGATAAGCCTGTCCTTCCTGCCCATCCGCCGATTTTAAAATTGGGCTCACACACACCAAATGTCAACATTAGGGACAGTGAAAGCAAAAGCTGTTTACTAGAACTAGAGCGAGAAGGACTTTCCCTCTCCTTCCCTTCCTTTTTCTCTCCATCTGCAAAGTGTACCATAAAAGCCACACAGGGTTGTGGTGTTGCATGCAAAAAAGAAATCTATATTACCCTATACATTAAAGCACAACTGGAGTTTTGTTAGTTCTTGTAAAACGCCCATAAACTGTAATGAGATGCAGTAATGCACACAGACAGGAGAAATGCATCGTTAAGGAAACGTGTAGGTTGTTGCAGATGTTTGGTTTCTAGGGCAATTAGGCTATTCTCATTTTTACAAACACACTTCACTGAACCCCATCCCCCTTAGTTGCTGTTGCCACTCCTGTCAAACTTAAGCACAGCATGTCTGGTGGCAGATTTACACTCAAACTTCTTAGTAATATTTTAAAAATGAGGAGCTGATATTTCACACAGATACACAGACGCAGGATTCTGTCTTCTTACCACTGACTATTGCCAGCTTATTTTTATCAACTATAGCTTGCTGGCTAATTAATGGTAACCCTGTGAGTTCGTTAAAAAACTGTATCTCCAACTGACTTCTTTAGTATTTCCAGCTGACTAATTTCAATATGAGATTTATGTAATCTTAAATATGTGGGCTACTTGATGGCTAGTTGCAGGGCATAGGGGAGACCGGGGGCAGTTTTAATATCTCCAGTTGCACCAATTAGAAATGAGACAGAACCGTGAAACTCATTACGCACATGATTCTTCTTTGCCTGCAAAAGGGACAAACTGATGTCTCATACTTTTTAAAAGTTTTTCTGCCAAGACTCAACTTTTCATCTACAGTATTTTCTTTATGCTGTCAGAACTTTTAAATCATGTCAAGGAATTAAAATCTATAGCTCTGATGACTGTTGTTTTCTAACATTTGATATCTTTGTCAAATATTAATGTTTAATATTAGGCCAGTGGTTAAATCCTTTGCCTCTCAATCTGGGGACCTGGGTTCAGTTCGCTGTCTGTGACTCAGAAGCTGTCTTACCTTACAGTCTTAACATTGCCATCGTGGTTAAAAATCAATATATTTTTCAATTATTATTTCTGGTTTGTAGCAGTAGCCTTGTATTGAAACTCAACAGGGCCTGTTGAAATTCAGATTCAAAACATTTAATTTTACACATTTTAAACAAGCTGCCAGCAGACAAAGTGATGTCTCATACTTGTCGATGTTTTTGTTTTCAATTTGTGTATATTTATGATTAATTATACTGTTTTAATTCAACTGGAATTTTAACTGCGCCTGCATGTGCCAGATGCAACATTTGACTTCCAGTGTTTCAGTCAGGCTCTAACATGCTTGGAAAAAAACAAACATCCCCCAGTCTCCCCTTATCCTAAAAGGATTAGCTTATATGTTCCATACATAACAATGGTTCTTTGGCAAATTTGTGGGTAACAAGTTATGGCTGAGGTTACTGGAGTGTAGACAGAGCCACTGACATTAGCCTAAGTCTTGATATAGGAGCATCTCGGCTCCCCCCTAAGCTAACTTTCTGTTCAGTTCTTGTAATGGGATTTTCCCAATGTAAACTACAACCCTAAAACATAATGTAGTTAGCTAATAGATGCTACTTGGCTTTGGATGACACACAAGGTTACTACTGTAGGCCTGCGTAGTACGCACCAGGTAAGATGTCTGTGGCTTATGTAGCCGCTCGGGTGGAGGGTTACACAAATGGTCAGTTAGTATCTGTGTACATCTGCTTCATCATTGTGTCCCATTATGTTGTCATTGTTAAACTTCAGATTGCTGAAGTTTTGCAAAGAAAAGCTGAAAGTTGAGGCTGGACAGGTTATGCAAGGTGTCATCAAAGGAAAGTCAGAGTATATTTCATACAGATAAGCAGCAGTGAGAGTCTTTGATAAAGTGCTGCTGCTTTTCTAAAGATTTCATGGTTAAATATTTGCATGGGACAGGCGTATCAAACAGGCTGAGCACGTCAGTTTTGGGAAAAAGGCAGCGATGGTGAAGTTATGTGTTGCAGTTCAAAGGGCAAGCAACAGCTGAGGAAGAGGTGGTAGGGAGGGATACCGCATCTCACAGTATCAGACCACCAAAATCCATGTGTGGCTGGAATGTGTGTGAGCAACTGGGCGTGTGTGATATACGGCCACTTCTGATTTTTCAACTCCTTGACTTCCTGAGTTCATCTGCTGGTCAGATGATAGCTCCCTCCCTCAACTGTTTCCAAAACCTCTAAATATTTGGCAAAAACACTCATAATCATTGTGACGGACACAATGGCTCGAGTCAGCTGTGTGTGTTGCAGCATGATCTCCACCCAAAACCAAAGTTGCGCTCGCTGACCCTTTCTGTGCTGCCTTCGCTCCATCTCTAATTTTAGCAAAGAGGAAGTGACATGTACGTTGAGCTGAAGTGAAAAGCGTGACAGGATTTAACACATCTCGGTTCGAGTGCAGTGAAGTTCAATATGTAAAATGGAGCTTCCGTGTCTTTTTCTATGCACTCACAGACAACTGGCGGCTTCGTATTTGTTGTGATAAAATGCAAGATGCAATTCTAATTGGCTAAATAATACTGCAAATATGGACTATTTTCAAATGTAACAACTGAACAAAAGCTTTTTGGGCTGTTTTGTTGGTAATTTGTGCCTTCACAGGCTTTAATAATGCCAAGTTATCTCACTACTGCACCTTAGGTGGCCTAAAATTGCCCAATTAGAGTCATCCACTCAACCCCCTAAAACCATGAAAAAGGCATTCCAGCGGCCAATTTTTTGGCAGTCTTGCTCTTCCCTCACACTTTAATGCACAAACTTAAATGAATTTATAATACAGCCACCAGTCAAGCTTGAAAACAAGTGTTACTTCTTCATCTTTTCTCCCCGCCCTGCCTATCACTACCACATGTATTACTTCTTCTATTATGCTGTGCCCTCTCCCTCTTTCTGCAGCTCTGCATTTCTCTTCAGTCGGTTTGTGTTGGCATGCCGGCACCTCTGGTATGCCCACTGGCCCCTGAGATAAGCGCTTCAAATTCAAGTCACTGTTTCCAAACAACAACACCAGCTTTAAACAACTGGACTTGTTTGTCTGATATTGGGCCCATGATGTAAAATGAATTCTAATTGATTAAATAGATTTTAAAAAGCCTCACAGTTAAAGCCTGGAATGCCATCACATGCAGAAAAAAAGGTTTAAATACTTTGTACTGCACATCCTTTAAGGTGTTTGAGAGAAGAAAAGGGAATTAGCTGCAGCTAACTGGCCATCAACCAACAAGACTGAGAGGAGGTGAAAATATTTGAACCGACTGACTGTGTTCTTTACTAAACATGGACAATGCTTTAAACAATTGGACAAACCTCTGAAAGATTGGAAGGATGGGAGAGCCTCCCTCTTATCAGCTGCTGGAGACCCACCAGTTGATTATTGGATTTTCCTATTTGTTGCAATAAAAGTTCATCAAGTTCAAGGCTTAACTTTACCCAGAGCTGCAAAAGCCTGAGAAAAAAGGGATGATGAAGTTCAATAAAAGCAAGAAAAAACCTTATGAATGGTGTAAGACCAGTTTTTATACTATTGCTATATGTTGATATGGTCTGTCCTTTTGTAAATGTGCTTAAATATCTCTTCCTGACTTTATAGGATGTGAGCCTCCCTCTCTGTGGTGGATCACCTTATAAGCCTCAATTGTAAGAGAGACTTTCTCTGGTCTGAAAGAAGAAACCGTTAGGTCATGTGCGCACCGCTTCAAGTTTACACTTCTCTTAACATCTCTCTTATTAGAAAAAAAAGACTTGGAGTAGGAGTAACTGAAAATCTTACTTTATCTGTGGGGATTCTTCTCTGGATCAGCGATGAATCCTCTGCTTCGTCTCGAGTAATTATCTCTCAGCGTCAAACTTTTGGAAACTTTTTTTCTTCCTCACTCGCTCCGTTCTTGGATCCGAATACTTATATGTCTGTCCTGGAATGTACCGCGCGGTACTTTAAGCTGACACACACCCCTCATCTGTGCGGCTCAGGCCACCCCGCCCCACCCTGTACGAGCTGAAGTTTCCCACTCCCACCAGGAGGTCCCATTGCAATTTGGGCGCGCTGCGTAAAAGTGCGCATGTAGTGTGTGTGCATGATGAATAGCACACACACACGGGGCGAGGGAGACTAAGAGGAGAAAGTCTGTTACGCAATACTTTCCAATACAGGAAGGGAGTGGGGGCAGACAGTCAGTGGAGGGCAGAGAGATAAGTATTTAATGTTTGGTATGTTAGTGTGATCACCCAATAAAACCAGTAAATCAGAGGCACTGGCCCCCTAGGCAAGCTCCTCCTATGCCCTGTGAGAAATTAAAAAAAAAGATTATAGAGTCAGTGTATCTGTTAGTTTTACCATCTACAGATGTTTAAAATGTGCTATCTCAACCATATCATATAAAATGTTGTATATTTAGGCTACAGACATATGTAGTGGTTGTAACCACCAAAATAAACCCAAGCCACAGTTTGAGTGACATGTGGGTGATTCAAGGCCAAACCTCCTTCACAGAAAATCCCTTGTGTCAATGTTGTCCAAGTCACTCAAACATTACAAGATATTTAACTTCCCCAGCACACTTTCAGTTCTCCTCTGTTGGTCAGTTTACAGAGAAACCTAGGAGGAAAAACCCTCTGTGACCTCTCATCTAAAAAGACCCATCCTAGATTTAAATCAACTGATCTCATGCCCAAAAATGCGACCTTAGAATTAACGGACGAGATTTGATAAATAGAAGATGGCCAGAGCATTTATTTGTTACTGCGTACTGTTGATTGCAGTCCAAACCATCGACTCAGCAAAAGCAAAATGTGATGAAATGTTTACCAGGTCATTTGTGTCATAGGTTCCAGGACTTTCAAAGTACCAGCAACCAATGAGAGCGAAGAGTGTTGATGACTAAAGTGCACAAGTAAGTTTTGGTTTGGCAGGAGATTCCAATGAAGTCATATCTGATACGTAATGATGATGAGAAGGGAATACGAGCTGAGATTTATAGCAACAGCCATGATTGCTGCTCTGTAAGGCAGGTACTAAGACAGCACTTTAACTACAGGCTACTATCAGTATGCTAACATGTTGATGTTTGGCAGGCACTGATATGTGTTTACCGTGTTCACCATTTTAGTGTAACCTCCCCCTAATGTCTGATCACACCAAAACATCAGGGGGCATGATCAGAATATACCTTAGGGGTACAACAATCCTCTAATATTCAGAAAGTAATAAATTGTTTGAATAAAAATATGTATTCATTTTGACTTTTGCTCTTATAATGTGCGTAAAATTTGCCACCAATTGACATTGATTTTCCATAACGCAATGAATCGCGAATGTATTTAACAAGAAGGCATGATGTGGTTCAAAGGAGAGAATCACTGCTTTTTTGGGTTGTGGCTAAAGCGGTTACTAATTTTTTTTTTTGAGACTGCAAAGCATAGGTTACATAATTAGTGACCTTATTTTTGTAACTGTGAATGAAACTGTGACATCATGCTTTTCTTTGGAAAACTACAAAAGAGATTACATATTGTCTATTTCACTCCAGAGCTTTGACTCAGTAAGATTCCGGGTCTTCCAGAGTACCAGCAACCAATGGTAGCAGACAGTGTGGATGACTAAAGTGCACAGGTAACTTTGTGGTTTGGCAGGAGATCATAATGATGTCATGTGTGATATATGATGATGATTAGGGAAGACTCAAGATACATATCTAAACATGCCTTGTTCTGCCATTTAAATGCTTGCGTCATCCCAGCTGAGATTTACAGCATCGGCAGTGCTAGGTGCTCTGTGAGGCTGTGCTAAGGTACAGCAGAACTTTAAACAAAATGCTAATGTCAACATGCTGACATGCTCACAATGACAATGCTAACATGCTGATGTTTAACAGGTAAATGTTGACCATGTTTATCACCGTAGTTTATTGTGTGAGCATGCTACATTTGATAATTGACGCTGATCAAAAGAAACAGCGGAGGCTGTTGTATTAAGGCTCGTTCTGCGGGTATTTGTTCATAAACACAGTCCTAAATATACGAGCAAACCAGAATTTAATCATTTATTATTACTTTCCAAATGTTTCTTAACCCACAAGCTTTTAACTCTCTTTATATACTGTAGGCTATACTGTCTGTGCAAAGCAATATGATTTTTTATTAACTCCATTAGAGCAATCCTCATTTCAACTGCCAACAGTCTACAGCCTCATTAGCAGCTCTGCATTTTGGCACAGTGTTGCTTTGAGCGGAATGCCAACATCAGCATGCTAACATGCTCAGGATGACAACAGTAACATGCTGATAAGCAGGTATAGCTGTTACTATGTTCACCATCTTAGTTTATGATTTTAACATCTGCAAATTAGGACTAAAAAGAGAAATTTAGGGTATATTGATTTAATCATTTTTGGGATGTTTAAGTCTGGACAAAAGTGATAGACCAAACTCTCAAAAGATTCATGGATGGATTACTGAATGGGCTTGTCGGGTACAGGCCTAGGGGTTTCAGAGGGCCCCCTGTCCTTCGTTTGCAAAATGTCACTCAAATTACCGCGCACCTACCAGGAAGACACTCGAAACGACCACACAGAGACCTAAATCACAAACAGATGCATTTTGACTACAAAGACAGGCAAAACCTCCACAAAATCTTTGTGTCTTGCTCCTATGTAGGAGAGGCGGTGGGGCCCTTTGCATGTCTGTGCCCAGGGGCCCATTGTCTCATAATCTGCTCATGAACACATTGCCATCCTTTAATCCATGAGGTAATGTATGGCTTAAAATCATCTTCTTCCCTTTATCTCCATCACCTTATTTATAATGAGTGCAGAGCTTATAAATAACCTTTACCTGGACACACCTCATTAGTGGGCATTGTAAAGAGAGCATTTTAAAACCATTTAGTACATTCATCATATAAAATACTCCACTTTGTTTCTGCTCTTGCAGTTTACATTGTGGAAATTATTACATGTCCTGTGTTTCCCTTCTGATCAGAAATGACAACTTCTCAGCTTGCCTCACCTCTGATTCATATAACTACACATAAACTGTCGACAGGGAATGTCTTTCCCGACGAAGGTGTTATTTCACAAGCCAAAAGACAGTCATATGTCAGATGTCTTAAACATGTACATCCTCTTTTGAAAATATTGTACTGTACTATTATATAATGGTACAGGAAAAAAGAACAACAACATTGTGACATGGAGAAAGACAGACAGAAAGTGTGCATGTAACATTTTAAATGAAAGAATAGATGTAAAAGAAGACTGACTGATTTGTGCCAAACTCCTCTTGTTCTTGCTTTATGGAATTCCACAGCATTTCCAATAGATGTAAATATATTTCACTCAAAACCAAAGTTGTCAACGTCATTGTGGCGCTGGAGGACAAGTCTGGGGATCATAACGTCATTAGGAAACATCCTCTGGGGACCATGAGCATTTGGCAAATTAGGAAAAGTCCTCATGTACCATTATTTATGCATGTGGTCTGATTTTCTATGTATGCTTATACTGTAATGCATCATGCTGCTGGTGACACACAATTTGCAGCAACTGTAGCACATCAGGTGTGTTTGTTGGATGTATATATTATGACTCTTTAACCAGAGACCTTTATGAAATACTTAACGTGTGGGATACATAATTTATATATGCTGGTATTTTCCCCTTTTGTATTTGTCAAGAGTAGCTCTGGTGTGATATTGTGGTACAATGTATATATTTTGCATAGTTTGATCAAGACATTTAGCTGAATACATGAACACTTGACGTCATGGTGGCACTGAAAAAACAAGGGACCTTCAAAGTCACCGGGCTCCATCATCCGGGGACCATGAATGTCTGTACGAAATTCAATCGCAATCCATCCAATAGATTTTGAGATATTTCATTCAGGACCAAAGTGGTGTACTAACTGACATTATTAGAGTTAACTGTATTTGCACTATATGTCCTAAGTCATGTTTTCAGTTTTGGGTGGCGGTTCATTCAGTCTGCCAGCCCGAGAAGAAACTACTATTCATTCTGGTGGTGTTGGATTAGATACTACATTATCTCCTGCCACACAGCGGGGGTCAAACAGTCTGGGTCAGAGTTGGGGAGAATCCTTTAGATGAGATACGCAGGAAGGCAAAACACACAGTAAACTGTATCGCAGTGATACTCAACTGGCCAGTGGGCCCGATTTGGCCTGCAGTAGGGTGCCAGGTGGCCCACCTGTTTTTGTAATTTGAATGTAAATAAGGTGTAACGGTGCAAAAAATGCATTAAAATAGTGCTTGTTATCAAAAAATAGTGTCATGGGAGGATCCTGGATACCCCCTGATGGGGGTTCAGGCTAAGCCCCAAATGTCTTTGAATCCTAGTCACCCCTGGCCTGCGTACACCTGACCCGTGCAGGGCTGCTGCAAGTGGATTTGCGTCTTGGCAAAGAGACAGGAAACAAAGACAAATTGAAAAAAGGCAATTCATTTATTATATATACTGACAAATATTATTAATGTTTGTCTATGAACTGACCCCTGTCATTTTGCAAAAGTGGACCCCGGGCAAAACAAGCTGAGTATCCCTTCAGTATCACAACAACAAGGACACCACTGAAAGTCATTAAAAGGCACAGGCTAACTTTCATTAAACATATGCAGAATACTGTAAAGTATAAAGGGTTTTTTTGGTAGCAAAAGTTTAATATTTAGTCAGACTGTTACTACTCTTCAGGAAGTATTTAGTGATTGCTAAATTCCTTCCACATGTGCCAGTTCCAGTATATTGTGCATGGTGGCTTACTAAAATGGAAAACCAGGGCTCGTAAGTGGAATGTAACCACGTTAATGTTATTACCTACACCTGAGTTTTTCCTGATATGGCAAGTTAAAAGGTCTGCAATAACATTTTGAGCAAACCCCTTTGTAAGAAAAAAGTACGGAACTGATTTATACATTTGCTGCAGTATTTTCTATAAGAACTGTAGCTTAGAGCCATACATTACATTTTGTCATGACTATTTGTATTTTGAGAAATGCATACCACCAGTCTTATTGTTCATCTTGCTGGCCTGACACCGGTATGATAAACGACACAGACAACATTTGCGGCTTCTGCAGAGCGGTGGGCGTGAGAGGAAACATAAAGGTGACTTGGGTTCGCTGAGTATCTGAGCATAACAGATGGGACTGGGTCTGGGCTCTCACACTGTACGTGGGAAACCAAACAGCCAGCAGCGGGCCAAAGGAAACTTCCTGACTCTGGGAGACAAATTACGATTGGGGAGAAAAGTTAGATAAATTTTCACTGAGAAAAAAATTTAAAAAAAAAACAATAAAGGAATCAATTGCTGTTGTTCATCATAAGTGGAAAAAATATGAGCACCACTGTGCTGCAAACATAGAGTACAGCAGGATTGGCAGGGAGTGTCAGGGAGAATATTTTTGGTATGCGCTGTATTGACACGTCTCTGTTAAATAATAACCGAGTTCCTCTGACCTTTTCTGAACTTATGAGGACCAAAGAAGCATACAGAGGTGCAACACACACACTGCTAAATGACTTGTTTTACATTAAAAAAGAGGATAAAAGAAGAATATGAAAATGGCACAAACTGAATGTTCATATGGTGTTAAAGGAATAGTCATTTGCAAAACATACACAAAAATTGCCCCAAAGTATACTAGATTAGCAAGAATTTGTGAGTATGAGACGTGAGCTTACTGGACATACTCAACCGCCCCCAAAATGCATTGTGACTGTGATTGTTCAGTGGCAGACTGTGAGAGGGATGTTCTGGCACCAGCAAGCAACCAAGCATGTACAAATGTGAAAAACATGGGGGCTCACATATATAATGTACTGTAGGAAAGAGTAGAGTAGAAGAAGTATTTTTAATTTCCACTGATTAAAATTCAGCATTGTAGTTTGGACCAGTAACATAGTGATCAATACAGTCACAATGCAAAGAAGACATTTTGCTTGAGTATGCTTCAGTTTGGACAATCGGCTGAAAATGGCAGAGGTGGGACCAAGTCATTGTTTTGCATGTTTCAATTAAGTCTCCAGCCTTTGCACCTGAGTCCCAAGTCAATCCACAAGTCCTAAACTTTGAGTTTCAAATCTTAAACAAGTTATAATACGCTCTCTGACGAATGTAATGCAATTTTAACGACACCGTAATATTACATGTAATTTACAAAAATCATGGAGCCTTTTTAAAGTTTGTGATTTTTTTGTGTTAAAACAAGTTTATTAAAACAAGTATGACTGAAAGTAATTCACAAAAAGTGATGCAAACACATACTCACATAGCATAATAGCACTATTAATATAATAGTACCACAATGTGGAAGTTTTTTTTTGTTATTCTTCTTTTTGGTGCATTTAACTCATCTTATATTGCCTATAATTTTCTCTACCTGAATTGCCTTGGGGAAGGTACAGGTATTTTCAAGTCTCAAAAGGCTCAAATTCAAGTGAAGTCACAAATCACTGATGTTAAAGTCCAAGTCGAGATACAAGTCTTTTTTTTATTTAAATAGTGGTATCTTAAGTCCTCAAATTTGTGACTCAAGTCTGACTCAATTCCATATAGCACACAGTTTGCAGTACAAACTGATTGAATATGTAGTACAAAGTCTGTAAGTTTGCAATTTCGAACACACTCTGAGTCTTAGCTAATAGGAATAAGGAAGCAAGGGGCTCAAAAGGAGTCTACAGTATAACCTCCCATAAAACCACAACTTGTGTTTTTACACTTCTGTTTTCGTATGAATAAAACAATTAAGATAAAATGTCTTAATTAGCAAGATGTGCTGGCAAGCATTTTTCTTAAGCTAAATGTTTCCCCCTGCTTCTAGTCTTTATGTTGGTCCCCTGGCTGTAGCCTCATATTTAATGGACAAACATGAGAGAGGTTTCAATATCCTCATAGCCTAACTCTCTACACAAAAACAAACAAGTGTGGTTTCCGACATCGCTAGAATGCAGATTTGCAATTTATCTTCTAATGTAGGGTGTTTGTTAAAAAGGTCAGCTCTTGAAATATCAGAGGGCAAAGCATTTGCAGTAGTGTTTTCATTATTGTTATGACTAATGTAACCTCTCACCCTGTTTCACCAAAAAAATTGATTATATCTTGACAGGCAGCCAAACCAAAGATAACTTTCAAAAATTTCTAAAAGCTTATTATTATCTCTAAAGAACTGTTCCCTCCTGTAATAGGCAGGAGTGGAGTATTTACCATTGGAAATGACTGCTGTTGCTCTGATTTCTATGATTCATATCAAGGTTCAGGCTGTGACATCAAGAGCTGTGTGTGTTTTACAACGTTGTGATGAAATGTGTCTGCGTATGTCTCTGTGACTCTTAATCAATTGCAGTGTTCATTCACAGTTTGCCATGTGGGGGCTGATTCATGCGCCGCAGTTGCTCTGGAGATGAACACAAACAGACAAAGCCAACAGGAGCTCTGCTGGTGAACAAATGATTTATCTGTTGCTCTGCCTCTCTGCTCCAAAGCTCCTGCTCACGCTATTAAAACAAATCCTGACTGAGCATGTAAGGTTCACTGTGTCCTCTGAGTATTAAAGGCAAAACTAGGCTATCTCTGCACACATTATAGACAGGAAACATGTTCTTTCCTGAATAGTAATTAATAATGCTAAAATACAAAAAAATAAAAAATACAAATGGAGACGTATAGTTTAAGAAGTTTTTGAGCGTAGCTAGGCTACAACATGTGGTTGTTAGCAAAAAACACATTTGGGGATGCTCCTCAGGGCTGGCTGTCGCATATGTTGTTCTTTGTTTTGTTCACTCCTGGGCTGGGAGTGAGTTACTGCCCCAAGCAAAGGTGTTCAAGTATCTCAGGGTCTGGTTGACAAGTGAGGGTAGAATGGAGTGTGAGATGGATCGGTAGTTAGGCGCAGCATCTGCAGTGATGCGCCGGACTGTCGTGGTGAAAAGTGAGCTGAGCTAGAACGCAAAGCTTTTGATTTTCTGGTCCATCTATGTCCCGACCCTTACCTATGGTCATGAGCTCTGGGTAATGACCATAAGAATGAGATTGTGGATACAAGCAGCCGTAAAGGGGCTCGGACATCTGGAGGAGCTCAGATTAGAGCTGCTGCTCCTTCGCTTCAAAAGGGGCCAGTTGAGGTGGTTTGGGCATCTGATCAGGGTGCCTCCTGGGCGCCTCCTGTTTGAGGTGTTCTGGACACGTCAATCTGGTGGGAGGCCCTGGGGCAGACCCAGAACATGCTGGAGGGATCCGGTTTTGTGTGGCCTGGGAATGCCTCGGGATCCACCAGGAGGAGCTGGAAAGTGTTGGTGCAGAGAGGGGCTGGGTGGATGATTCATGGCATTCTTGAGACGGATTTCTGGACCAAAATAACCTTTCATTTTGAACTGATGTACCTGATTAGTGTGGACGAACTCGAATAGAGGAAAAAGGATAAATGTCTGCTAAGAATACTATTGGTGGCATGTAAGAAATCCTCAACCAAGAAATGGCTGAAAAATGAAATGCCTAGAATTTATGAATGGATTGACTTGGTTTATAATACCTATGTAATGGAGAGACTGACTTTCAGTCTGAGAACCCAGAAGGAAGTTTTCTATTGAGGATGGACAAAATTGCTGGTATATATCTCAAACATTAGACCTGACTTTGTCTGATAAGCACTAGAAACACTCCCTTTCAATAAAATTAAACATGTTAAATTTATCTTTAAAGTCTGGCATCCTGTCCAGGGTGTACCCCACCTCTTACCCAATGTCAGCTGGGATAGGCTCCATGCCATCAACTCCCCAATGAAGATGAATGTCACAAGTGCACAAGATATATTTGACAGTCCATATCCTTTAACAGAATAAGTTTAAGGAGAGTAAGGTCACTCCATTCTTACCTGACATTTTAGGCTTCCATTATACACTGACAGGGAATTTATTATGGATAAAGTTTTTGCGGGGTTGAAATGAAAGCGAAAAGTGTGATGAAAAGCCCTGTTCTCTCCTACAGCTTGATGGGAGTGCCATTAGTTTGACATATTTAATCCAAAAATAAATAAATAAATAAATAAATAATGGAACAAATTAGAATTTGGATCTGCTGATGATGCTAGATGGATTACCGGGGACATAAATATCTCTTTCAAATAAATTTTATCTATTTAATATTATTATACTAATTAATATTTGAGATGTTTCAATCTGGACAAAAGTGGTGACGCAAATACCCAACAGATTGACATTCCTGTCCCTAAATCCATGAGGTGAAGACTGGCGACAAAACCATCTACTTCCCTTTATCTCCATCACCTTCTTAATAATGAGTGCAGATCTAATAAATCACTTTTACCTGGACACACCTCATTAGTTGGCATTGTAAAGAGAGCATTTTAAAACCATTTATTACATTCATCATATAAAATACTCCACCTTCTTCTGCTCATGCAGTTTACGTTGTGGAAAGTATTACACATCCTATGTTTCCCTTCTGATCAGTAATGACAACTTCTCAGCTTGCCTCACCTCTGATTCATGTAACTACACACCCAAACATAAACTGTCGCCAGGGGAATGTTGCTTTCTAGAGGAAGTCTAATGCTGTCATTATTGTCACAGAGGGGGCAGAGGTGTCGTTATTTCACAAGCCAAAGCAAGTCATAGGTCAAAAGTCCTGAACTTATGATTCTGAGTGTTAAACATGTACATCCTTTTGACTGAATTTAAGATCTTAATATTTAAGCAGCAACAGAGCAGACACATACCATCATCATTTAGTAGTATAGTATATTATATTATATATATATATATATATATATATATATATATATATATATATATATATATATATATATATATGTATACATATATGTATTTATTTATTTAATCTATACTTATTTAGATGCTTTGCTTTGTGTCAAAACTGGGGTACATGTACCTGTTTTAAATTAAAGAATAAAATCTAAAGAGTACTCTGATTTAGCCCAAACTCTTCTGGCATATATTCACCATGTAATGAAACATGTTTTTATGCAGAAAGGATGCCAACACAAAGGCCTGTGACATTGAAATGGGTCTACAAATTGAAAAATGGCTGTCTATTTTCTGCTTAATACACAGCACTTATCCACCAAGGTTCTTTTGCTTTGTGCATGGGGAAGGTCTGAGGTCTTTTATGCCAAAAGCCCTCATAAAGTCACGAATCACTGGTGTTAAAGTCTGGTTGCAGGTAATTTTATGATTGAGTCACATGCCCTGCGGACAGGTCCACACCTCTGACCGTTACCACCAATGTGAGGTTTTGGCTGAACATTGGCATTTAATCCCTCGAGCAGAGTAACCATGCTGCCCTCTGGTGGTTACAATGAAAGCTTACTGCAGTTTATGACATTACAATTAATATTCTGCATACATCAAGTGATTCGGTTTTGGCACGTGTACATCAAATACTTTGCCAAACATGAGGCGTTTCTTTTTCCTATTTTCTGTTAATTACTTAATCACATGCATGTTTAAACACAAGACTGTTTGCAGTGATACATAACAAATATTCATCATGTCAGTCCTCTGAGGGGAAACTGTGGGCTAGGTCACAAGGAAAGCAACACAGTGACTACAGTAGTCTGGATGGGTCCAATAAACATCTGCAAAGGTTGTATGTAGTGGCATTTAAAAACCCTCACCTTTTGTGTTGCTGCATGTTTAACAAATCATATTTTTTCAGAGAAAGTTGTAGTTGAGATAGTTATAAACATTTTTCAGGTCAAATTTACTCTATCAAACTATGTTTAGAGGTAGCAAGCTGATAAAACGTTACACCGGTAAACTGCTTTTAAAGGACATTTTTTGTAAACTTTATAAATAGTATGGGAACTTGATGTTTGTTTCTTTATGAGAAAGGGGGATTATTTATTTTTGCAGGGGACAGCACATAATTAAAAGTAACTGCACCAAATTTAGCAAGCAGCTAATTTACATGTGTTGTCCCTGCTAGACATAAAATCGACAAGTAAATAAATAATAATAATAATAATAATAATAATAATAAATAACCGCAATAATTTTGGAAGGAAATAAAACAGAAGCAAGTTCTTAGGTCTTTTTAGTGGTTAAAAGAAAGAAAAAAGAAAGGTGGAAAAAGCGGAAAAAAGACGTCAGAAGGCGCCTCCCAACATACGTCATCACTACGCGTCTACAACACACTTCAGTCAGGTCTACACATCTCACACGTGAGTTATGCTACAATTGTTTTTATTTTATTTTTACGTTTTAAGACCAGTGTTTCTATTGTTTCATATTTTGCACCAGTTACGCCGAATGTCTCAATAAATGTACTCAAAAAAATGCTAAAAATGCCCGACTGTTTCGAAAACTATCGAGCCGGTTTGTGTCAAGAGAGTTAGCATGGACGTCTCCTCTGCTACAGTCTTGTTTATGCAGCGAGGGTCTCTCAGCCAAACTCCTTTTTCAAGAATATGTCAGTATGACGTTTCATCGCTTATCGCCACCAGGCTAACCTTGTAAAACTTGAATTCTAACATTGTCCGAATCATTAGTAGCTTGTTGTAAATTCGGCATACATTGGTGTTACCCAAGTCTCTTGTTTACATACAATTTCCAACTTTGACCCCCTTAACATTGGTTTTAATCACACCGTTAGGTCAGATTTGCAGGTGGAAAACAGAACAGCACTAGCACACTACGGTACCAGTACCTTAGGGTACAAATTAGGTACCCAACTGATATAGTAAATCCTATTTGTTAGGAAGTGTTTCCTCTTCATTATTTAGACTACTTTGCAGTGACATTTGTAGTTAAGGAAGGTTAATTTTTAATTTCTAATAAAGTTTGGTCCTGTTTGTTTTATTTATTTTTTGTTATCAAATACAGTCTGACCCTGTATCAATGATAAATGTAAAATGATTTTTCGTAGGTAAATAAAACTCAGTGTAACTGTAGCATCATATCAGTAATATCATTGCATAAAATGGTATTAGCATCAAAACACAGAATTTCAGTAACATTAATGTACATTGTAACTAGATAAAGATGTGCTGTTTGGTATCTAAAATGTGTACTTCACCATCAAAACCTAACAATCAGTTAATGTTTTCCCCTCGTCTGTTCCTATGTCAGCCAGAAGATCGAGCATCCTCTCCAAGACCAAGTCATCCTGCTTGTAACCTGCATGTCAAAAGTTCCAAGCTATGTTGGCAAAACCAGAGGAAAGGAAGCCGCAGAAAGGGGGAGAAAAGAAGAGGAGACACCCTGGTGGAGATGGAGAAGGAGGAGAGAAGAAGAGGAGGGGAGGTAAAGAAGGAGAAGGGGGTCAGGGAGATGGTGGCAGGAAGCGCCTGGATGCACTGAGTGTGGGCTATTTCCGCCGAGTTGGGGAAAGACTCGGTGAAGGCTTTGAAGACAATGAGGAGAGAGGTGAGGATGATTATTTAATATTTGTCATAATATATCAAACACTGCCTGTGTATGATCTCTGTTAACTCTTGTTATTCTTCTTTCTATTTCTTTTGTAGAGATGTTTGTAGAGAATGTCCTCACAGAAGTTAAAGGGAAAGCGGCGGTGATAGCAATGGACCGCACAGGAAGCATCACTTTACAGCGGCTGCTGCCATTGTGCAATTCTGACCAGGTTGCAGAGGTGCTGGCTGAACTCGGGGGAGAATCGGGGTCAGAGTTAAAGGCGGTTTCATGTGACCGGTGTGGCGGCCATGTAGTGGAGAGTGCTGTCAGACAGATATCCAAGTGGATGGGTAAGATTACATGTTTCATTTCTAAGCAGCAGTGTCAAACCCTCTGTAGTAAATAGGTAAATAACAACTCAGCTTTGTGTGTCTCTTTTGGATCCATTCATTTTTAGAGTCATCACAGAAGGAGTCGCCTAATAACGAAGAAGAAGAGGAGGAGAGTTGTGGAGTATTGGAGGCCCAGGTGTTGTCTTTAAGTCAGGTGGTGAGAGACAACAGCGCGGAGTTCATCAAACATGTCCATGGCTCACACGTGGTCCGCACACTTTTACATGTGCTGGCAGGCTGTCTGGGACCACCACGCACTGAGACCCGTCCAGGTATACACACACACACACACACACACACACACACACACACACACACACACACACACACACATTCATTTCTTGGCCTAACACAGAGGGTTTCCATATCTGACTCTGTTGGCCCCACTCACACAGAATTCGGTACCTCCACACCCAACCCCGGATTTTCTCACTGTCACTACTATTATTATTCTTTGTCTAACTTCTATTTGGTAGATAATTATGGCTTAAGTTTTAGAGCTACAGTACAGATAATTTAGGGCCATTTGGGGATGTAAACAGAAAGTTTTAATGGAGCCATGGAGTCAACAACTTTTTTTCAGCATACTTTGCCAGCATTAAAAGCATGCCAACTTAGCTAATAGCTTTTCCTGTTTGCACAGTACACATGGGGATGCACAGACTGCTATAACTGGATTACTGTGATACAGAGCTAAAGGTAAAAACATTATGATTCTCAGCCAGGTTTTTAGGCCAGATATACATTAACAGTGTATACGCACAAATACCATGCATACGCCTTTTCCCCCGCATGAAGTGGTATTTATAAAGGAAGAATGTGCAGTGAGAATATGTGCACCTTGCCCATTCTTCAGATATACACATAGTTTCAGAGATAGCTGCGAATGAAGTGATAAGGAGACAGATAACTGTCATTATAAAATGTCAATCAAAGGTGCATTTATAAAGTTATTTTGAAATTACAAGTGATGAATTTTATGATCACTGTTATTTACATTCATCTCCCTGTTAATGATTGTTTAGTTTTTTCCTGTGAAGCAATTTGTGAAGTCAGTTTCAACATGAGCACTACGAACAAATTATTGATCATCCCTCTGACGTTTCATTATAATGCTGATTGAGATTTATACTCAAATGATGGTTTGCAGAAACGTAGTGAATTAGTGGTGCAGGTGCTACAAATAGCCACAGTTGTGTGTAATATCACCTGTTCCAGTACCCTTAGAGAACCTCACCGATGAGACACAGTCAGTGAAATTGCACTGTACTTTTCAATGTCTACTGACTGGTGGAGGGGCACAAGTATTGATGTGCAAATGTATGTTTAGAGGTCTTTCTACATTCAGTTATGACAAACTTTGGGAGTGGAAATGAGGCTTGTGGATATGCGCCCAGCAGCACCACAAGATTAAGATTTATAAAACAGAATTAGGTGTATTCACAGTTTTGTAAATCCGACAGAATTTCTGCCTTTGTATACACAGTTTAAGCTGTGAATCTACAGAGTTTTATACATCTGGCCCCTGGAATTAAAAGGAGCAAATGTTATCCATGATTTCTAAGTGCATTTATGTTAATGTATTTGCGATGACTCTGTTATTAAGCGGGCAGAATCAGTGGCCAGGCTACAATAAGCAGTAAGTGACTTTCAGATGATTTTAGATCAGCAGCATGCATCTGTCCCTTTGACCTCACGCACTGTTTTCGCCTCATGTTTCTCTCTGTATCTCTCCTGTGCCCCAGTTCTGAGGTGCGCCTCACAGAGTTTGAAAACCACTGGTCTAATAAAGTTGTTGTCGAAAGTCTGTGACCCTGCATTGCTCAGTGTCTGGCAGCACTGACCGTATCCGACCCTGACCAGGCAGAGAGAAAGAGAGCTGTCTGAGAGGCTGTTCATCCTAGAAAATAAGTGGTTTAATCTACACTGAGCAAAAATATAAACGCAACACTTGTTTTTGCCCCCATTTTTCATGAGCTGAACTCAAAGATGTAAAACATTTTCTATATACACAAAAGGCCATTTCTCACAAATATTGTTCACAAATCTGTCTAAATCTGTGTTAGTGAGCACTTCTCCTTTGCCAAGATAATCCATCCCACCTCACAGGTGTGGCATATCAAGATGCTGATTAGACAGCATGATTATTGCACAGGTGTGCCTTAGGCTGGCCACAATAAAAGGCCACTCTGAAATGTGCAGTTTTGCTTTATTGGGGGGTCTGGGGGGGTCAGAAAACCAGTCAGTGTCTAGTGTGACCACCATTTGCCTCACGCCGTGCAACACATCTCCTTCGCATAGAGTTGATCAGGTTGTTGATTGTGGCCTCATGTTGGTCCACTCCTCTTCAATGGCTGTGCGAAGTTGCTGGATATTGGCAGAAACTGGAACACGCTGTCGTATACGCCGATCCAGAGCATCCCAAACATGCTCAATGGGTGACATGTCCGGTGAGTATGCTGGCCATGCAAGAACTGGGATGTTTTCAGCTTCCAGGAATTGTGTACAGATCCTTGCAACATGGGCCGTGCATTATCATGCTGCAACATGAGGTGATGGTTGTGGATGAATGGCACAACAATGGGCCTCAGGGTATCTCTGTGCATTCAAAATGCCATCAATAAAATGCACCTGTGGTCGTTGGTCTCAGACGATCTTGGAGGTGAACATGCTGGATGTGGAGGTCCTGGGCTGGTGTGGTTACACATGGTCTGCGGTTGTGAGGCCGGTTGGATGTACTGCCAAATTGTCTGGAACGCCTTTGGAGACGGCTTATGGTAGAGAAATGAACATTCAGTTCACGGGCAACAGCTCTGGTGGACATTCCTGCAGTCAGCATGCCAACTGCACGCTCCCTCAAAACTTGCAACATCTATGGCATTGTGCTGTGTGATAAAACTGAACATTTTACAGTGGCCTTTTATTGTGGCCAGCCTAAGGCACACCTGTGCAATAATCATGCTGTCTAATCAGCATCTTGATATGCCACACCTATGAGGTGGGATGGATTATCTCGGCAAAGGAGAAGTGCTCACTAACACAGATTTAGACAGATTTGAGTTCAGCTCATGAAAAATGGGAGCAGAAACAAAAGTGTTGCGTTTATATTTTTGTTCAGTGTATTCGTTGAGGTAGTTACCACAGTCTCCATTTTGTCCCAACAAGAAATAAAGGAAGAAATTAAACTTTAGGTCTGCATGCTCTGTTTCTGCTAGTTCTGTTGGGACTTCTACACACTCAGAGGCTTGTATCTGCAAGCTTGTGTTCACGTTGACTTTTGTTACTCTTGTTTTTTTCCAGGTGCAAAAGAACGCAACGTTGCTCCTCTCCTGACGGATTTTGAGATTCCAACGTCATTTTGGTACGAGCTCAAAAGCCTCACTGAGACCTTGATGGACAACGTTAATCGTGAGTCATATGTATTCAAACCCAAGCACTTGCTTATCATAGCTGAAAACTTGTATTATGGTCAGAGAAAAGAATAACGTGCGCATTAAACATCTTTAACAGTGGCTGAATTAAGGTTGCCCCATGATCTTTTAAAAGGGAGAACTGGTATTTCAAATAATATGGCCAAGTCAACAAACCCTGTCAGCAGTGTTGCCTCCCTCTTCTCCTATCTGCTGACTGCTCTGGCATTTTTTTGGAATTGGAAAAACATTTAAGCCTTTTAAATGCGAGTGAGGACTCATAGGAGAGTCAAAGGGGAAGTGCTCAAGGGCTGCTTTTTTGTGCTGTCTAGATTGTGTTTAGAATTTAAATGATAAATCCAACCTTGCAGTTTTTACTATCAAAACAAAATGAAATGGTCAGTAAATAACTTCGGGGCAAGTGCACATGCTGTGGAGAAACCTAAGTGGCTTTAAAGAGAACTCTGCTGCACAGGGACAAAACAACTCCACATTTTTAATACAGCAAACAGAACAAAAAGTGTCTGGATAACTGGAGAGAGAGACCACATGGGCAGCTCTTTCAGTCTGCTTTGTAAGTGATGGAGGCTGGCACAGCTGGAACTATTGATTATAAGCTTTACAAGCATCATAAAGCCAATTCTAAAATTAGACTCTAAATGCACTGTGAGTACAGGAGTAAATAAGGGCTTTATCGTGTAGTAACTTTGGTACAAGTGTTTTCTGCCTTTACTCTGTAATTATCAGAAAAAACTGCATTAATTGTTCATGTCCAAAAGTCCGCATGTGTACTCGATCAGTTTTGAAATCCTCCACAGGCTTTGGTCCTGTTGCAACCTTTAAAAAAACATGACTTGAATGAGTAATTGGTGCTTTGTTCCAGATTTTAGATTAAAGGTTACCTGGGACAACTTTTGACTACACGTAGCACTGTTGAGCAGTGTTTTTTTTATTGTTTAATGTTGTTTGTATAATTGATATGTACAAGGATGCACAAACACAACATTCCCGCCACAGATTTCACACTGTTCCACAGATCTACCGTTAGTGGTGATAACCATAGACGGTATAAAATAACGGACGTAGCCACTCTCTTTCACATTTTGGCCATCTTGGATGTTTGCAGCCAGAAATGGTGACTCTATAAGTGACCAATTGTGGATGAGCGGGTGGAGCACACATTAACGCTAGCTGCTAGCTTGGTTCGCACAGGGTATTTACAGTCCATGGTTAACTGTGATAATGCCAATGCTTATAACCATTCGGGGTGAGTTCTTGCATAAAAATCTCTAAATGTATAGAGTGCGTAATTTTTTTCTTGTAAACGTGTACAAGGGTTTGTCCGCTGGGTGGTGCTACTGCATTATACCAGTAAAGCCCCAGTTATCCGAATACCAACCGAACGGGCCATTTAAGCTATGGCTAGCCTGTAGAAGCCGGCACCGTGATACATGGCTTGTCCGTCCGTCCGTAGCACGAGTCATGTGCGCCACTTCACCACCGTGTGTAAAAGCGGAAACAGTACCGGGTGGCGCGAGTGGGCGAACGACCCCCTAAACGAAAGCGCCATTTTGATAGAATGGAGCACGTAGGCTACTGACCTGTTGCCAAACCCGGTCTCACAGCATTTCTTGTCTTATTCACAGTCTATCACAGTTAGTCAACAATTAGTATCACCCCCCTCCCCCCTAAAAAAAAACAAAAAAAAAACGTTTTTCATATACTAATTTTACATAACCGTTTATGATCTCAAACACGTGTACACGGAACAAAATGTACTTAGTGGAAAAACTGAACATCCAACTCCTTACCAAAGGAAAAAAGTGCATTACAGTATTTTGGACAGCTAGTATTTTTTCTACCTATATTGAAGCAACCCCCAAAACATTTGAGATGGAAATAACTTTATGATGAATGATTTACAATCCCCATATATGTGCGTTTGACCCACAGGTACTAAAGGTACATTTGTCAGTTAATAGTAGCAGTGGTGATGCAGCAGGTTGGATAAGCTTACAAGAAAAATATCAAAATATAGAATGTTAGGAAGTCACAAAGCAGCATCCTGAGTAAGTTATTAATAAGTTAAATAAACATTGCGTGCTGTAGTACATCTTCCGTTCTACCCCTCTCTCTGTTGCTCTTTCTCTCTCTCACACACACACACATACACACACAGGCAGGGACACTGAGGTCATGTCTCTGTCCTCAGTCCTGACAATTGTGCTACTGTAATGCATTGAGTTTGTGGTTTGCATGTCAGGTCATGTTCAGGTGGTTGAAAACCCCTATTTTGTTGGTAAGGCAGTGCAGATTGGATAAGTGAAACTGAAATAAATTTCAGTCTTTAATAAACGGGATGCTGCTTGGGCCATATCTTTAAGAATGGGGACAAACTTAAAGCTCTTACTTAACCTCTTATTTTATTCCTACATGCTCTCATGTTCTTATTTAACGTTTTGTTTTTTTGCCCAATGTCTTATTTAACATTTTATTTTATAGATTTTTTATTGGTTAAATAATGTTATGATATTAAACAATTATTAAATTAATCTGACAGCCTGGCTCCAGAGTGTCTGCTTAGAAAAGTTCTAACATTCTAAAGTTAACTCCCTTAATTTATTTATTTTTAAGACCAAGATGTATCTACTGAATGAGACTTTTTTAGAGTGTAAAAATCAAGTGTGTTAATAGGGACACTGCTTCTAAATAACTTCTTAAGTTCCTTATCTGCCAACATACACACCCACATTGATATATCTGTAATAAGCTAATTTCGGACTGGCAGAGTTGGTCTCACTCCGTGTCTTGGATTTGTTTATTAGACCACAAGGATACACACACACAATGTGTTTTGATGAAAATCACTGAAAGTAAATATAACTTTTCTCTCCCATTGTGTGTTTTCCTTCCTAGTGAGTGTGACAGATGCTGTTGCCAGCGCAGTGTTCCAGACCATGTTGACTGTGTGTCACAGGAAACGGCCGAAACTCTGCAAACAGCTCCTCAAACGCATCATGGAGTACCTGACAAGTCGCAACGCAGCTCCAGGAGTGAGGTCAGAGACGAGCCTTGAGCCATTTTCCTTTTGACCAGGAATGAGTCGATTAGTCGACAGCATGTTATCTAACTGCTTGTTTTGTTTCTGTGCTGTTTAGTCCTCTTCTGGTGTTTCTTAAGGACCAGGCCTCCAGTCACCTCATTGAGACGATCATACAGCTTTCCCACAAGGCCCTTCTCCGGGATCTCTATAAGAACCACCTCAAGGGTCAGCTGGTCGACTTGGCCCTCCATTCTATTGCCAACTTCCCCATACAGAGGCTAACCGCCGCCTCGGCCAAATACAAACTGGTTCGTCGTGACGTCTGCATGTCACATGGTGCAGGATAAAAGTCAGGATTTTGTAATTGTAAGAATGACTTCATTTTCTCTCTCTCTCTCTTTGCGTAGTTCCTGAGGTTGTTTGACGAGCTGATCCAGGGCGTGGAGGCCATCTTAGCCGCAGGCCACATGGGTGTGATTGTTCAACTGGCCGAGAGCTGCGCAGAAAGTGAGGAGAAACAGGACGAGTTGGTGCAGTGCCTTCTCCGTGTAAGCATCAAGGGGTGTTTGTAACTGAGATGTAATGGTCCACCTGGGTCTTAAATCAATGTAACAATACCCCTGTTTTTATTTATTTCTCCTTCTTTTATGACTGAAATCCAAAGTGCATAACAACACAATAAAGCTACTTAATGTTTGATTTGTTGGTAATGAAATCCTTGTTGATGTGTTGCTCCCAGGCGTTCCACTGCGCTGAGCCCGGCTCGCGACACGTCAGCTGCCTGCCTCTCTTCATGTCCCTGACCACCTATGAGGTGTATTACCACTCTGACACAGCAGAGGGCAACATACAGACAGAGGTAAACAACACAGCAGTCTAATCAAATCATTTGGGGATGGATTTTAATTGTAGTTTTGACATTTCAGTTTAATTAGCGCAACGCTGCACCACAAACAACATCCCTTTGAAAAATGAATGCACCCTGCAGCATATTGATGTTGAATTAATGTTCAGTGAGGTGCCATTCTGGTGTTCTTCATCATGTCTAGGTCCCATTGTCCTCCATCTGTTACCACGGCTCCCGGCTGGTACAGGCGCTGGCCAAGTTCAAGGAGCGCTCCCTCCTACTCAGCAGCCTGCGCACTCTGACCCCCGGTGACCTCCTGACGCTGGCCTGTGACCCCTCAGGCAGCCATGTGCTCCAGGCACTCATCGCCACATCCAGCGACAAGGGGAGAGGCAAGATCCTCAAGAGACTGGAGGTACGACTACACAAGCATTATAACAATATTAAAGAATAGGAAGCTGTCACAGGAGAATTTTTACTTTTAGCAGTTCCTGTTCCTGTTTTAAATACTTCCACTGACATTTAACTGACATTTTATCAGATATAGCTCAGTCTTGGTTTTGGTCTTTCCATGGGATTTGTTAACAATACCAGAAGTATAGAATATCAGCAGCCATATCCATTTAGATGTGATAGGGCTTCCCTCTGAAGGCTTAAATTTCACAGTAACTGCTGCTGTTCATTGTCAGGGACAGATTGCAGCTCTGTATCAAATGCTGCTGCTTCTCCTAACTGTTTTAGATATGCCTCCAGTCTCTGTGTAGACACTTCCTCAGGAGGAGATGAAAATTTAAGCTAATAGAGAGCAGGGCTGCAACTAAACCCAGCAAATATTTGTTACTTTTGCTTGAAAATTACTAAAACTATTAATTGATTATCAAAATACTGATTGATTGGTCATTTATTTTCTTTCTTTTAACTAACCTATTAATTAGTAGTTGCAGCTCAAATAGAAACCCAAAGTGAAGGTGGAACTTCCAGGTCGCCAGTTTGTCTAGAAATATAAAAAGTAGACCCCACATTCTGAATTTTTCAGTCAGACTCATGAAAGAAATGCTAAATGAGACACTACATTAAGTTACAGAAACAGGTCGAACAGAGACTAGCTCAGGTGTGACATCATGACTTTGGCTCTTAATAAAGCAATCATGCATTTTTTGCAAAGGTGTGAAAGTAGTGCTGACACTGTTGTAGTCTTGATGGCACTCTACCAACACTGTTATAGCACTGTGTCTGAATACAACAGGCCTTTACTTCAAAGACGTTCTTGTAGTTGCTTCTGACTTTGTCCGTCATAACCTTACCCAGAGTGACGTTTTGGCGCAACACACATCTACTGTTCTAAAATACTGTTTTCTAAAATAGAAAATTAAGTATTTTAGGATGGATGGTTTGACAATACCGTATATAAATACTGGTTGGCCAAGGATTCCCAATTCACACACAGAGCTAGATGCAAGCTTTGTGCGAAATCGTTTGACATCGCCAACATGGGGGAGAAGGCGATTCTGAGCCACATGAAAGGAAAAAAACACCAACGTCTTGTTACTGCATCGCTTGCACCCAGAGTCCCAACCTTTTTGCCTCAGCCCAGACATTGAACTTACCAGAGTTTTTATTTGCATGCCATTATGGTACTTGGCTAGAATCACCTATAAAGAATAATTAAAAAAAAAAAAAAGAATAATTAAATATGATGTGAAATATAATACACTGATACATTTACTCAGATGTCGCAAATTCTCTGGAAAACCCCCCCAAAAAAAACAACGCAGAGAAGTCTGGAAATTAGGGTATGGAAAAGTATGGAATTTTGAAATTCCAAATGCGTAGGAGCCCTGTACTATAATTCATGGTTTATAAAGATTTTTTCTTCTTTCAGTACTTCCATTTTCCTGTACAGCAACATAAGAAGAATTAAAAAAAGAAAAGTGATGGAAATAAAAAAAGAAAAAACAATTACCCACACACGCATGCAAAAAAAACAACAATACAGGAAAATAAATAGATATATAAAATACAAATACATAAATAATTTTAAAATAAAGTACTCCCGTGGATGACTGTCAGACCTGATACAAAGAACCACATTCCAAAACTGCATTTTTTCCTATTTTTTAACTATCAAAGATCTATTTTTAGCCTTCCAGTGTCCCGTCTTCATTATGGAAAATGGTTGTTGCTGAACATTTGTCGTCATAGAGTTCGTTAACAAAATGAATACAGTTGTGTTAGAAGGAGGGTGGTGCTACGTTCATCACATTTAAGTGCGAGGCGACTAGAAATCATCTTTTCACACCACAAATTTATTTTAGTGGACAGCAGATGTGGTTAACCATCCATGTGGCCCAGGGTGATTAACATCTCGAAACAATTAACACGTGGGGAAGCACACAATGCACACTCATACAAAAATCCCAGAAGAAGTAAAGAGACAACAGTGCATTGAATATATCATGCATATCAACAGTATCTCAAGTATGCATAAAAACGTTAAATAGTTGTGTTGTATGACACATGAAAAGAAACACTGCAGTATTGTCATAAAAAGTTTTAAAATCACATTTCACTAGAAGATCCCCACTCATTTAAACATACTTCAGCATACATTTTTATTATTGCCTAGACTAGACTAGACTGGACCTTTATCAACCAGGAACAAAGCCAGAACTTTATAAATGTAGAGATAGTTTTAAGTTTTTATAACATTGCTGTTGACTTTTGTGTTTGAATGGGAACACTATCAACAGACGTCATCACTCTGTCTCTGTTTTTATTTGTCCTCTCAGGGCCAGTATGTTCAGATGGCCTGTTCCAGGTTGGGCAGTCGGGTGCTGGAGGCTATATGGAACAGTGCGTCAGTCAGTCACAGGCAGAACATCGCACAGGAACTAGGTAATATAAATCATTACATAAATCCTGACTCTAAGGAGTGGCTGGATATATTTCTTTAATATAGATAATTTATGTTTTGATTTCCTTTCTCATTTCCCCTTGCCTTCCAGTGCCAAGTGAAAACCAGCTGAGGTCAGATCAGTTTGCTCGCCATGTATGGGCCAAATTTGCCCTCTCCCACTTCGTCCACAGAAGAGCCCACTGGCAGGAAATACAGACCGGAGAGTCCAAGAAGCGGAAACTCTTTAGTGACATCCTTGAGTAAAAAATGCTTATTTATAAGATGTGTTTTTTTTCTGTGTAATTGGATAAAAAATAAACAAGGAAATATTCCTTATTTGTGTGTTACTTTTTAACTCCAAAAGAGCACTATTAGCTCAAGATGGGGGTGACTGAGTGTCACTGGACCTCTGCCCACCTGCATCACACCTGCAGCTTCTTCTCTGCTGCAGCTGCTCATTCATCTTAATTTATTTGTTCCATTGTTGCATTTATCAGGACCTTTCCCTTTGTTTTTACTGTGTAACAGATGAAAATTCAACTGTAGCAAAGTATGATACTTAAGGGGGAACTACGTCCATTTTCTTAATTCATTCATTTTATCTCATGGTTGAAGACAGCCCATAACTATTAGTAAACATCCAAAACTTAGAGTACCAAATTTATGATGTCATAAAGTAAAAAGTCTGGAGCTGCTCCACAAACAATGAAGTGGGAAAGATGTTATAGATCAGAAGAATACTTTGAAAATCTATTCCCAAACAGGTGCGAGGGACGAGCTGAACACAACTTGCAGAAAAACTCCCGCACACTGTCTAACTTGCAAAATTAATTATTCTATTGCATCATTACACAAATAGAAAACTTAATAATAAATACAATGAGGCCTCTAAAATGCCACTGGGTACAAATTGCATAAAATAAACATGACAATAATCAAATTACCCTCTCAAGAATGCAAACTTGCAAGTGGGTCCTTACAGAAACATCCTTCAGCTCCCAAAAAGGTAATTGCAGTCAAACAATGCAGGTGTCATTTGTGGATGAACCTAATATAGCATAAAGAAAAAAGTCAACACCAATGATACAGCTCAAGAAAATATCTTACTATATAATGATGAAAACTCTGTCTGTGGGTGTGTCTGTCTGTGTCTCTGTTCCACGTTTCTCTCCTGACTGACTTGGTCAACCCATGTGAAATTTGGCACAGTGGTAGAGGATCATGGGAGGATGCGAATGAAGCAATATTACATCAATTGGCCAAAGGGGGGCGCTATAGCAACCAATTGAAATTGCAAACTGTGAATGGACATATCTCATGCCCTGTATGTCGTAGAGACATGAATTTTTGCACAGAGATGTCTCTCCTCATGAGGAACTTATTTGCCTCAAGAACCCTCAACTTCCAGTTATATAGATTTTCCGCCACTTTGAATTTTTTGAAAAATACTTAAAATCGATCTCTTCCTAGGAAGTTTGACCGATCTGCATGAAACTCAATGAACATAATCTAGGGACCAATATCTAAAGTTCCCTCTTGGCAAAAGTTGGAAAACTTACTAAAACTGAGCTTCTATAAGACAATGAATATCGTAGATTATCACATGAATTCATCTTTGGTTTTTATGCCCTCCAACTGCATGTGGGTAATGTGACTGATTGCAAACTCACAGCCACACCTACCTAAGAGGGCCTCTCTTTGTCAAAAAACTATTTGCCTGATGCAGGTTTAGTTACTGAAACATTGCAATAAAATGATTATTTTTGCAAGTTAGACAGTGTGTGAGAGTTCTTCTGTGAAGAGATATTATAGATGACAGTGAAAGCACCCAGTGGAGTGCTCTGAGTGTATTGGTACATTTTCTCTTTCGCAACTGAGAGCACTACATTAGAATAAAGCTCATTTGGGTATAAAAAGAAAAACAGACATTCGGTGGGTCCGCAATATCAGGCTCCCATTCATTGTCTATGGAGCAGCTCCAGACTTTATATTTGATGACATCACAAGTTGGAGACTTCTCTGGTTTCTGGCTTTAAGAGAGAGATGCTCATGTTCACAAGAATTGATTGATCTTTCCTTGGCCATAAAAATAACATATTTGAATTCTTAATTAAGGTGGAATTCCCCTTAAAGTTTAAATGCACTTAAAAGTAAGATAACTGGTTAAAAAAACCTCAAAATAATGTACAAGTTCACGAAAACACCACTTTGTTGCAGTTACAAGAGTAAATGTATAAATATTTTAAAACATATGAGTCAGATTGTTTATTCTGTTGTGATGTTGTTTCAACGTTTCCGATTTAATTAGAAAAAATGTACTATATTTGCCCCCGCCTCCACTGAAAATATGTTCAGCAAGCAAGCAGAGGCTTAAGAACAGCAACCTAGTTATATGTATCCACTTTTAACTGTTTGATGTAGTGAGCTGCACGGCCACAAGGGGTTGCTGGTGTAATGTTTATTCTCTGAGTCTGTGTAGTTTGCCCACAGGTCCAGGTCTTCTAATGAGCAGATGAACAGGAGCTAAGTGTGTGAACATTAATCACCGACACTAAAAACACAAAAGGTTTGCTGCTTGTATTGCTGACTAATAATGACAATAACTAAGCTGATGTAGTATGTATGCATACATATACAGAAGCTGTTTTAGTACATGTCAGTGATTTGACGGGAAAAATGTAAGTCTGAATTATTTCTGAAAGTACGGGACAATCTTTGAAGATTGACTCTGCTGTTCCACTAAACGTCGTGCTTCCTCCACGGAAACACAAACAAATTCAGGCTGTTAGGGACCATTCTGTACCTCAGCAGCGAGCTTCTTTTGTTGCAGGCCTGTGGGAGACACATAAGCTTAGTCACAAAGGAGAACATTGATTTTAAATTGATTGAAAGAAGAAAGGCCTTTATCTTGGCAGATGCCTTTCAGTAAAGAAGATGATGGACATGGCTGTGGAGCCACGCTGCAGGACAGCACGTGTTATCAGTGTGGGTACAACCACAAAGGCCACCATCCCCCCAGGTAATAAACACACTGTCAACTCATTCACAGTTTGATTTGAACCACACAGACAGCATGCAGTGTTCCATACTCAACATACTGTACTGCCTCCCTGTATATCAGCTGTAGACCACACTATAGAAATCCTCCTGTGTCCAATTCTTTTAACCAATTTTGACAAATAATGACACTGATTCGTATTCAGTCCGAAGATCTAAATGAAAATAGTCAGGACCGATGTGTGAGGCAGAAAAAAGAAACCACTCTACATTATAATTCAGTTCAACACAGTGCTCCTGTAATAAATACCACCTTTTTAAAACTCTTGACACTGTATTGATTCAGCAGAGAGCTGCTGAGTCAACTGTATGGTAATTTGGAGGCTCCAGGTTGTGTTGGGTTGCTCTTTTGTTGTGTATTTTATTGAAAGACGTTTCTGATATTTCTGCGCTTACACATTTGTGAATTAAGAGGAAAACATATAAGAAGCATCTCTCTGCACAGTGCAGTATAATACACTGCCACCAAAGAACAGTTTCAAAAAAGAATGCCCTAAACACCTTACGAGAAAGTCTCGGCGAAGAAAATCTATTATTTGATGCAGGTTCTGCATTGCTTAGGATTACATCATGAAAGTGTTTTGGTTTCAAACAGCATTTGTCATTAAAGAATATATAGAGGGATTTATTTACCCAAATCAGGCAGGGCTGCTCATAAAGGGGGAACAAGGGGGAGCACTCCCAATATAAGCAATAATCAAAGTTTGTTTTGAACCAAAATGTTTGTTGCTTATTAAAATGACAAAAATAAACATCATACAATATTTATTGTTGCTTCAGGAAAATGTGGCCTGTTTCATAAGGAAAACCACCTCCTCTAAAGATGGTTTGACTATTTCTTCTTCTTCTTCTTCTTTTTTGCGTATCAAATCAAATCAAATCAAATTAACTTTATTGATTATTGATTAAAGGACCTCCTGTAGCGCTCGGTCCTGCACCTCGGCGCCATCAGCCTGTGTGGAGCTGGCCTTCCTGATCATTTTGTCCAGTTTATTTTTGTCTGACATACAGGCACCTTCTCCCCAGCACGCCACAGTGAAAAAGAGAGCGCTGGCCATCACTGTATGGTAGATGGTACACAACAGGGGTCAGCATATGTTAAACGATCTAAGCCTTCTAAGAAAGTTAAGTCGCCTCTGACCCCTCTTGTGCACCGCCTCCATGTGACCACTCCAGTCCAGTCTGTCATCCACCAGCACTCCCGAATACTTGTGGCTGGAGACCCTCTCCGCCACAGTGCCCTGGATGATAATCGGCGCTGGTGGGGCCCTTCTTCTCCTGAAGTCCACCACAACCTCCTTGGTTTTGGAGGCGTTGAGCAGGAGATGGTTGTGGTTGCTCCACAAAGGCCACAAAGTCCTCAATGGTATGCAACTGTTGCAAATAAACACAGTGGCTAGCTAGCCACATCACCTAAGTTTACTGATCTCAACAATTAGCTACTGTTAATGTTTCCTTATTACGTTGGGACCTGCACATAAACCAGGACGCCAGAAAACAAAGGAGAATGAAAAGGGGGAGCTGGAAAGGGCTTAAAACCTAAATTATAATGTCATGACTAACCTATTTCAGTCAACTCAGAAAGTTACTCCCAGCCAGTGTGAAGAGGCAAATGATAGCCAGGAGGCTAATATTACAGCTAACATGACCAGCCAAGAGGTTGCTAAGAAGAAAAAGAAGATATCCCCAAGGGAAAATTCATTTTTTTTTCACTCTGTTGTTATATACACACAGACCCAAAATACACACATGTACAAGCAGGACCTGTGCATGCATTAAATGGAGAGATGTAAAGGTGTGTGTGTGTTGGGGGGGGGGGGGGGGGGGCTGCCCTGGGTGCGTCGAGGAGCTGCGAATTCGGTTCCTTCCCATTTCTGTAGAAGCATTTAAGTATGAGATAGTTTTGTTTTTTATAGTGAGGCTCTGAGATATGCCGACACCTCACTACAATTAAGCTGAATGAAAGTTGCTTTGCAGTGATCAAAGCAAGTAACCATGAATATACCTTTGAAAACTCAACATCAAAGTGTCTGTCCTGAAACACTGTGCTGGTTATTATGGGGGTCTCTGGGCTCCACAGGATGAATCTTAATGTTTTTGGACTTTTCCTCTTGTAGAATATAACGCCAAAGTGTCAACTATGCAAAAAAAACTTAACTTGAAAAGGATTCAAGATTAGGATTCTTTGATGATTCTACTGCAGCATGTGTCATGAATTCCCATTGCTCACCACTGACACATGATCAAGCCAATATGAGTTTATGTAATTAATTAACACTTATGGATCAATTAATGAGTGTTTACTCACTGTTACTCTCTGAAAGCAGAACAGTGACTGTACAAATATTGTGCTTATTCAAGTCTCAAGTCTCTGCTTGATGTTGTTCATTTGCTGGCATATAAATTCATGTTTCAAGTAACAGTGAATTACAAATCATTACATGATGATCTATTAAGCTTGAACTAATCACATAAACTCACAGTGACTCCATCATTTTTTAATAGAGAGCAATGGGAATGCATGATGTATGATACATACATAATGCATCAATTCAAGCATTACATCACCGTGACTAGTTATGCATTACTCAAGTAGGTGCTTTGTAGTGTTGTCAGATATTTCATCGTCTGAGCATATTAATGCCCACAAAGAGATTTGGCCACAGTGTGATACAGCATGCTCTGATCAGCTGAGTTTTGATGGCCGTCTCACATCAAGGGGATGTAGCAACACTGTCCCATGTTATTTCTTAGCAGCAGGACCAAAAAGTGACTGTGTCTGTTCTCAAACCAATCTGGGTCTTAGGCTTAGGACATTTCTGTCCCCTCTACTGCTAACATGCCACCCTAGAAAAAAGAATCAACAGTATGACATTTATTCCATCAAATATTGTTGTAATGGGTATAACATCTCAGCTTTTAGAGACAAATGACTGAGTATATTTTTTAGTCTTATTTAAATTACTGTAAATGCAGGGGTTAAAGGGACAGTTCAGCCCCAAATCAAAAACACATATTTTTCCTCTTACCTGTAGTGCTGTTCATCAATCTAGATTGTTTTGGTGTGATTTGCTGAGTGTTGGACGTATCAGCCATAGAGATGTCTGCCTTCTCTCCAATATAGGCTACTTGAACTGGATGGCACTCAGCTTGTGGTGCTCAGAGCACCAAAGAAATACATTTGAAAAGCTCAACAGCAATGTCTCTTTCCAGAAAACATGACCCATTTACTAAAGATAATCCACAGACCTTGTTGTGAGCAGATTCATATGGGAACTATTTTCTTTCCACTGAACTACACCTGTCAACCATATTATTATACTGAGCAGGAGGAAGCGTGCATCTACTCATGGACGAGTGGCTTGTGCTCATTAGCTAGCTCAGTGGTGCTAGGTGAGCTCGCAGTAGATGCATACTTCCCTCTGTTCCCACGTAATACTCAATCTGCATGTGCTATGTTCGTGTTGTTGCAAATAGCTAGCTAATGTATGTTAAAAAATACAAGCATTGAGTTCCAGAGAGTTTAAGAGTTACACAAGAAGAACGGTACTCCTTGCATATCTCTCTGTAAATACTAAGATGGAGCAAGGAGACAGTTAGCCTAGCTTAGCATAAAGACTGAAAGCAGGGGGAAACAGTTAGCCTGGCTCTGTCGAAAGGTAACAGAGTTTACCTACAAGCACCTCTAAAGCTTATTAAAACAACACATCTGAGTTTTATAATGGGTTATGTGCCAGGCACAATGAGCCTTACTGTTCACTCAGTCACCACCAATGTAGTGTATTAGACACTTGACAGTCAATAGTGTGCAGTATTTCAGAGATCATGAAAAAATCTGCATCTAGAAAATCAGACAAATTTCATTGTGGGATAACAGACAGTGAAGTACATGCTATTGACACTTCCATTGTGGGGATTTTTGAGGACACTATATAGTGCAAAATTTTATACTCAAGATTAAGGCACTCACATAAAGTAGACAGTAAATTTAGCTCACTATATAGTAATAACAGAGTGAAGTAACTGCTCCCAGCTGAGAAATATAATGTCTCAATAAACACAGGTAAAATCAGAACTAATTTTTACACCTCAGTTTTTGTAGTGATTAAAGAAACGAGATATAATGTCATTATCAAGCTTTAGAGGCAGATATTGTTACCGTTCTCCAGATCCAGGCCAGTTTTCCCACCACTTTAACAATTTCATAGCACCATGAAGTTTGTGTCACTTGCAGCCACTATCTGTCCCACCTCAAGGTTCGAGTCACAAAAGATACTGCACAGTGCAACTACATCCATAAAGATTTGTAGCTGAGAGCAATTTGTCCTTTTTTTGCCTGATTGTGATTACTCATGTGTTTAAGTATAAATATTGCCTCTGCACCAAGAATATAGGCAGAACAATGACAGGGTGACTGACGAGGTGCAGAGGCATTCCTGAAAATTTCAGGTAGTCTGAAAAGTCTAGGCATGATACATACTATGAACATGGGCGGAATATGAGACAGTGGGCCCCTGGGCACAGATATGTAAAAGGCCCCACCACCTTTCCTTCATAGGAGCCAAACTAATAGACTTTGTGGTGGTTTTGCCTCTTTTGGTTGGTTTGGCTCATTTGCAGAGAAAGGGGCCAATTAGGCACCAGATGTATGCATATTACCTCATTTAGATATGTGAAAATAGCACAGGAGCATCAAGAGGCTATTTGCTTGGCAGTGCAGTTAGGAGTGCATTTCACCCTTTTCGGTTGCATTGAAAGTCACACAATTTCTTTTTGTCACATTTGTGTAGAAAAGATGCTTAACTGAGCTCTTCTGGCTCCAGTTTAGCATTTAACAGATGTATGATTGATGTCCATCGTCTCCCCTGCATCTTGGCAAGACAGCCATGAAGCATATTTCCCAAACTGTCCAAATATTCCTTTAAAGAATGTGGCTTAGAGTGTTTGTGAGGTGCACTCATGTTTTTGCAGTTTTTAGACCTTTTACACAGGATTAACTTGATGCATTGCACTGCATCCAGCACATTCATCCATCATATGAGCTAATGTCGAGATCAATACTAACCATGTGATGGGATCTAGTTATAGTTTGCCATGTTTTGCAGAACACGTTTTGCTCTCACCTTTTGACCTGCTATTAATCCACATTACTGGAGATGTGGGGAGCATTGCAGGAGGCATTCGGCCCATAATGATTTGTGCCTTTTTCTTCGACCTGCTATAACAACCACTTAGCCTTAGCTTTCACTTTGGGCTTCTTACTCTGACTAAACCAGTTTTGGTAACATGTGGTTCATCCTGAGCGTGCTATTGAAGTGATCTGGTTCATGCTCGCTCCCTTGTATTGTTTGGTTATTATAGCTCTGTGCACATATAATCAGCTGTGTGCACTCAGTAGACAAAGCAGAGACACAATGACCTTTGGGGTACAATGAGCCATTACTCCTTGAAAACAAATCACATGGATTCCCCGGGGAATTCAGCAAGGCTTCCTTTAATGCTGCTCAATGTCCGGCCACACCAGCACTGTCCATCACTGCAGCCTCCACATGCCCCGGTCTTTTGCCAGATCCACGACACAGACCAGTATTACCTTCTAACTAACATGTCTACACCCACACCTCAGGAAAATATGCATTTCATTAGTTATGCACAGTGCTCACTGAAAATAGTCTTTCTTTGGTGCAAAGTGAGCAGTAAGTTCGACAGGCTTTCACTGGCACACAGTAGGTGGTTTTTCGGCTGTTAAGCTCCCTCTGTCTTCCCTGCTCTTGAGAAGTATTCTTTTGCCCGAAAATCACAGTAAATGCCCACAGAATGAGTCAGCGACAGAAAGACAGAGAGAGGGAGGATTTCTGTCACGATGTGAGAGAGTGATAGGGTGTCACAAAAACAAATTGTATCATATTGTCCTCTTTCTCTCGGTTTCCTGCGGGCGTCTGTGCAGCTGTCAAATGTATGCTATTATCTGACAGTTATCTGACCTGTTTAAGGCTGATAAAATGCCTAATGTGTCATTTTCCGTTCTGCTAGACATGTTGTATAAAACCCAGCCTGTCCCCGTTGAAAGGGTTCACCTTTTCATTGTGCTTATCGCCATCTGTCTCATTCACCTGCTGGGGGGTGAGAAGTCAAAATAAACAAAAACCTCCTCTTTCGGAAAATCAACATAAATATAGGACATTTAAGATGCCAAAGGACTCTAGGACTCATCGTCTCCTTGACAACAGTCTCCAAGCAACCATTACTCCTCAAAGCATTTCTCCAGCCCTGTCTCTCTCTCTCTCTCTCTGACTCTCTGACTCTCTCTCTCTTCAACCCCTCTGTCTCTTTGCCAGTTTTGCCTTCCTCTCAAGAGTCCTCCCATGTATCCACTCCAGATACTTACTGTACCAGCATCAGAAGCTGAAAACCACAGCTAACTGATGTGATCTCATGTGATTGGCTGGAGGGAACTGTGTTCTTGCTTTTTAGCCCAAGGCGCTTCTCTACACCTGCTAAAACTAGGGTGGAGCAGAGAGAGGGAAGGCTGACAGAGATGTTTTCTTGTGCCAGTATTTTTGGAGACTCCAGCCAGTGAACTACAGTAGAATGTTTCTCTGGTGCATTGTGTTAAGGGAATAGATGAAACGACTGTTAGTGAACTTACCTGTTTAGTCATGTGAAATCAAACCCAAGTTCCTTGTAGATCATCAGCTCTGGTACTCTATGCTAACATTTTACACACCATGATGACTAAACTGTATCCAATTTTTGAGTCTATCTAAAAGTGTTGCTTTTGACAGACTGTCATTCCAGAAATAACCCATGTAACTGATGTAACTAACTGTTTTTGGAGCAATGTCAGGTAACCAGCCGCTGCATGGTTATTTTTAGCTGTAGACCATATCCCATGCCACCCTCCCCCTTAACTTCATTTGGAGGGAGGGAGAGTAATATCAGAAACTCAGTGTTTTGTTTTTAGACCAGACAGCATGGAAAATATGACAATTTTGTCAAACAAATATGAGGTAAAACTGTGCCAGAAACATATGGCTTCCATTCAACTTTAGGAAGTTCTCTATCGTATTTGTTATTTGCATACAGTTGCTTGACAGATGATGTTATAAGGTCAGTTCATCTGTACTGCAAAGAAACATTCCCTCCCTTTCTTTCAGTGATGTTAAGCCAAGGAGATACTTTCGCTTTTACTTGGCCAAATTTTGAGATATTATTTTTTTTAAATTTTGTATCTCAGTACAATGGAGGTAAACAGAAGGTTCCTTCAAATCATTGGAAGGTATATCATTTAAAAATTGCATTTAAAGAAATTCCAGGGCAATATCCCTTATATGAGAACATGTTCTTGTCACTGAAAATCTACAGAGCTCACTGTTAACTTTGGACTACTGGTTCTACTTTCTACTGAAGTCATTTGTTTTAGATAAGTCAAAACATCTGCTGTGAAAAGGGGCAACTTAACCAAGCAGTGATTCCCAACCAGTACATAATTGTACCCCAGAGGATACCTCTGCAGTTGCAAAGGGACATTGAAAGTAGCTCATTTACTTAAAAACAATGAAAATCAGTCAGAACCTAAAGACCACATGTTTAGATTGAGTGTGAAAACTAGTTAGAAAACTAGTCAGCAGAGAAGCTGAAACAGTTAAAAGTAACACAACAGTTTAAATAGTTAGCAAAAAAGTAATATATGCTTGAAATAATTTAGCTTTAGATAAATGGTTGAAATAATTAGCTAATAGTAATGGATAAACACAGCTGTTAAATGGTACAGTTGTTAAATGGTTGAAATAGCCGAAGTGTTGGATCAATGGTGTGTGGTAGCTTAAAACTTGCAAAAACTGTTTTGTTTTTTTGTTTGTTTGTTTGTTTGTTTTGGGCCACATGGGGGCAACAGGAACTAGTTGTGAACACACGTCATTTTTAGCAACCAGTGGCTTAATTTCTCAATTGTGAGATCAATAAAGGTGTAGCTTATCCCTTACCTTATCTTACCCAGCATGGAGCAGCATCAGCATCAGTTTGGAGTCATGTTTGTGACCACCTGATTTATGTAACTCCAGTATTCACCCTCTCTTACTTGTGTTGGTCTCTACCAACTCCTGAGGGAAATATCTTGCTCTTCAGCAGCTAAAGGCTCCACTATGTTTACTAGGTACTCACAAACTGTGCCTGTCTGCTGTTTGGGGTTGATCAGATAGTGTACTGTGGGTTTTCAGAGCTATTTCTCTGAAAAGACGCCGCCTGCTGCAGCCGAAAACAACACTATAAAAGCAATGAGAGCGAACCAGAACAGTAAAGCTGTGGGCCGACAGCTTAACAATGAGCTGCAACAAGCTGTAACGCTGCGAGAGGAGCTGCAGATTCAAGTGATAATTCTCTATAGTTTCATCCCTAAAGTTGCCATGTTGTTGTCTCACATTGTATATATACACATTGCATGACATTGCATGTTTTTGCTGCAATGGAACAGCTATCCTGAGAGCCTGTCTCACAGTCCGTCTAGAGGACCCATGAGTCATCTGATGACCTGTCATGCAAACCTTGTAACGGCTGTAATGAGACATTCATTTCATAACGTTGTTTAAAAGAAGGACAAGACACTCATTCAGGATGTCAAACAAAAATTAATTTATTCTCAGTGGAAAGACAGGAGTGCTTAGTAGACTGTGACAAACAAGTGAGCGTGTGTCGGTGACGAGGCCACGCTTGACGAGATATCCAAACAACGTTTCCAGAACGTTCTGTTATGGGTCACCTGTGTGGCCAGCCCCCACAGAATTCAGTCTCAACACACATACTAATGCCAGTGGGTATAAAGAGAGAAAAAAAATGAAAAACATCAAACAGCCACAGGTAGATTAGGTTTTCTCTTGTTTGTCCTCCTGTGCTTCAAGAACATCGCAGTGTTCTGTGACTCAGCGTCTGTTGAAGAAAAGTTCAGTCTGGTCATCCCTGCTTACGTCTTACTGCTTATAGCCACTTTGACCTTTTTTTTTTTTCCTTTCGCCCCACATCCTTCGGTAAAGGGTTCTTTGTGCTGATCGCTCATGATGCATTCAGCGGAAATATGGCTTGAGCGCCTTGTATAAAAATCACAGATGCCACTGGTGGTATCATCAAACACTTCAAAATCGGTACGGGACACAAAAGGTGAATGCGGTGTGAAGATTGTGGTTTAAAAAAAATGCAAGGAGCATTTTTTAAATACAAATAAAGGGTCTTGCCTTTGAGATGGCGTTGCTAGAGACACTAGCTGGATTGTGCATTAGCTATTGGCCACTGAGGTACAGTCAATCCAGTATCATGTAACTGTAAAACCTACAGGGTCTTGACTTAGATCGTCTACTCGGCATGCTATAAAACAGGGTTCACAATAGGTATATATTAGATTGCTATCAGTCTCTACGTAATCAGTGCGTGCTACTTGGGTGTGTGTTTGTTTGTGACCCCCCTCCCGCTCATTATACCACAGTAAATGTCCAATCAGCATCTTAATGTGACTCTCTCCACTGTCACTAATTTTCTCTCTCCTGCTCTCTGCGGGTAATGACTGCTTGCTGATTCGAGCTGGAGCAACAAATCAGGCTTGCCATCTTATCTGTTTCTCTGTTTTTCTCTCCTACCTGGCCTCTGTCTCTTCAAAATTGGTTTCACTGATAGGGAGAAGATAAATGTTTGGTGCTGAGATCCAGGATGATTTCAGTTTTATCTATCTAACTTTTTCTACCACTTTGTCTCCTTCCCTGACATTTCTCTGCCATTGCTTCTACTTCTACCCCTATAAATTTGCTCCTCTTCTCCATCTCGTCTTCCATTTGATTCTCTTCTCCCCCTCCGTATTTTACACCTCAACCTCCCCCGTATCCTTCACTCTGGTTCGTGTGTGTACGTGTGCAGGAGTGTGTCTCTTTTGCCTGTGTGTATGCATGTATGTGTGTGTGTCACAGTGCACTGAGGTCGTGGCAGGAGCGAGACTTCTGGCGGAGGATCTTGCTGCCCCTGTGGCGGCTCATCTCCCTGTAGCGCCCCCGATCCCGGTCCCGGTCTCGCCCATACGAGCGTGGTACCAGCCCTGACAGGAAGCGCTTGGCCCGGCTGGTCAGGCTCTCCCTGCGGCCCGCCCCTGGGTCGCCATCAGTCCAGCCAGGACCCACGCAGTCACCCCTCGCGGTCCGAACCGCCGCCTCCAACAGCTCATTGGTACCGTGGTCCAGGGAGGCTGAGAGCTCCATGTAGAGGCAATCGAACATTAGGGCGCTGGATTGGGCCTCTGGCGAGAGAGAGGAAGCTTTTTATGGCACACATTATATATAATCGAGGCTTCACACACTGGCAGCTGCAAATGGCAATTAGAGGCAGCAGTTTGAGATTTAAGGACATTGGATCATGGAACCAGCAAACCATCGACAACCCTGCTGCTGTGTGATGAGTATCACCACAACATAATACCTCTGGATCAACAGCTCACTGCAGTTAGGAAGACTCCATTAGGGTCTTAAGTGTTAATTTGTTGCTTCTTATGTTCCAAATTGTTACAAATAGAGTCAGTCTACAGCATGTCACATCGTGGGGAAGGGAAATCCCTCTCTGTGCAGTGTGCCCATGAAATCTTGTCTGATAGCCATGACAGTGAAAGTGAAATAGTGATAAAGGGTGAATGTTTTTTGAGGGGATTGTGATTTATTATAATATAAAAAATTATTTTTATACTACAAAAAAGGCATTTTTCCATCCATAGAATTATCACAATTATTTCACATAGGCCGACGGTATGATTGATATCACATTTAAGATAGGCATGAAAGGCCATTGTTGACCTTGGAAATGCAAAACACAAACAAAACAATCCCAACCCAAGGTCCACTTACGCGCTTTTTTCCCCTGAGATTTCAACCATGGTACAATCTTATTTGAAAGATGGAGTTCAGTTCAACTCAGTTGTCATCAGTGTTGGGGTACCTTAATCACATTTACCTTAATCGCATTTACTCATCAAACAACTATGTTGTGCTGGCGTTATAGTTATAGTAAGTATAGTAGTATAGTTATAGTAAGTATTTCAATCAGCAGCACTGTCCAGTGCGCCCATGGAGAGCCTCTTCAGTCTGGGTAATCTTGTGCTGACTCTGAGGAGGAACAGGTTATCCGACAAAAGATTTGAGAGACTCCTCCTCATTAGGGCATAACCACTGCTTTAGTAATGCACATGATTTACTGAGTGTGCGTGTTCAACACTCCTTTCAAGTCTGTCATCAGCAAATGATGTTAGGAAGGCTGATATTATTGTATTTAACCCTACTGATATATTATTTTAAAATAATTAATATTTGTAATAGACAGTGTTAGGAAGGCCAACCTCTTATATATTGTTTTATATGGATATATAGTTTTATATTGAGGCAGTTACAGCCCATTGCAGTGCCGCCATGATTCTCCTGAGCCTTGTTTTGTGCTGATATGTGGACATATGGAAAGTTTAATGTTATAATATTATTAACTTGCAGTTACCTTTGTGACAATGTAACACAAATGTAGAGTAATGAATAGTGTAACTAAGTAATTAAGTTAAGTAATGCGTTACTTTTATGTAAAGGAACATGTAATTATATTACTTTTTTGGATTAACGACCCCAATACTGGTTGCTGTGGAGATAGATCAGTTTACATGTGACTGAGCAACCTCCATCTGCTGATAAGGACTGTGTACAGTTGAAAGCAAGAACAACAAATAAAGCCAGTGACTGAACCTTGAGTTTGGATTGTTGTCAAATTTCCTAGGTAAAAAAAAATGTGCAGATGAAATCATAACAGCTCACATGGCATCATATTAATTTCCAACTGAGCAACTCCATCTGCTGATGAAGACTGTGTGATTATTAGCTTTCGAAAAAGCTAATAAGTGGACCTTGAGTTTTTTAGGGATTTTGAACAATGTTCAGAAATATGTGAAAAATGTGCTGATTTTTAAAAGAAGATTGGTGGACTGACAGTGGCAACTGTAGTTCAGAAGTCCTCCGGCAAAGACCGCTGCTCAGACCATTTTCAGTTAATACAAAGTAAAAAGAAAAAGGAGGAAGTTGATATTAAAAGTCACAAAGCAAAAAATGCTTAAACCCAAAATTAGAGAGATACAACAAAGAACTGTAAATAGTAATGTTAAAATGAGAAATCATCTGGCTTAATGAATAACGTCTTTTTTCATACAATTTTTTTGTTTTACATGAAATAATCATCTTTTCCAGTTAGCCTTTATTGCAATGTAATGTTTCTAAAATCAACATTTTGTTCACTCCATTTGCAAAGAGCCGGAAAGAGAGACAGTGATGGCAGGATGGGGTTAATGTTGCCACCTAGCTGAGTTGTATAAGCTCAAATCTCTTTGCTGCAGCTCAAATAAAAAAAAAATCGTTTCCATCTCAATGTGACTCTCCTGGATAAGGACACTAAACAAGGCTCAGTATCTCGGCTAAACGCTGATGTTTGTCCCTGCTCAAACACGCCTGGATGATAAGGAAAGCTGACAGATACAGATCATTCTGCAACAAACGGGCTTCACTGTCAGCTCAAATAGCATTTTTTTCAGCTATACTTCAGCTTTTTTTTTTTTTTTTTGATTGCCTCTGCTCTGCTCTCTCAGAGCCAGTATCCGAGCACCCTTGAGCAGCTGTGCGCAAAAAAGGCTTTTGAGGGTTTATTATTGGGATTCATAATAACTGTATAAAACTTACACTGCATGGACCCAAAATGACTGCAAAGTGTTGGCAGCAGGAAGATTTTGCTGCCATAGACGAATTCTGGCGGATCATGATTTTCCCTGACAAATCTGCAGGTTGTAAAACAAAATGTTCCTGCACCTCTTACTAACTTTTTCTGGAGCTTTTAGCCGCACATTTTTTTTTCCGTCCATAGAGTTTGCTCGGTGGTCATGGAGACAGATCTGTTGACATGGGACTGAGCAAACTGTAGTTACAGGAAAAAAGTAAGCAGTTCATAAGCTGTACCTGAACATGATTTACGAAACACTTATACCCCATTAAATCTAATTAACACCTTGTCAGTATTCTGAACTATGGTCACTGCAATTTCACATGTAAATCTGGTTTTTGTGTGGCTGCATTTACATGGCATGAACACATACTGAACAGGTATTACAAAAAAACAAAACTAGATTTGATCTGGGCGTAATAATCCAGTCGCACAGCAGCTGTCAACTCACAGCAATGTCACATAATAGTCTGTGAGGTAAGAGCGGGAGGAAAAGAGACAAATCCCAAACCGGGTCAACAGGGCTTATCCTAATACCTACGACAGCTGATTGAATCGAACTAAATCTTTATAACCTGTTAAAAGAGTGTTTGGGAAATTGAATTGGAGAGGAGGGGAAACAAAGGCAAGAGAGGAGAGGTAAACAGAGGAGAACAGGGGAGACAAGGAGAGGAGGAAACAAGAGAGGAGAAAAGAGGAAACAAGAAAAGGAAAACGGAGCGCAGGGGAGTAAGGAAAGGAGAGGAAATTAGGAGAGGACAGAAGAGTAGGAAGCATGAAAAGACAAGAGAGGAGTCAGGGAGATGAGGGGAGGAGAGGAGAGAAAATGACAAAATAAGAGGAGAGGGAATAAGATGAGGAGAGGAGATAAGAGCACAAGAGGAAAGGTAACGAGAGGACACACAGGAGGGGAAGGACAGCTGATGAGAGGAAATGAGGAGCAGGAAGAGAGGAGAGGAGGCAATGAGAGGGCACAAGGGAAGGGAAGGGCAGTGGAGGACAGGAAACAAGAAAATGAGATGAAACCATGTGTGGAGAGGAAATAAGGAAGCAAGAAGTGAGGACGGGAGATGAAACAAGAAGAGGGAACAAGGAAAGGAAACAAGTAGGGTAGAGGGGGAAACAAGATAGGAGAGGAGATGAGGACAAACAGACAATATAGGAAATGAGAGTGCAGAGGAGACTAAGACAGGAGAGGAGAGAATATGAGGAGAACAGGGATGGAAATGAGAGAAGCAGAGGAGAAGCATGAGAAAAGGAGAGGCTAGGAAACAAGGAGAGGAGAAGAGGGTAGAGGAGGAAACAAGGAAGGAGACAAGGCAAGAGAAGAGACAAGATGAGAGGAGAGTAAACGAGGAGAATAAATAAGAACAGAGGAGGAGGAAACAAGAGGAGAAGAAATGAAGAGAGTAAACAAAAGGACAGGAGAGGCTAGGAAACAAAAGGAGGGAGAGTAGGGGAGAGGAAACAAGGTGAGGAGGCAGAGGGCCACCCTAAAGTTTCTACCTGTGTGCTGACAAAGACAAAGAGACAGACAGAGAATAAAGTGAGAGTTGCAGTGAGACAAAAAGGAAGAAAGATGTGAGTCACAGGGACAGAGGAAGGAGACGCTGAAAGGAGATGACAGGCAAGATTGCAAATGAAATGAACAAGCAGAAGGAGAGGAAGGATGCAGAAGGAGACAGATGGACAGACAAGAGAGACAGAAAGAATGCAGACTAAGCAAACAGAGCCAGAGTGCACATTAATCAAAGCCCTGAGGAGCAGGGCCACACCACAGCCATATTAAGCAAATAATAAATACGCTCCAGTGTGACAGTGTATGTGTCACTGTGTGTGTTAATGCTGGGGAGAGATATGTAGCTAAGGGAGGAAGGTGAGAGATAGGAGAATAAAAGTGTCACTGTATATGCCATAAATAGACTTTATGACTTCAGCACTCTCCACCAGGCCCCAGGTTCTTTAAAGAGGATGTTAGTTAGCCGGGCAGGCCGGGTCAGCTTCCTCCATCAGGCTCACATATCAGAAAAAATACATGTGGTCTGTCCAGAGAGAACATAAGAACATCCTTGTCAGGTGCCTCGGGAATAGAGAGGGAGCATTTCCATATCGCTGACCACATCGCTGCTCCTGGGTTGTTGTTGTTGTTGTTTTTTGTTATGTAGACAGAATATGCTGAGTATAGGCATCTCTCATTATTCATTCCTCGCCTCCCTCCCTTCTCCTTCCACTCGTGTCATTAAGAATACACCAAAGCAGTGACCGAACTCGAGTCGACACCAATGTGCAAGCACCGATGCACACACATTTTACACTTGCTGCCTCTGTTTAAGTCGTACAACAAAGCAAACCAAACAGGATTTGACCTCAGACTGTGGTTTCTGCACTTCCACGCAATAAACTCACACACACAGACTTCTCTATTCTTGTGTCCTTGTGAGAACATTCCACTGACTGTACGCTTTTTCTCAGTCTTTACCCTCATTGCTATATGCATGAAGTTAACCCCAAATCCACAGCTTAACTTGTCCTAAACAATAAACTTAAATAATATCATTAATGAAACCTTAATGTTGTTAGATCATAATCCTAAACTTAACCAGACTCTTTGTAGAATTAGACCAAAACACTAAAGATTAAAAACAATAAAGACAATAAAAAATTTTCTAGTATATATATTATTTAAAATAAGACACACACAAGCTCCGACACAATGTATTGAAACAGTGTGTTTCACAGGTGTGGCAAATTTGGATGAGAGGGTGGAGCTATGTCAAAGTGATGGGTTGATCAGAGTCAGATTGCGGTATTGCCTCGCAGCCTGTCATTCAGAGTGGCCCGCCCTTAATTATGTGTAACTGAAAGTCAACCCTTAATTGTCATTAAGGGAAAATTAGCTAAAGAGACCAAAACTGTTTTTTGTACCAGGCTGTTAATGTGTTTATATCTGCTGTAAAGTTGAACATTTTAACATAGGTATCTACGGGTATTGACTCACTTTTAAAGCCAGCCTCAAGTGGCCATTCACGGAACTGCAGTTTTTGGCACATCGGCATTGGCCCTGTTTTTCATCCCTGTATTTGGCGTAGAGTATTAGCATTATATTTGAGGCCCTTTGCTTCAGCCTTCTTCAGCTCATGAGGAAAACATCAAGGACTTGGCTAGCCCATCTACTTTACTGTGTTTGTATATGGGGGTTTTGTGGGGACAGTGAGTCGCAGTCATACAACCTATGTCTACATACACTGGGAAAACAAGAGGGAATAGCTTAAAGTAACATGTAAAAACAAAAAGAGCCAAAAGTAAAAGCATGGTAGAGCTACAGGGATGAGTGTGGGTTCTCAGCGGGTTGACTAGCAATCTTTTCAAATTACAGGGAGTCATTTGACATCAAAAATGCTTAAACACTAAAAGATGAGTCAAATGGAGGCTAACATGACATTACTATCTGGATTCTTGTGAGGATTCATTATTCAAACTTGCATTGTATCTGAAAGTTGAGTTCACCGCTGGTCACTGACAATTTCTGCAAATTACAGATGAGACAATTTACCTTTAAAGCCTCCCAGGACCAGCAGCAAAGGTTCAAGAGGGGTAATTTAGCAATTCTAAATGGCGACTATAAAGGGCAGAATTTGACGAAATGGGCAGGCCAGGATTGTCTTTAATAAAAGAGCTACAGAATAACCTCTTTTGTACTGGAAAGGAAATATATTCCAACACCACCCAAATGATGTGTGGAAAAACCAATGCATTGATGTTAACACCAGCTATACAGACTCCCTTTGTAAAATATCCTCATTCTGAAGGTCGTAAAAATCAAAGTGGTTCTTTCAAGGACAGCAAAACAAGCTCGACTCTCCCCCAACACACAACCACACACTCACACAACGCGTTCCACACATCTCTTTGAACCAAGACTCCCGTTCATACGCACACCATTCTCATACATTCGCTCTTCCCTCTATCACTTCTCCTCTCGTCCCTCTTATCACAGCCCTCGCCACGAAACAGCCTCGCAGACATCAGGCAGAGAGAAGACTGAGAGAGATGAAGCGTCAGCTTGTTTGTGCGTTCGCTGCGTCACAAGCAGGCAGTTGTGCACATATGTCGAGTACAAACATACATAAAGATAGTAAGAGCGGTGGCGTCCTGTAAGAGGGAGATAATCCCAACAGAGATGTGCCATCTGGAAAAAACAAAACAAGACAAAAAGAGGCTCAAGGGACACAGAGAGATGGAGCCCCTCCAGAGGAATAAATAGGGAGGTATAGTGTAATGTTTGCAACATATGCAAAAGATGCTTCTTTATATTTGATGATGTGACAGTGGATACATTAATGATTTGCAGCAAACTGCAGAGATGACTGTAAAGTTTTGAATTTGTATACCATATAAACTGTGAATGCAAGTTCATGTCAAGGTCTTTCCTTCCTCTCAACTGCAGTCAGTCAACACCCATTTGAAACATTAATGAAATTCAGACAATGGGACAGCCTGCCAGTGCTACAAAAAAATAAATAAAAATCGCCCATTAAGTCCAGCAGAAGTATAACCTGCCTGTGGTCTGATCTCTGTTCAGTGGATTTTCACCACTATCTGGGTTTAGTGCAGCACTATGTGTTTCTTCTTCAGTGAATTTACTTTGCCAAGACCTTGCTTCAGTGTTGCATGCCAAAATATTTAAAAGTGAAGTTCGCTGCTCAACAGTGATATCTACCAGAGTAAAGTGAGCTTTTCGATTCACAGGATTTATTCATTTTGCAGAGGGAATTGTGAATCAAAACAACACTTACACATGCCTATAAAAATATTCATCCCCATGGACTTTTTCATGTTTGTTTTCTGTTGTTACATTGAACAACAGTGGATGGAATTAGGATTTCTTGACAGTGATCAACAGAAAAACACACTTCCCACACAAAAAAACAAACCTCATGCATGTGTACCTAAACTGAATACAAATACAAAGCACAAAATAATCAACTGCATTAATTATTCATCCCCATCAATACTTAATAAGGGCAACTTTGGCAGCAGTTGCAGCCTTTAGTCTACTGAATGTGGATCGTCTTGTTGTACTTTGCACCCCAGGCGCTCTATTGTTTATACCCATTTATGATTGTGAGCTATTCAGTAATCTCATGGTGGATTTGTTTGAAATGTTGTCATGATGCCATTCTTACCTGAAATAACGTCTAATTTTATCCTTTAAAATACAGGTATATTTAACCTGGAATTATGTGGCTCACTTGGATTACTTACATAATTTCCTTTATTATTAAGTGTAGAATAAGTAGTGAATAAGTGTAACCCAGGTTATTTAACTGCAGCTTCAAATTACAGATGTCCCTTTTAAACATCTCACATGCAGACTATTGGTAGACACTAGAATTTACAGATGTCCCTAAAATGACTCACAATTCAGCCTGTAACAGCAATGTTAATTGAGGCTACTATTTCAAAGTCAAAGAGCATTCACATAGCACTAGCAGAGCGTGAAATATCTTTTACTTTTTGAACAATTCTCTGTCAAAATCAGCAGAGGGAGGCTCTCAGCCTTAGACACAGCTGTTGCAGCATGACAGTGCAAGCACCATTTAAATCACCTAATGTTACCTCCACATGGGCTGAACATGTGCAGAAAGAATATATTTATTCTAACCAGAGAAAGAAATGATCAGATTAAACCTTTAAATGCTTATTAGTCATGAATATTTTCCCACTGAATGGACCACCCCTCTCAACCTGATTGAGAATTCCTTCCAATCAGGCTGGAGCGGGTAAGTCTCCTCTGATTTGTGTGGTTACATGAATTATTTTTATTCTGATTGGGCTATTATTCTGATAATTAGTGGAATATTAGGGTCTATGTAAGAACACCTAATAGAGTGTTAGCTTGCTAACATCTGCTTATTTGCGCAAAGTGCTGCTGAGGTTGAAGGGATTATTAATTAATAACAGAGCAGGAAGAGAGTGTACAGATTGGTGAGTTGATGTCCTAATCCTGATGAGTTACTCACAGCCACACACCACCGTCACCACCAAAACTAACAACACGAACATTTAGCCCAAATTTACTGGAGCTGGCAGAAAGGCAACTGGAAATGTGTTGAGATATTTCAGTCTGGACCAAACTCAGTGACGGACTCAGGATGTTTGAAGGACAGGGGCGAAACGGAAAAAAGGGCGCCTACTGAATGACATGGGGACAGGAGGGCAGCCAAAAGGGCACATCCGCTCATTTTCATCCAATAGGGCACATCGTCTTGTTCTGATCACTCAAGAGGGCAGCCAAAAGGGCACATGCGCTCGTTTTTTGTTAATTAAAAGGACAGCTGATAGGGCACATCCTCTCATTTTCACTGAGTCCATCAGTGACCAAACTGGTGGACTGACAGGCTAACTGAATAGCAGCCCCAATTCTAGTATGGCTAAAAATACCATCCTCTTTTGTTTCATTGAGGGATTGGCCAGCTATTTTTATTCAACAGGCATCAATGCACGTTGATACCTTGACTTTTCGGTGTTTTAAATATCTGCACAGCTTAAACTGGAGTAATCAAATAATTTGTCTTTCTGTTCAATTCAGTTCAATTCAATTCAATTCAATTTATTTATAAAGCCCAATATCAAAAATCATTTGCCTCAGGGGGCAGCATCCCTCCTTTAATCTCAGGAAGAGCAACTGAGGAGGGATCCCTGTTCCAGGATGGACAGCCGTGCAATAGATGTCGTACAGATCACATCAAAATAAACTTACAGCAATCCATATGACACAATGATACGTAAAGAGAGTTTTAACATCATTGTCAAAAAGCTGATTAACACTAAGTAAACTCTGTGTGGTAAACAATGCGACACTACAAAAGCCATGGGGATAAATTGATTTTATTTAATATTTCCAACCCTTTAAAAGAATAATAGATCATAGATTTTTTTCCCCACAAGGAGTTTACCAACAGAGCGTTTATCCCTGGATATTGTAAACAGTGAAGAAATTGATTTTGCTCATCAAAGATAGATCCCCCAAGAGTCTTTCTAATGGAGACTGATGTCAGCTTGGAGAAAGATTTATGGTAGAATACCAGGGCAGAGAGAGAGAGAGCTGAGCCAAGACAGAGAAAGAGAGAAAAGAGGATAAATGAAAGGGATGGATGAGTAACTGCACAAAGAACACTACCATTGTTCTCCTGGGTAAAATGTGTCTGTATGTGTGCCTGTGCCTAACTACACATATATATCCACACATCCATTATAACCAGCAGAAAAAAAAGCATCAATATCTAGTCAATCACTGTAATTACAAGACATTTTCCATTTGCGATGTTTCATTTGGAGAGCTGCTTGAAATGCACAATAAAGAAGTGAACAAAAGAGTGCATTTCAAATCTTTCTTGTGCATTTCTTTTCTTGCATCACACAGCAGTCTGGCATTTGTACATCATCGCTTGTGTCTGGGAAGATGGAAACTAAGTGAATTTGAAGCTCCCAGCCCTCCTCAGTTACCTCTGTTTTCCTTTTTAAGTATTCAGTTCTCACATGGCACATACAATATAAAGTTTATGATGACAACGGTGGCGGCTTTACAACTAGTCATGAGGTAGGCATATGTGAGATTCTTATTGGTAGTTGCTGACCGTCAATTTTATTAGCTGAAAATGACGACCAGATTTTATTGGCTTTAGCTAACTAGCTTATTAAGCTTATGTTATCTCCATGACGTAGTTGAAAATTTGGTCAAACACTGCTTTACAGTCTTGTTATGGTGGTGACATTACGTCATGTGACCCAAGTGTGATTCATTTATAGCCTAACATTAGCTTTCTCTGGTGAGTGCATTCAGACTTCAATAATCATGGAAGTGGTATTCACTTGTAAAGATTATCTTGCTGAACAAAAAGTGTGAGTAGACCTTTTTTTCAGAAAAAATCTATAATCCAATGGAAAAATCCTGTTGGCTTTCTGACAAGGGAATCAGGGCGATGCTAACTTCCATGTCAGCCTACAGAAAAACATCATCACTGGCGGACTTTAATATTAACAATGCCAACAACTACAATCTGGTAGGAGGCCCCAGAGTAGCCCCAGAACACACTGGAGGGATTGGTTTTGCATCTCATCTTCCCTGGAAACCCCTCGCGATCCCCCAGGATTAGCTGGAAAATACTGCTAGGAAAGGAAGTCTGTGGTCTGGAGTCTGATCAGTACCTTGCTCAGCCTGCTGCCCCCACAACCCAGCCCTAGATAGGTGGATGAAAATGGATGGAAAACGACTACAAATCCAGCTGTAGATAAATTTCTCAACTGGAAGGGAGTGTCTTGAAATATAATTTAATATTGTTTTCCTTAATGTTCCACTTCCCATAAACACTAGATGTTCACAGGCTACACACCACAGTTCAAAAAAGGGGCGAGTCCATGGGTGAGTCACGGGGCTGCCATTCACTCAGTACTGGTGAGTTTTATGGATATTGACAAGGGCTGTAATCAAATATGGCAATATCCAAATCTCAGTGGCATTTTTTTGATAAAGGTAAAAAGTGTCAATACATACAATTATAAAAAAAACCAAAAAAAAAACCATTGTTGTGCTACAGAGATGCCCGGCCTACAAATCATATTCCAGATGTAAGGGAACACGCTTGTTTGGTATACGGCAAAAATCCCATAGTCATCATTTTTATATATTTTTTTTTAGTGAGAATGAAATGCAAAAATTACAAGTCCCACTAACTCATATCACCATTGCAATATCTGTCAAAATAATTGCAATATCATTTTGTTTTTTTTGTGTGTGTGTATCTGTCTTGCAGCCCTAATATGGATGGAACCAATTTGCCACACTTGGAAATTTTCAACTGAGCTGTAATTTTTTTCTGCACTCACAAAGTTGTTTAATTATGATAAGAATACAAAGGTTTCCATTTCTAATGGCAAGTGGAGTAATTGCTGTTGATTTGTCTGCTTAATGGAGCATGTTCCCATAAAACCCGGGAACATGCTCCATTTTTCTTCAGAAAGACTGATAAAAGAACACTGAATGAGAGATTGCTTCAAATTACAGAAGCTGGTGGACCAGAGGCTGCCCTGATATGATGTCATGATTTTGGCTTTGTAAATGCTGTTGATAATATTAGAATAAAAGATGACATTCTCTCTCTTGGTGTTGTGTACCTTCCCACGATGGGCCATGATACCCTCCTTGCATTGCCCATGCATCAGTAAAGCAGTAAAACCGAAAATTCTCACCAGTAATTATCCATGTGGAAAAAACTGAATTAAATTCACATTGTTTTAGGATGCAGTGTAGAACTAGATAGTCCTTGTATTAAAAGTATGATAAGGAAAAATATGAGACCAAACAAGTATTTTTTTCTAACATAATTCCTGCTGTTACGCTTACATAATTTACATAAGAGAGATTATGCTTTATTATTTTTAGATTCAAACAGAATTTTTCACTTCTACTGTTAGAAAGGAAAACTATTTAAGGGCTATTTTAGGGCTAACCAATGTGTTTGGTGAACACAATTCTGTCACAGACAATTGGCTGGGGTTGCTTAAGTGTTAACTCCCCCAGTTCCAATTAAAAGCAGGCAGGGCTGCTGATATAGCATCCAGGATCAGCTTCCATAGTAGGGAAATGCTTCACAGTGAACGTGCTATTGTGAACAAGCACATAGCCTGTAACCCCATAAAGTGCTTATTTTGGCCATGGAAGTAACATCTGGTTAGGTTTCTACTATGTAATCCATAGCCTGACAGACCTGCCCTGTCTTGATATGGTTGCTAAGCTACGATTGGACAATCGTTGTTCAGGGGAGGGGGTTGTCAAACGGCCAGTTGCGTGCTTGAGTGACAGGTTTACATTACAGACACTCTACTTACCCTCTGAGCTGATTTCACGGGAGCGGACAAGGTCACTCTTGTTGCCCACCAGGATGATTGGTGTGTGTGGCTGGGACTCCCTGAGGAGGAGGCGGAGTTGGGCGGTGCGGTGGAAACTTCGCCTGTCAGTCACTGAGAAGACCAGGATACACACATCACACTGTAGAGTGGAGAGGTCCTGGGGATACAAAAACACACATGCACATTAATAAAACAACACCTCAGTGGAGCTGATTAGTACTGCATACATCAAGGAGAGGCCTGATGACAGCTCAATAGGTGTGGGATGTCAGGTAGCTACACATAATGCTTGATCCATCAACAAATTAACAATTTGTCCTTGAACAACACATTTAAGCTCAGACTCCTCCACAAGTCCTTGTTTTGTTTCACTGGAGCTTAGCCACTGAAAGGACATCAGTGCCAATACCAGGCAGGCGGCACTCAAAGTTTTTATCACCGTCCCATGAGAAGACACAGAGGAGGCTTTGCCCAACTTGACTGTACACACGACACGCTTCACTTTGAATCTCCTGACCCTTTTGACAGTGAACAAAAACATCCCATCGGGGCTTCCTGTCACAGAGGCTCAATTAGGCCGAGTGGCTCTAGCAGAAACAGCAGCTTGGGACTGCCTGAGACCATCTTTGTCCTCTCCTCGCTTTCTCTCCTGATTCTGTCAGCAACATTTACATTGAACTAAAGGTGGTTCATGGGTGTAAAATAGGTCATGGCGAAGTTCTCCAGGCTGTAACTTGAACAAAATCTCAACTTTAAGTCATCAGATCCAGGGAGTGTCCAAATCCCTCCCTGCTGATCATTGGTTGACCTAATTATTTATCTCCAAACATGAATACTTTGTCAAAGGTCTGCTGATTGGGTGAGTGATATTAAATAAAGTGAATTTGCCATATGGTTCAGGGTTTAGTGAAATGAATTCCCTGTGACTGCAAACTGGGGAGTAAAATGCAATCCAATTTTGTCATGCGGATTAGGTATGCACCATTTGTGTCACACAGCATTATAGCTTTTCATGTGAATCACCGTTTTTGTTGAGAGTATAACGGAAGAACATCACTTTTACCACTTCCCTTTTTTCCCCTTAAAGCAGCACTAATAATCATCTTTACACGAACAATAGGTCAAATGATAACATGTAATATCAAAGATGTCAATCACAGTGACGTACCCTCAGAAAATCTCCACCAAACCTTACAGATCCCTCAGCTCTATGGAGCTTTTTATCATCAGTGAGCCAGTTCACATCTGGTATTAACATGCGTAGACAGCCGAGACACACTGACGTTTAAATATGTGTCTATCGTGTGTCTCAAAATGAATGTATGTAAATGCATGTAAATGCTGGGTTTACAGCATATTCTACTACCAAAAAATCTATTAATGCTGCTTTAAAAATTCACCCAAAGTAACTCCAAAGTTTGATACAGGAATATTGATCCAGGGTCTCAAGGATTTGTGTTTTTCATATCTGAAATATTCATCAGATGGAAAATATTAGACAATTTACCTTTCATATCATGACATTTTTGAGAGTTTTGAAGGCCTTAGCATCTTCACTACACTTAAAGTTTTTAGGCTCTATGGGATAACCAGTGCTACTACACGTCTGTGGGGTTAAAGAGGATAAAAAACATATTTTTTTCTCAAACTGGACAAGCACAATCAATACACACCGTTTTTTGCCCAAAGATAGAAACATGAAACCAGACTCCACAGTCTGCCAGTCAAAGTCCAGTTCTCTATCAATGAAATCAAAACCCAGTATAGAATTGAAGGAAAGCAGTCTTCAAATGCAATTTGTGTCAACAAAGTTACTCAGTTCACTGTTTATGAGACAGTACCAGAAAATAAAGCTGATATTACAGTCTGGAGGTCAGATGCTTTCACTTGACTTAACTATCAGCATGCTCAGAGGGAACTGGTAAAATTCGTTTTAAGGTTTTAATCTATAACCTTCAATTTTGTTATTTCTAAGCACAGAAAAAAAGAAACAGGTCTCTGAAGCCATAACACATGGTGACTAAATCAATATGAAAGCATGTTATTCCCACCAGATAACCCAGTCTGCCCGCTGGCTTTGGACTGCACATTGTCTGTGTGTATGTGTGAGTATGTGGATGCCCTTGCCCTACATCCACCACCCTGAAGGTAAATTGCAGCCCTCCAGAGAGTTTCAGACGCCTGAAAAATTCACACTGTCTCAGAGCAGCCAAGTAGTATCGGATCAGACCCTGGAGCAGGAAATTCGTGGGGAGTGCCTTGGCACTCTTGTCTGTTTGACAGAGCACAGGAAAAGACAGGGAGCGGAGAAAGGAGGAGGGCAGGGATCCATTGGCGTGAAAGGCGGCTGCGCCACCTGTCACTGTCTGATTTAGGGATGAGGAGGAAGAATGGAAACAACAAGACAGAGAAAGAGAGTGAAAACAAGGGACACTGCACTAATCTTTGTAAGTAAAGGAGTACAAACAGTGAGTGGACATCGATTAGGAGTGTGATGGAGCGCTTCAGGAGGAAAAACTGTGACCAAGTAAATACACCTCTCTATCAAACGGAGGCAGAGAAACTCAGGACAGTGCCAACTACCCCCCCCCTCTCTTTCTTTCTCTCGATTAAGCAGCTCCTCTCTGTTCACAGGGAGCAGGCCATCTGTCAATACCTACTCCCCTCACACACACACACACACACACACACACACACACACACACACACACACACACACACACACACACACACACACACACACACACACACACACACGGACTAACACACAAAAACAAAAGCCAAAGCCGCACAGAGTAGTATTCAAATTATATGCAAATACACACAGATCAGTGAGCATTTAGGAAAATACCAATTAAATCACCTCAATAACAAAGAACTCAGGTGCATGACCAGGCCACTTTTCCTGTAAAATGGATGTAATATGGATGTTTTGTGAGGTTTCACTTGATTGGCATCTTCCTGCACACTCCACACCTTACTACACTACATGGCCAAAAGTGTGTGGACACATATTGGGTCTCAGTCAGGCTGTTCCCATGTTTCCTCAGAAAAGTAATGAACTCAATTTGTACATATTCCATATCATCATGAGCCAGAAATTTGTGTTTAATCCATGTATTTGGGAAGGCTGTGATCACATGATCAATGCACAGATGGGAGTAAATAAGACAGCCGGGGTTGGGGCGGTGAATGGGTCACAAAGATCGTTGTTCGGAACCGTCTAAACTTTGAATGAAACTGTCACCATGTTTCTTTTCCTAAACCTAACCTACATAACTTCACTTGCCTAAACCTAGAGACACCTAGCTATGTTTGTTTTCCTAAACCTAATAACTTTAAGTCACATACATAACTTACATACGTTAGGTATGAAACGTCATTCGTGGGGCACCAATCCATGTACCACTTTCTGACACCAGGACAAAGCAGTATTTCAGTCAGTGGGATGTTAGGTAGAATGCCAAGTGTGAATGCCAGCCATTATCGGGCTAACGTCTCCTTATACAACATATCCTCATGATATCTTTAAAAAAACCATGTACAACAGTTCGTATGATAGCAAGCGAATTAGCGTCCCGTGAATGATGTACTTCACTAGAGTTAATATACACACTTAATGTAAAGTTAAGTAGGTGAAGTTTAGGAAAAGAGACATGGCTGGGCGGCCATAAGCCAAGTACAGTTACGAAGGGTAGGGTTAGCCAAATAAAGTTACATAGGTTAGCTTTAGGAAAAGAAACATGGTGTTCACGTAAGTTCACTTGGTTTCACACGGTTCCAAACACCGGTCTCCTGGGGGAAAGTCCTATGTTTTGTGACCCATCCACAATGCCAACCTGTAACCTTACATTGACTACTCCCTTCTTTATTTCTGCTCATGTTGTTCATGTGACTGCAGCTTTCCTGCTTTCATAGGTTTACACAAATAACTGCCTCATGATTATGTGGGATATATACAAATTGTGGTGCATTACTTTTCATATGAATATGTATGTGCAACAGTGCATGAAAACAGCCTGCATCTAACATAAGTGCCCGACCACACGAATCACTTCTGTGTCTAAATGGGAGCAAATGCCAACAGCAATGTTCAGAAATCTGATGGAAAGTCTTCGGGGAAGAGTGCAGGCTGTTATAGCTGAAGGTTAATGCTTAAAATTATAAAGTAATAAGCTCAACAGTTACATATGATCATAACATTTGGGTGTCCACATACCTTTGCCCATCTAGTGTATTAATACTTCAGTATGAACACATTTAATTTTTCCAAATGCTGAAGCTGAACTCCTCACACTTTGATAATTACACAGCCGTAAATTAACAACTGATTTGTATTCAAAGCTACACGTATAATGTTGGCTCTATATTGAAATTATGAATAAATAATGGTGGGCGACTGTTGCTTTGGGCTACATCCTGGAATGTCTCTGCCAAGTGCCTCACGCTGTTGCCCATCATTTATGACTGTGTATTACTATTCATCTTACTGATAGCTTTAGTTTCATGAGACTACCACTCATGCTGAATTGTTGAGGCCATAACATAAACACAAAACATAAATTTTTAACATTTAACAAGGGTCGCCTAAAGTTGATCATTGAAGTATTCTAACAATATGTACTGATCAGGATAACAACAATACTTTATTTTCTGTTACTTACTGTCTGAAATACACGCCAATACAGAGGTATCTGTGATCAGCAATAATCAGCTGATGATATATCATGTGCAAATATTGGTGGAGCTCCTCCTACCACTCTGCTGCAACACACTCCTCTAGGGCAATCATTCAGGCCTTAACACACCATGATAAATAGACAGATGGGCCTATCCGTTCCACCATTAAAAAGGGTTACAAACCAGGCTTTCTTAGAATCAATTTTTCCACTACTTCCTGTTTCTGGCGCAGATGTAGATAAGGAAAACATTCAGTGAAACCCGACAGAAAGCATGGTTTCCAACCCCGCCTCTATCAGTGCAACATACAGACATGATTTTTCTTTCTGAAAGGGAGATTCATCATGGTTTTTGCAGGCCTATGTCTGGTGAGGAGCTGCAGGAGAGTTTCTCAGAGCTATCAGTGGAAATGTGGTTGACTTTAACAAACCACTAAACTGGGATTTTCATGTTTCACAAGCTTTTTGTACACACAGAAACTATACACACATACATTAACATGCACTCAAAAAATGCACTCACACACCAACTTGCTAAAGCCAGGCACTACATCAGTAACCATTAACAGCGAGGACAATGAATCACTTATCGGGCATCATTTGCATAGCATGCTGTGGCTCTGCAAGCACTCTAACCAACATTTCTCCCAGTTGTGAAACAAGACAGAAAATGCAGCATTTGGCTACATTTTGAGAGAGTGCCTGAGCTTGTATGTGTGTCTGTGTCTGTGTGTGTTTGCATCCCTCATTATACAACATTCTCCCCACTTCCTGGAACACTGAACCTGAACTACTGCAATCCATTGGCTCCCAAGTAATTTGCTTTGCAGAACAAGATACATGAGCAAAGCAGCTTACGGCCTTTACATGGAAACAAAAGGTCAAACACACCCCCACCTGCTCACACAAACATCCATAAATACATAGACCCCAATGCTACCATTTTGATCAAAAGCAAACACCTCCTTTGCGCATGTCTGCGTCTTTGACTTGTATGCTATCTGTCTGACTGCCTGTCAGAGCAAAATGAAAGAGCAGCCAGATCAATAAAGATGCAGGGGTGATGAATGAAGAAATGAAAGAAAGACAGGAAAAAGGAGGGAGGGGACGGAGGAGCACCTTACTCTGGTAGCTAAGTCAAAATCTGATAATAGGATGACGAAGCTTAGTGCACATGGAATGCTGAGTTAGTGGGTTTGTTATTTTTCTCGCACAGACTTTATCCTGCGCAGAGACAACGCTTCCCTAAGGAAATATTTTACAGAGGCCATCTGGCCTGTATTGGCTAGGCGGCACACACACACACACACACACACATACATGCACATGCGTACATACATGCGTAACCCGAGAACCAATGACAACGAATGACCACATCATCAAAAAATGTGGCTGATATCCCAGCACAGATTTAGTGCAACATGCAGACTACTGCGTGCCATCACCACCAGCCACTTAAGACGCACATACACACACACGCAGGAGGGTGGTGTAGCGAGTGTCCCTGTATGACCCAGATTCAGGCTGCAGCACGCGGTGCCTCCTCTCTCCGCTGAAGTCATTAGTAAATCCCAGAATCCCTACCAGTTTCAGGGATGCTGTTCTGCAGTTGACCTCTGAGCTCCCCTATGGAGGGAGGATAAACGAGGATTGCCCTCCAGGACACATGTAATGCATTACGTTATTAACATTTTGTGTACGTTTACAGTACATTTGTGTCTTTATGCAGTAATGTCCTTATAATTTGAAAAAAAAAAAATACCTAAAAAGTAACTATTTTGGTTCTATAAGGTTCATCCTGCCAATCAGTGCTTTGAAATACACAGGAGGACCAATCAGGTTCCGCCTCCTCCTGCCTGTTGCCTCCCTGCTCTGTGACTGAGGCGTAACAAGATGAATGGATTATGAAATGATGCACAATCATAAGTTATGTGAGTGACCCTATTAGGCTATGATCTATCGAGATACAATGCTAGAAATGTGTCGGCAGCAAAACCATTGTTTTCCTATGGCCTGCCGTGATTCAAAAATATTGCCACCATTTCACTGCAAGAGGCAGAGTTGCCAAAGGCACACTTGGCCCAGGCAGCCAATCAAATCCAGCAAGAGGCAGGCCTACTACTGTTTTGATGCTAGTAAATGAGGTAGGAACAGTGGGACAATGGTAGCTAGAGACAGAAGGTTGATTTTAGGGATATTTAATTGTGATGAAGGTCACCCCATTAATCAAATACTTGCTCTGTCCCCTGACGCGCTTTGTCAAGACGTTTCCAAGCAGTCGCACCCGTAGTGATGTGTCTCTGTGGGATTGGGGCCATACAAAAAAGAATTAAGTTGAGAGACATTTTTTTTTATCTCATTTGAACTGGCTGATTTCTGCCATTAGCTGGCATGCAAAATAGCTAGCTTATGAATGTTGATTGTACAGCACACACAAACATTTATTGACAAGAATAAATGTCATGACACTTTGACTGCTAAAAAATCACACTGAAAAAAAATTTGTTTGAACATGATAAATTCGCGGCTGCTCATGCAGGGCAACGAGGACAGGACCTGCACACAGACCAATAAGGAAGCAGCATGAATTCAGTGATTTACTGATGAAACAGCTCACAGGCAGGTACAGGTAGACTGATGGGCAGGCTGGTTGGCAGGCAGGCAGGTACACAGGTAACAGGCAGTGAGGTACAGGTCCAGTTAATTGTTGAGATAACAGATGCTCAAACACAAAAGCACAAATAAGAAACCAACAAAGCAACAAGGACAAACTGACAAGAGGTGAACAAAAATGGGCTGGGTAAATATTTGGAGGGCTGATGAGGGAAGTGGGAACCAGTGAGTAGATGGGCAGGCAGCCAGGTAATGGGGAAAGGAGAGACAGTCCAAGAGCATCTGGTGGGACAAAGAGACCAACTGTTGCTGCGTTCCAGATCACATACTTTGATTTTTTTTTACTTTTAGAAGCGACTGCAGCTGTCCCTCAAAGTATGAAGTGTTACATTAAGTATGCACAAAATGATGAGGGGGGCGTGGTTTATGACCTATACTGCAGCCAGCCACTAGAGGGCAATTGAGATCTTTTGGCTTCACTTTGGGGATTTTGTCATGTCGTCCATCTTCATACTGTTTATGGCCATCAGTCTCTTGAGTTAACTGCCGTCTGTTATTGCAGCTTCTGACAGCTGTCAACAAGCTTTGAAGCTGTCACCTGTCTGCAGCCCAGTTGATGTGATGTTTCCTGTTGTGCAGAAGATTGTGGGTCAGAATAGCCTGAGAATTATTTCGGTTTTGCATACTGCAAAATGTGACCAGATCCAGTGGGATCAAGCAGCAACCTCTGAGGCTGAAAAATGAAGCCAACATGGAAGTTCCAAAAATTGTAGTTCTTTGAACGGCCACTTGAGGCTGGCTCCAGAAAATGGTTCTGGTCTCTACTAGACTCACAAGTCAGTCTTTAGACGCTTTGCTTAACTAAAGACTGATGTCTTTCTCCCTGATTTTGTGTTTAGATTGGCGGATACAATTTCAGAGTTTAAAAAAATTCTCTATGTTGCAGAACCAATTGTAAATCCTCAGGGCTCGCTGAACTCTTGTGCTCATAAACATAGTCCGACTAGAAACACGTGTAGCGGTACAAAATGGCTCAGCCACACTCGCAGAAAACGTCGTCAAAGTTAGTGGATGTTTGTCGCGTTTGTGGCGACACATTCTCACCAACTAAAAGAAACAAACAACCTTTTACAAGGCCATGACTCATCTGTCCGGCCGGACTACAGAGGGAATCGCCTTGTTGTTCACAAATACTTCAGCGTAGAAAACCAGCAGAGTTTAGCTATATATATCTATATCTATATATATATCACATTTTTCACGTCACTATATCACCGTTTAGACTAATCTGATATTTGTAAAGTCTATACACACAATGACTGAACAAAGATTACTATTTCTGTGTGCACGTTTGTAATTAATAACATGGTTATCATAGATTAGCTGGGCTAACCGCTAGCTGTTAGCCCTGTTAGCCATTAGCGGTGTCTGTAGTAGGTAATAACTCAATAAACGGTCTGTGAAAAAACAATTTTTCCAGCGGATATCTTAGTTACAACATGACTGAGCTAGCAAAGCAGTTTTGTGTTGCTATGTGTGGTATTTATTCAGTTTTGGAAAATCACGATGTCTGGAAAGCATCAGTGGCTGCAGCTGACAGGGACAATTAACAGCAGCAGCAAAACTAACATAAGGACGTCATCTGTTAAAAGCCTCCTGTTGTCGGATACGACATGAAACTACTCCAGTTAGCTCAATCATGTTGTAACTAAGACATCCGCTGGAAAAAATATTTTTTTCACGGATGAGCACATGTTTGATAAAACAGAGTTAAATCTCTCGGCATCCATTTTCAAGCTCTCTGTGTGTGTTTGTTTCCTTGCGGATGAGAAAAGGGGGAGTGCACATTTCCGAGAGGGCGTGTCCTTTTCAAAAATGCAAGAGGCGTTGCTTTGTTGCCGGCCGTTTTCGCCAGTGTATGAAACACACTTTAGAAAGGAGAGTCCCCAGACTATCAGAAGGCGGACATCTCTGATTGTCTGGTGGCAAGACTAGGTCTCTATATTTAATTTAGCCCTTCATGGCAAGTGTACAGTGAGTAGATTTTTTGTAATGTATATTACTCACCCATTTCAATTTTATTAAGGCCTACAGTTATGCATAATTAGGGGAAGGCCATTTTAAGTGACAGGTTGTCTGCCAATAGTGTCCTTGGCGTCTCAGTCAGATCCACCCTTCACTCCGCCACAGTGCCACCCTTTCGTCCAAACATGGTCACCTGGCACCAATACACCAAGATGGCGATGGCCGTAATGCCAAACTCAAGGCTTCAAAATAGGAGTCCACAAACCAATGGGTGATGTCATGGTAGCTACATCCATTATTTGTACAGTTTATGAGTAAGAACATCCTGGTATTTTTGGCATACTGTATTAGACATAGTGTGTAATGGGATATACTTAATATTTTTCTGGCATGCTAAGTAGTGTGGTAGTATGGGTATTGACACAGTCACACAGCTTTAGCATTACCTACCATGAAGATAGTTAGCTCATTAATGTCAATTTTAACTCATGCTAATGATTGTTAGCAAGAATTAATTTGATTATTATTAAGTTACACCGGCTACTTTCGAGATAATAATAAAATAAAACATGTTGCAAAATTGGTGTCTGTTCCTATAACATCTTAAAACAAAGCAGATGCAATCTACCTGATGTACAAAACTCAATTTATTTTAGTAGGACTTTGTTATTTGTCCCTTAAATACCATGCAACATGTACCTTTTCCATTTCTTGACTTTTGTTCGCAGATTATTCCACACAATTAAATTAAGCAGTGACTCTCAGAGGACACTAAAACAAACAAAACTGTTGAGGTAGGCTATAATAGCTTATGTGGACTAAGGCAAGCATTGATAAACTGTTAATTGTCAGAATGGCTCTCGTAAGGCTGCAACAAAGCAAAACAAGAAAGGGAAAAATGTCAAGGAAGAAACCTGCTCTGTAGACCAAAATGCCAAAGTCTGTCTCTGTTCCAAGAACTGGATGGTATAACGATGTTTTTCCTCCCTCTTAATTGGGCAAAAGAATGTTGTCAAGCAGCAATTATCCACTTCCATATTACATCCTGGACTTTTTCTCTAATTTGCTTTAACATAACAAACGACCCTGTCCTCTGTGTGCAGCAGCACTGCACACTGATAAATACACACATATACGTCATTGGCCTAGATTTTTTACAGGTCTCAGGCTGCACCTTTTAGTTGTGTTTGATAAATATTTTAATTTCAAGATATCAAATAATAATGGAAACTCCAAGACTGACACTGTCTCAGAATAAATTCACACACATGCATGGACACACACAGACATCGAGACAGATAAACACACATTAGAGATTAAGGGTGAGAGGGCCCCTCTGGTCCTTAGTGACCTAAATCCCCCACTTGGCTCCCTACATACAGAACCCAGTTGGCTGTTTAAGAGATACATTACACAACCAATGTCAGCCTAAAAGCGAAGGGCAGCATGGGCCGGCGAGGTCAATGCCAAGTGTGCCAGCGTTTCTATTTTAGGCACACCGATGACTTATTTAAACCATGCAACCACTGTGACGTCAACAACACTCACAACGTCCCAGCGTCTGGCTGAGCAGACTCTCAGCCTTCTGTGTATGTGTATGTTGGTGTGTGTTTTACACATTTGACCATTCCGGTACAGCGTGTGCACATACACGCACCAGTCTCTCAGTAGAGTCAATATATATGCACACTCACACTAAACTCTACCTGCGGTTTGTTGTGTGCCGCTCCCTGCACTGCAGTTGGGAAAATTACAGCTCCAGCCTTCAGACCTTCATGTGTCAATCAGCTGTGAGTCAAGCCAAGAAAGCACTTGAAAGAACAATCGCTGAGTGTGAATGTAACAGTTTTTCATCTCTTTTGGCAGTTTGTATTGCAGGGGAATGATGAGGCGCTGTTCGGCCTGGCCAGAGAACATAAGAAGCCCCACAGCCAACAGTGTTGGATGCTGACTGTTCTAGCATGATCTTATGCGTGAGTGATTAAGCCAGCCCTGTATGTGCGTACGTGATAGTGTATGTGTGTGTCTTTGCATGTTGCTATGGTAACTTTGGTGTAGGTTGGGGTGCCCCATGGAGAACACTTGCAGCCATGACGCTTGGGACCGGCAGTTAATGCTGGGCCAGCTTAGGGCCACAACATGCGTTAGGAAGCTGGACAACATCTGTCTGCACTGTCTGACTCTGTGTGTGCAAGTTTGTATCTGTATGTGTATGTATGTGTCTTTCATCCATGGGCACTACCATAGAAAAAGCACAAAAACATGAGCATGAATTGGTGGATGATTTGGGACGCTGTCCAGTCCTCTTTGCCTCCCCCCACTGCAGACGGCCCTGGAGTTATTCCAAGCTCCCCGCTGGCCTGGGTCTGTTGCTTCAGCCTTAATGCCCTGCCTCGTATTAACACGCATAGAATAACAAATGTAATTAACTCTCTGAGAGATTAAACCGTGGCAGAAAAGGGCCAGTGGAGAGAAGCGAGCAAGCGCCACAAAAAAAGCAACAAAGAGAGTGAATGGACATGGAGATTTGAAGATGATGACAGGAGCAGGAAGAAAGGGCAACAAAATTAGGGGTGAGAAAGGGAGGAGAGAGCTCACAGAAACAGTGAGGAAGTGAAGAAATGATCTAGCTCTCAGAGGAGTTCCCCAGAGCTAAATGTAGCTGCGTGTGAATAATTTAACCTTAAGGGGAGAGCCCCTGAAGGCCGAGTGGACATCTGGAATGAGATGCATTAGAGATGATCCACCCTACGCACTAATTAGAGTGGCCGACCGTTCCATCACATTAATAATAGGCATTAATGACTGCATGCTTTTTAATTTCGCACAATGTCATCAGTGTGATGTGGAGCTGGTTTGACGAGCTGTTATTGCTCTCTGCCGCTGCCTGCTTTTTCCTGCTCAAAGACCATTGCCAAGGGTCACATTAACTCACTCACACTGTCGAGCTCAAAAGGTTGATGATGCATAGCCATGGCAATTTTAGCCCTCGTCAAAATGTTCTTGTTAACTGTTGATTTGAATTGAAACAAGTAAGGTTAACAAGAAACCGATTTCCGCTTTTCCGAATGAGAGAACTTCAAAAAGCTCGAGTACAGTGAGCACAGCTGCTCCTGCAGGATTCCCTGCACACAGACACACACTTATGCACATAAAAGCTACAGTATGTACACACTCTCTTTACACTCGAATACACACAAATAATTTGCCCATCAGAGAAACTGAACAAATGGCTTTTTCCATTTTTTTCATGAGCAGGCAATAAATGTAAAACCAGAAGAAGTGGCTTAGAGAGGAAGAGGTCACCAGAGCACAAAAGGACAGGCAGTCAGTCTAAATCATGCAAGATGAACAAGACAGAGTGACTGAGGTGTGAAGCAGACAGTCAGAAACTCACCTGTTTCCAGTTGTCGAAAATTATGACTTTGCTGTCCTCGTCGTCCACTGTCACTGAGCACTCATAGCCCTCACCTGCAAGCAAATACCCATGTCATACACATTAGCACACAGATTCTGATGATAAACACCTCACTGCCATAACAGTTGGGGCGCTATGAACTGAAATATTAAAGTATGCATTGTGGTGTCAAATTGAGTTGCAAAATTAACCAGTGATTGCTGAAAATGTTAACAAATTAATCTAGGACTTGAGTAGGCCAATGTTCTTGACCTACTCAAGGCACCTAAAATCAGTCTTGTGAAGATGCTCAAATTGGGTTATGTGGTGTTACTGCAACCCATTTTAGACATCTGCTCCTTAACTTTATAGGTCATTCATATGCAGACATTTATCAGACTTTAAAGGGTAAGCCTGGTGAAATTCTTTTTTTTTTGTTCCTTTTAACAAATCCCAAAAGAAAATGAAAAGCAAAACCAACATTCTAGCCAACACTTCCAAACTCCCATATCTGTGGCACTCAGCTTAGAGTCTGTTTGTTCCTTTTCCTTTTGAACATGTCAGCTTTTTAAAGGAGGGGGCGGAGGGCACAGATACAGAGTTTTGTCATTCAGAAATAGTCAGTATTTGTGTCACTGTAGTTTTTAGCAAAGGTTACTCAACCAGGAGTGTATTTGTTGGGGACTATTTTCAGCGGCGCATTAATACACATTTGGTACACTATTGACTTTTCAAGGCAGCAGGAGGGTCTCATGTGGGATTGAGCAAAAATCATCTTCAGCACACATACTCATCTCAGTGAAGGTAACCATCACCCAGTACAATGGTGTGGCTCAGTGACATGTTTTGTGCCGCATCAGGCTTTGATCACACAGACAGCACTTGGATCAGTTTGATTTAGTTGTGGCTTTTCATGGGATTCTTTCAGAATAATAAAACATAACTTGGAAAATGCTTGTATTAGCTGCATTTTACTGGAATATTAAAGAAAATCTATCATCACTAAACAAAAAAGGTAAAACTGAACTTGCATCTTGACTACCTATAATTGCATGGCAGGTTTTAAAATACAAATTAACCCAAAGCAACCTGAAACAGATCGGAAAACCCACTATGATGATTGACATGTCTGTCTTAAGGTACAAGCACACCAAATCTTCTGGTGTTAATCAGGTCTTGCTGTCTTCCACTGGTAATTACTTAGCGAGGACACATTGATTGGTGAGGTGTTAATCCAATCACAGTGCTGATACAGTGCTAGAGCATCTGGTCAAAACTATTAAAAAATGTTAATTAAATAGGTGTTGATTAGTGGGGGGGTTTTACTTTGCAATTTTGATGTGTTGACTATAGAATAATGTAGCACATTGTTAAAATTCAAAAGAGAATGAGAGCGCCATCCTGGAAAAGTGTACAAGCTCTTTGGCTGGAAATGCTCTCTGTCCATTTATGATGCATGAATCCAAGTGTACTACATGAGCAGTGATGAATACTGTATGGCATGAGTCAGGGGCAAGTCAGCTTTATGCATAAGAGAGAGCAGTCGCCTCTTAGTGACACTGAGTTATTGATTGGCTGGTTGAGGACAGGGGCTCATTATCCTCAGTGTTGCAGTGAGCTGTACGACAGACAGGCCTAGTGACTGACAGAGGTTTTTAAAGAGAATTATGTGGAGAGGGGAAAATGCTTTATTTGCTTTCTTGCTAAAGTTAGATTAAGATTGATACTCTCTCATATCTTGGTTAAAGATGCTACAGCTAGCAGCTGGTTAGCTTAGCAAAGCATAAAGACTGGAAAAGGGTGGGAAAAAAATCCACCTACCCATCAGGGAATGGGGAGTCGGTAGTTTTAAGCACACTGATGTTTGTTAGAGTGTTTGTTTTCTGTTAGTTTTGGTGTAATTAGGCATGTGATGATATACAAAACATCATGTTTGACAGCTATGTGTGTGTATCTGTGTGCTTGAAATACACGGCACTGCTCGTAATTGGTTGGATGGGTGTAGAGATTGCTGCTGCACAGACTCTGGCTCCAAGATGGCAACAGCTGTACCCAGGATAATTTGGCTTCATTTTTGTCCAGTGAGAGGCAGTGGACACATGTCGTCCATCTTTATATACAGTCTATGGTACTGCACAAGATATAATGTGTTATCAGTCAACTTCAGAGGTGCTGGTGGGCAGATTGTATTACAATAGACAAGCTGTAGACTAGCTGACTCCAGTTTTTATGCTCAGCTAAGCTTACCAGCTATCAACTGTTTTAACCCCACACTATGTGTTTAAATGAAGCTTTTCTAAAGTTAACCATTAAGACAGTTTTTGTTGTTGGTCAGTCCCAACACAGGTGCACATTCACACTAAAACACACTCAACCAATCCCTATCCAAGTCTTTACCACATGCTTGTGTCTCAGAGTCTATAGAGAGGGATCTGTCCGACTGCCCGGCCAGGGATAAGGCTAGCGACGACTTGCCAACGCCATTCTGTCCCAGTAGCACTATCCTCAATGCCCCTCCATGGCTGTGGTAAGCTGACTGGGCGGCTGCTGATTGGCTGAAGGATTCATCCCGAGGCACCGCTGTGTCACTGATAGGCAACGTGGCAGGCTCCTCAATGCCTGGGATCCAGTCGCATTCGTCAGACACGGCCTCTTCCCTTCGCAGCTGATGTTTGAGAGGCAGGGGTGTGCTGCCACGCCGGAGGGGGGGCGCCGTGGTGAGAAACATACTGTACTAGAATGAAATTGAGAGAGATAAAACAAAAGGACACGTGTAAGTGTAGAAAGGAGCCACTGGGCAACAACATATGGTGTTGTTGCCAACTTAAAAATAGTCCAAGAGGTACAAACAGGCTGCAGATGTACCTGTAACACTGTCTGTGTTGGTAAATGCTATCACTGAAGAATGGGGGAAGGGTGTTTCCACTGTGTGCGTATGTGTGTAAAGAGGAGGTAGGTGATAAAAGTGGAGGTGAGTCAGATAAGTGGCAGAGTGAAAGAAGGATCCTGATGAAGAAGCAGAGCATGTCAAAGGGAAACCTACGAGAGGAGGAGGGAGAGGGGTGGGGTGGGGTGGCGGTCTGCTGAAAGAATGACAGAAGATAAGAGGATGCTAAAAGACAGCAGGTTGATATGGACACACACAGAGAGAGGAGAGAGACAGAAAGAGGAAGAGGGGCACGGAGAAAGGAACACACAAGGGAGGGACAGAGCAGAGGAGGCTGCAGCTGTGTATAATAAGGGGATAAGTGCTCTATAAGGTGGCTCTGTATTGTACACTGTGTACATAGTAACCCCTGCATGAATTCACACGTAAATGGGTCAGAAACATAAAGTCTTGAGCTCCACCATCCCCTAGCTATTTCGATAAAGGAAAGCTGTCAGCAGTTTTCTCCTTAACAATAGTTTGGGTTAGAAAAGTGTATGTGTTGGATAAGTATGTTCATGCATGTGCATAATAGTGTGTGTGTGTTTCCAGCCACAGCAGGTCAACCATAGATGACCCTCATCAATATTAAAACAGCAATTAATCTAGCTCCAGCAGCATCCCTGGGCTTCTGTGGCCCAGCGTCTGCTTGTGGCAAAGCTAAGTACAGTATTGGCGCTTAATTAAAGGGTATTGACACAATAACAGGAACACATTAGAATATAATGTGATCCAATTCTGCATCACCACAGAGGAAAGTCTCACAAACTACTACGAGCCAAGTCAACACCTCTCTGACACAGTGTCAACAAAAGCTAGAGATTATGAGCTTCACAAAGTTAGAGCTTATTTTAAGGATGTTGTACTGAATTGCATTAAATTATTACTTTGTACAGGTGTACCTAATAAACAGATTACTTTAGCGGCATGGCATGCTTTTGGTTTGTCGTTATAACATCTTTTAAACATTGTATAATTATGTTAGTATAGCATTAGTGCTGTTACTGTAATATGTATGCAGTAGCATGTAGTTTGCTGTGTAGAGCAGTACAGTACATTGCAGTATGAGATAGTGGAGTCGGGTACAGTAAATTTAACTTAAATATGTATAGTGTAGTGTAGTTTAGTACAGTAAAGTATTGTGTAATGTAGGATAGTATTGTGTAGTGAAATAAAGTATTGTATGGTACAGTATTAGTGTTGCATAGAATGTGATGCACTGGAATATACTGTGGTGTAATGTGGTGTAGAATTGTACTGTAAAGTGTAGTGTAGTAGTATAGTACAGTACATTGTTGCTTAATAGACTGTAAATAGTATACTGTATATACTGTAATATATTGTAAAGTGTAGCATTGTGTAATATATTGTTGTATAGTGTAGTATAGTATTGTGTAATATGGTAGAATATTGTATAATGTGGTGTAGTGTTGTATAGACAGTGTTGTGTGTGTGATGTACTGCAATATATAGTGTAGTACAGTATAGTAATATAATATGATATAATATATAATATAATAATGTAATATATGTAATATGTAATATAGTATTGTGTAGTGAAATGTGATATTGTTTGGTACAGTATAGTATTGTTCAGAATGTGATGTACTGGAATACAGTATAGTGTATGTTAGTGCAGTATTGCACTGTATAGTATAGTATAGTATAGTATTCTATTGTAATATGATATATTGTCGGCGAATATATTGTATGGTGTTGTACTGTGATATATTGATATATTGTTGTATAGTGTAATAGAGCATAGTTTAATGCAGTTGAAAATAGCATTATGTTGTGTTGTGTACAGTGTTGTGTACTTGATGTACTGCAATATATAGTGTATGGATGTGTATAGTATTATTGTAGGACTTTATAATGTAGAGTAGCATAGTATAGTACGGTAGTTAGTAGAATGCAGTATAGTGTAGTGTTGTATAATATAGTAAAGTATTGTATAGTTTATAGTATGATAAAGTATTGTTTAGGAAAATATAGTACTGCATGTATGGTACAGTTTAGTGCTGTGCTATACTACACTGTGGCATAATATAGTGTAGTGCGTAATGTATTATTGTATAATATAGTACAGTATACTATACTATAAGAAAGTATATTTTAGTAGCCTACAGTAATGTAGTACTGTAGAATACATTATGGTGCAATGTTGTATAGTATAGTATAGTATAGTATAGTATAGTATAGTATAGTAAGGTAGACAATAGTGTAATGTGTGTGATGTGCAGTAATATAGTATGGTGTGGTTATGTGTATTGTATAACATAGTACAGTACAGTATTATTATGGTACTCTACAGTATTATAATTACTTTTTCATCCAGTTGAGGTGTGGCAGTTTGTGACACAGCTATGTAGCTGCTTACACACACAGACTGTCACACAGACACCCATACATCATTCACGCAGGCTCACTCGGTAGCTCAATTAGGTTAATTGAACGAGCTAATCAATTAAACATGGCCTTTATTGTCAGGGGCGCTCAGGGGAGCTGTACATGCAGAGACAGGAAACTCTGACCGCGGGCTGAGGCAGTGTGTCAAGGGTTAATCTCCTCTCGCCAGGCTGTCGAGAAACTGGGGCAAACAACAGTGCACAATACAAAATTAATACTACAGGCAATGTTTTTATTCTTCCGTCGTTACAGCCCAATTACACCGTCTGCTGCCTCTTTACCAGCTGCAGCCTGGTTATATCTGCTGTACTCTGATTCTTTCAAACCACTTACTGTACTGCTCGTTATAATTCAATTAAGAGTATCTATGAAAGAATCTTAAATGGTCCACAAAGACAGAGGGACGAATGAAAGAGGAACTGATACCCATTACAAAAACACCGCACCACAGCAAATCAATGAACCACCTTATAACTAAGACAGAAAATACAACATATAACCTAGTGCGTAAAAATACTACTAGACTCGCAAATGTTACTGTAAGTCACTGCTGAGTGGCACAGACGCGCTGGAAGTCTCTGTAATAATATTTAAAAAATCATATCCTCTGAGTCAAGATGAAAAAAGCTCCAAATTCTTAACTCCACACAGAGATGGTGTGACAGGGAGAAAGTATGCTGCATGAAAACAATGATTCCATCTCGTGCTATTCTGAAAAATGGGCTACACACTTGAGTGTGTGTGTGTGCCTACCTGGTGTGTGCGCGTGTAGTCTAGGCTATTGTGCAGAGCGCACGAGGTGGGTTTAAGGAAGGTAGCAAATACATGTCGCCTTACCTGGTCAGCCATGGTTATCAATAAGTCTTCTATTTAAGGAACAAGCGCTGGAGTTGCAACCGCCTCTGCCGCCCGGTTCAAGTCATCTGTGCTGGGTGCAGACCCGGCATCACATTCACAGCGGCGGTAACAGACGGCGCACAAAAGAGACGCGCCACATTTCATTTAACGTGATATTATTCTTTCCATCCGGCGCGTAAAATCCTCCTCTGGTGACTTGAAAGGAGAGGTGCGGCGCATGGAAAGCTGGGGTAGGTAGTAGTAGAATGGAGGGGTGGGGGGGACAAAGAGGCTACACCTGCGTCTCCGTTTGGAAGAAGAAGCGAGTTCTTATGGGAAGAAGACAGAGAGCCATCGGCACAACAACACATCCCCTTGTGTCCTTTTGGAGTCAACGGCCAGCAGCGACTGCGCGTCCCTCCCCACCTCCAGTTAATACCTGCATCTCTCTCTCTCTCTCCCTCCCTCCCTCCCTCCCTCCTGCAAAGTGTGTATTGAGGGGGTGGAGGGGTGGGGGGTGTCCTTGAGTGAGTGCTCACTGATCTTCCAGTGGGTTTGGGTGGAGGTGGAGGGATGGACGATGAGGGTGAAGCAGTGCCCCACGCTGCCTTCACCCAGTGTAAACATCAGCTCAGGTGCACAGTTTCCCTCAAATATGGGTTTTGGTCAAACACCGGTCTGTGCTTCTCCCGGTGTGTTTCCTCCAGGCTTCACGGCCGACAATCAGCATTTGTCGCTGTGAGGTGAAGTGGCCGCCAGAGGGAGGCAGAGGGACGCCTCTTGGAGAAGGTACCAGTGGATGTTTATACAGAGAAATGAGGTTATATTGTGCTCCCCCACTACCTTAAATGACCAGAATAAGTTTTCAGTAAGGATTTAAAGGGTCACAGTTTACACACGCAGTGCTGTTTACTTACTTAAAACAGTTGTATAATGTCTATTTTGGGACTTGAGGAGCTGGAGTATGAAAAAAACCCTGATTATGTCATCAGTTTAGGTTATATTGCATTCGGCTTGAGCTTTAAGATTTTTAAAGGAACAGTGAGTAAGATTTTGGGGGATATAGCGGCACCCAGTGGTGAGGATTGCACATTGCGACCTGCTGAAACTTTTCCTGGTTAGAATTCCTTCAGTGCTCATTGTTCAGGAGGTTTTTACCAGGAGCGGAATTATCCGTAGAGGTCTCCTTCCCCAAAACAAATGGACCAGGTGATTTAAACTGGTAAAAACACTGAATAAAATACTTTCACCCTAAAAAAACTCTCATCATTTTCTAACTGCATCGGCTGACATAAAAACCCATATGGCCCCATCTAGAGTCAGTGTTTGGTTTGTATGTTTGGAGCAACTGCAGAAACATGGTGATCTCCGTAGACAAGGACCCGCTCCTTATTTAGCGATGTTATGTTCTGCCATAATACTCTAAATCCTACACAGTGGACCTTTAATGCCCAGCTCAGACCAAAGATTTGCAACAAGATGAGTTGAAACAGGCAACTACTTGCACTGCGCCATTCTGCACCGTTCTAAAAACCTGCGGGTTCACACCAATGCAGCAGATGAGACGATGTATCATCTCTATGCAACAACTGTCTGTACTTCGGTTCTGATTTCCAGCCTTTCAGGCTTATTTTGTGGCTGAATATAATTTGTAGCTTCTTAAAATATGAATGAGGATAGTGATAGTGAGATATTGGCTACAATTGCAATTGTAGTAGTGATGAAATGGGGAAAAACATAAAACAACCATCATCCATCCATCCATTTTCTAACCGTTTATCCTCTCCAGGGGGCCTATCCCAGCTGACACTGGGCAAGAGGTGGGGTACACTGGGGTACGTTAACATGTAGCTAAATGAGACTATGAAACATCATCACACCAAACATGGCTTTGCAGCCTCATTGTGGTGGTGACGTTTAAGTCATGTGACCACGCTGTAGTTTGTGTATAGCCTTTACTTCTGTCGATCGTATTTAGGCTTCAAAAATCATAAAAGTGGTGCTCATTTGTGAAAGTTATCTCGCTGAAAATGCACAGGTATCAAAAACTTTTGTTTGCCACAGAATTTATTTTCTGCAATAATCCAAAATCCAGTGGAAAAATCCCATCGCCTTTTTGTTGAGAAAACCTTGCAGCACTCTGTACACCCATCCATACCATGAATTATTACGGATCCCACTGCCTGCTGTGATTAGCTTGTACTTGTCACGTTGATGCGTCAAGGTCGGAAGCGGTCAGAGGTTAGGGCAAAGAGGTCATCTCAGATGTTCTCTGAGATTAAAGTAGTAAATTTAAAAGAACCACAAATGTACTACCAGAAAGTCAGGTGATGTCGTATCAAGAGGGACACAGTCCATGGAGGCGGGGAGTGGGTCAAACACAGGACTTTTACAAGAAGACTAGAGTTCAAGTCCTGTGTGACTCAGTCGTGGCTTATAATTTTTAGACTTATACACATATTTAAAAATGATTACGCACTGGGGCGTCCTGACAGCAGAATGGTTAAAAAGCGTACCTCTGGCTTGTTTCCAGTTGGTCAATCTCAATTTCAATTTCTCTCTCTCTCCCTCACATTTCCTGTCTGCCTGTCAAATGAAGTCAAAATGGCCCAAAAAAGAAAACTGTGAATGAAAATGCTTAGCTGTTAACCCTAGCTTTCAAAACAACCCTCAAATTATAAAGGCATTAAAGACCATTAGAAGTTAATGAACATCATGTGATTTTTACACACTTTTACACAGACTTGGGTTGTATGATATTTATGTGTGCTCTTTATTTTGTTTGTTCTTTAAAAGAATGTTGATGACAGACAGTGTTAGGTCACTGTAAGACGGTGCAAGCTGTGTGTCCAGTGGCTTGTTTAGAATCATACACTCTGTGATCACAGTTTCACAAGCACTTTGCAGGAAACAGTGTTTCTGAGTGACCTGATGATTTCTGCCACTCAGCTATCACGTCCATCACAAGTGCTGCCAATGTTACACCCATGTGACTGTGTGTATTAGCTAACTGGCACTCTCAGTGGAAAATTCATTGGTTCACTTCATTTACAAACCCCCTCTTGGGCTGACAGCATCTCAGCCCTAGATTAAATCTGTCAAATATGTGGGAAATAAAATCAGCTTCCCACAAACACATCAAGTCACATTCTGTCGAAGAGTTTAAACCTTATTTGGTCATATCTCATTACAGTTTACTGCTCGCAGTGACTGGACTCTGAAATTGGGAAAATAATTATCTTTCCCTTCATGTTTTTGAGAGTTATACTGTATATTGCAGACTGATTGGCACATATGAAAAAGGTTCTTAGAATATGCAAAAGCTTTTTTATCAATGAAGCATGTTTGCTACGATTGCTTTTAGCTATGTCCTTGTTGTCGATGGTGGTGCTTTTTTAATGTTGTTAGTCTCTGAGCCAAGGTTAGCACTAAAAATGCTTTCTGTTGCCTTCTGCAAAGTCTTATCCTTTTTGTCTTATATCCCTTTTTCATGGTCTGTCATTCCTCCAAATGCATGTTGCTAAACCTATTGTTAGTCATTGGCTTACTGGGTTAAAGACACAGTATATCATAGACATTGGTGTCCTATCCCAGTGCCACGTAAGTTGACCTGACTAATGATGGGGAGTAGAATGCTCACATCCACCATCTTTACTATGAAACTAATCCAGCATGAATGAGCTTGCTCTACTTCCTCCCCAACTTACAGAACAAGCCTGGGGCAGTAAGCTATGTTAAGAGGCATATTTCCCTGTCTTAGACTTTTTTTATGAAGACTTTCAATGTGTTGCAGTGTGAATATTTAATGTCCTTGTAGGGTAATGCCTTCTATAGGCAGTATCCTGAATCGATAAATCAATAAATTAAATCAATCGATTGGTTAAGAGCAACCTTTGCTGACCATATGTGTTTGCTCAAGGTCTTCTTTTATAGAACTCACTGTGCCAAGACAAATGGTGCCCTATATGATCACATGAGTGAGGAAGCTAACTTGAAGTGTGCTTTGAGACATTTGCATACTTAAACACAAGGAGACCAAACAGCCTTCGGCAGTAATTAGCCAGTTAGCATGTTAAACATTCCAGACAAGTGCAAGAAGAACTACCCTTTTTCCACTGCTGAAGAGCATAACTTTGTTTTATGATGTTCAAGCACAAGTATTATCAACACTTTCATCAGCTCAAGGTAAATACAAATAAAAACTCTCAAAACTAGAATTACTGACTTGTGATTCTATGCCTCTGCAAATAAGTCAAGTTGCGGTTACTTCTATGTCTGCTCATATATAGCCGTGACAGCTGACTGTGTTTCAAATATGGATGTTACTGCAAAGAAACTACATATTTAAAACATGAAAGCTTCACACACATCTTCAACTCAGCAGGACAGAAGAGCTATACAATCATTCCAGTTTCAAGGTGGACACCAAAGGCTAGTGTCACCAATTCAGTGCCTGACCAAATGTCTCCCCTTCAGATTCTGAGTTATGGCATTGAGTAATAGCAAGAAAAGTGTTGTGCGGGACATTATTTCACAGTGAAGATGACCTTTGACATTCCAGACAAGTGCAAAATTTGAGGAAATTCCCTCAAGGCCCTCTTGAGAACAGGTCCACGAGAATGAGACTGATGTGAGGTCACACTGGCCTTGACCTTTAACCACCAAAATCTAGTCAATTCATCCTTGAGTTCAAGTGGCAGTTTGTGCAAAATTTGAAGAAATTCCCTCGAAGCATTTTTGAGAAATCATGCTCACAAGAATGGGACGGATGGGTGGATGGACAGATGGACAACCCGAAAACATAATGCCTCCAGCCAGAGCTGTGGCACTGAAACATAAAATCGTAATCATAATAATTGATTACATTACATTACATTACATTTCGCATAAGCTAGATGCTGTGTATTGAAAATCTGTGATTTTGTCACTTGCGATGGTTAATTTAAGCATTATCTTGTGACAAAGATGCCTGCGAGATTCACAACGAGTTCACCTGCTGTTCGCATGTTCATGAAGGACTGGAAGTACTCCAGACATTAATAAATAACGTGCTTGCTGTCAGGTGTTGCTGTCAGATATTGCAGATGCCAGTGGAGCTGAGGTTGGCACTGGTTACCATGGTTTCGTGTCTCCAACCGGCAAGGAGGCTCTCAGGAAGTGACGTAATAATTACAGCTTAGTGCATCTGAAAAGATACATACAGTTTTGTCTCCAAGAAAAGAACATGAAATTATCATGAATCAGGTGTTGTAACTCCTTTTAACCAAAGCCACATTTGATCATCAAAAACTAGCAAAATAAAGGAAACACATTGCTAATTATTATTATTATGTTTTTATTTGTTTTAAGCAAAGTGAAACTGCTTCCTGAAAAAGACCAGATCAGAAAGATGCATCCACACAGATGAATATTAAACATGCATTCTTAAAATTTAGGAAAGGAGGCATATGAATAAACATTGTGTTCCTGCTTATTTCTAACTTACTAATTCAGTAGCAAGCCTATTGCTGAGAGCAACAGTGTCATGCTGTGTGAACATTCTGGCCTTGCTAAAGGCTTATTTGTAAATCACTACTCTTGCACAGCTCAGTGTATTAAACAGATCCTACCTTTGGGATTTAAATAGTGTTCAATGACAGTGAATGTCCTGACATCATCTTAAGGCTAGGAAGTGTTCATTCTTGCTGTCACACCACAAAGAATCAATAAATGCTGATCTAGATGATGAAGAGCCCCCTCAGTTACAATAACCATCTCCTGAATGCTTTGCAGTCCATTTTGCCCACCACTGCTCTTTCCTGGCTGATCTCACCGTGTTTTCAAAAACCACAACAAGCCTCCAGACACGTGAAGGGCTCTGTAAACACACTGAATGGAAATGGGAAGGATCCTCTCAATGGGCCTGCTGAGCATGACTTATATTTTAAGCTTTCACTAATCTGCAGACTTAATTAAGTCTCATCAGGACATCAGAGCTCACTGTGTGAGAGGATCACAGTGCAGACAGATGACAGAGATAAATGCTGTCATTAGCCACCAAGACGGTATCAGCGAAAAACTGCCTGCTCGTTCCCACAGGAAACACTTCAGTCCGTCATTAGAATGTGCAGAGGTGCAGTCTGGGATATGTCAGGGGGTCAAGAGGTAACTGAGGTACAATTTATGGGCTGTCAATAACATCCCAGTACTAAGGCAAGGTCGGAGATTGAGTTATGCATTTGTCATGGTCACATGCCTGTAATCCACAGATCACAGTAATGACACAACTGGAGGTGAATTACTTTGGGCCATCCAGTGACATAAAACTGTTGTAAATGAAGGATGACTGCTGTGAGCATTTGTAAATTGACTGTGTACATGTGTAGTTGTCCTGGACAACTATTACTTACATACAGTAGGTCAGGGCTGCTGCAGGACAATTGGGTGTCAGTGTAAGAGCTCTGTTGTGCCAATTTAAACATATAAAATATCGACCAACTACTGCAGTGCACATCAAAGCATTGTGCAAATATACATGTGTATTTTTTTTATTACCACCATACTGTTGTGGGATATAAACCATCAGTTTATTTAATTAATTCTGTAATAGTTTGGCACTGGAAATGAAAACACAAATGCTAACATTAGCTTGCTTGCTGGCTAACAGTGGCACATTTTATCATCAGGCATTGACATGACATGCGTTGTGGTGTAAGCTATAATAAAAGCTAAAATAAAATATAGTGTAGTACAGCACAGGCAGTGCAGTTGCACTGGGGCCACTGGGGTCAAGGGGCCCGATTGCTACCTGGAAATATGCCCGTGTTCAAAGAAGAACTCACGCTAAATCAAAAATGGTGTAATTTTCTATATATGCCCTCAAAAAGGCGAACCCATGTCCATCATAGTTTTCTGTCTTTGTAAAATAGTATCAGTCTATCAGAAATTATATGTTTATTCAACATAAACTATAAAAAAAACCAATTACTTATTATTTTCTTTTGTAGTTTTTGTAATATACAGATGCAATGATGATTGCTGGGTAACATGTACTGTATGTTGATGTCCAATATCAAGTCTCTTTTTAATCATGTAACAAGATGATACAGTAGTTTCAAACAGATAATTTCGGTGCACAATCTCTCAAGACTGACAAGCTGGGCACATCTGCAAGCTCATTTAACATAAAAGTGGCAGTAAGACATACTGTTGGTAAATATATATATGCCTAAAACTACCTTACACGACTGGTGGGCATAGTTACTTTTGGTGTTTATGCATATCAAATTCTCATCTTCACTGTGGAAGATGCTTTACAAGTAGATCAGCTTTATAAAGCCAGCCAGTATCAGCCATGAACAAATAAAGATATAGAAACGTGCCATTAAAGCACGTTTATTTTCAATACAATAAATAAATAAGTCAAACAAGTGAGCAAGCAAGCAGATAAGCAAGCATATATTTTAGCAAGTGACAATGTTTCATCAAATGTTGGTGATAATGCTCCGCCCAGTTAAATTCAGCAAGCAGAAGAACAGCTGTCAAATTTTAGTCATTTCTATTAAGTGCGTAAAAAACATAGTAGCCAAGCAGTGAAAATGCAATTTCTTAGTCTGTCATGTGATACTCTTTGGTTCAAAGAAATTTTCCAATAGACTTAGATTGGAAAAGAGATATCTGTGAGTTGGTGATTACATTTTCTTGAGCTTCACAGTCTCCGCAAAATGAATCCTTTTGGTCCAGTAAGTTTTGAAGAACTGCACAATTAAGTCATTTTATCCCGATTTAAGTTAGCGGAGCAGTAAACTAAAGTATCCGGCAGGGCTGGCAGAAGTCTCAGGTTCTTTGCACTATGGGCTCAATGATGTGGAAGCAGTGATAATTTTTATAATTAATATTTTATTGTATTTATTTATTAATTCATTCAAAACTGCAATATAGAGCCAGGCTTGCTATTACCCACTGCTTCCAGTTTCCATGCTAAGCTACGCTAACCAGCTGCTCATCGTCTTTCAGTAAGCAACCAAACAAGCGTGTGTGTGTGTGTGTGTGTGTGTGTGTGTGTGCGCGTGTGTGTGTGTGTGTTACGGATTTAAAATTTAAGCAATTTCCTCATAACTACAAAACAAACCCATTATATATTATTTCAGGGCGGCTCAAGTGATTCCAACCTCCCAATAAATTTAAATCACTGCTCCACATCTCTCAGCATGAAGAGCCTGACAACAAAAAAATCCAATTACTCGTCCTCAGCCAATTTGTCAAACAAAGGGAGAACATGACATACCCTTTACATTGTGATATTAAACCTCTCCGGATGCAGATGGGCTCCACTTGTTAACAAGTCATTTTCCCATGCAGTCCTCTTCTGATGTGATCCTTTGTGTCAAATCCCTATTTAATAAGCACCTCTCCGCATTCAAGCTCAGAGCAAGGCAGCTTCTATTAAAGCTTCTCTTAAGTCAAAGAGGCCTTTTTTTCACAAGGTTATTGAGATGACATTGAATTTAGCTATTGCTACCAAGAGCTTTCCAGTGAGGCAGGCATGGCACAATTTATCCCCAGTGTTTTTGTTCTGACAGACAGCTTAGTAATAGGGTTACAGGGTTGTATTGCTTGTGGTAATCTACTAGATGCAATGTAATGACATCCTGCGGAGAATCCTTGAATCAACTAAAACTCGTTTCATTCTGCACACATGCTATATGTCATACTTATCAGATGCTTTTTTATTGCAGTGAAGGGACAGATGTTTAAAAGCTCCATGGGGACCTTGATTTACGTTTGTTCGGATGGTTTATGTCAATCAATGTGTGCTCGGCGGACGTCCTTCAGTCCCCGCAAAAGGCTGTTAAGATTGCAGGTTTAGTCCCACGTGGGAGACGTCTCTTTAAGTTCAGTGACCTGGATTTGTAAATGGTGATGTGTGCTTTGATATAAACAGAAAGTCCTTTGTAATTTTGTTACAAAATTTTCTCTTCAATTGTTTTAAATCGGAGGCTCTCCTCCTCTGGAAGCCTGCCTGGACAGTAAGTTGCTTAGTGACTCTGGCATTGTGATGAGGAGTATAAACCTTGTGTTTTTATGACACATAATGCATTCTGTTTATGATGCACTGTCAACAGTCTGAGAGGCTGTTGCCAAGAGCCTTTTATACATTTACTGTAATGTTGCAAAAGCAAAGATGTGGCTATGGCCACATAAGCATCTAAACAAACACAAAGCATATAAAACGTGTTGTGACTCATGGGTTTGGATGTGCAGTGTTTCTTGTGATGGGACTTCTGAGTAGTATCATGCGGACATGTGAGTGAGCACAGCTGTGTGTGCACTCACTCTACTGAGTCAGTCTGTGTGTCAGAGTTTGGTGAGTAAGCGAGTGTGCAGGAGGCTGAGGGTGTGGCAGGCGTGGAGGAGGAGCAGGAGCAATTCGCCAGCGCTGCACAGGGCTTTTTCCCAGGTGCTTATGAAAGAAGGAAGGCAGCAGAGCTCTGAGCTGACGCACAGCCGGACGTGACAACAGGAAGTAGAGTGGCGGGTTCCAGCATGGTGCCAGACACACCAAAAAAATGGCCGTCAGGGACGCCACCTCCCACAGCAAGGACACCCTTGTCTCTGTTTCCTCACTTGGCGCAGGAGAGGTGGTTGACAAATATGATGTAGTTGAAGAGAGCCTACGCCCATAGCCGCTTATGGGGGAAGCTGCAGAGCTAACATATGGAGACATAACATTAACAAACTCAAGTGCATAATATGGCAACCAGCTAATTGCAAAAACCAGCGTTGAACCAATCAGCAGAGCGGTAGCTTTCTTGTTGCGCCTGTCGGCGGCCAGAGTGCCCCTGCAGCCATGGAGGTGAGAGATGATGAGGCCACAGTTGACAGCAATACAGAGGAGGGGGGCCACATAATAAACCAGGAAAGCAGGAACCAGGAAGGACAGCCACTCGTCTCGGCCCACTGCCCACGTGCAACCCCCATCAAAGTTGATGTAGGTGACCTTGGGTAATGCCATGGTTACTGAGACCAGCCAAATGGCCACAACAGTGCATAACCTGTAGAAGAGGAGGACAGGATTTAAGTGCATTTGTTGTGAAGGAAGATCATGTATATGCTGGGTCATTTATATACGCCAAGAATACATAGACCTGGGTCTGATGGGAACGATAGTGACTGTTTGATATCATGTGATTAACCAACAATTAGTTATAACATGGATCTATACGTCTGCACTGACCTGCGATGTGTAGGATCAGTCATCGTTTTGCTTTTTGTTGGTTTATTTTATCTTACCCCCCTTTTTACTGCTTCTGGGTTGTAAATTAAGCACCCGACTCTCATTATTCCTGTGCATACCAACAACTGAGATGATCTCTCGAGTTGTCATAATCACATCTCTATCTGTAGAATCTTCAGAGGACCAGTTTGTATTATTTAGGGGGGTGTATTGGCAGAAATGGAATATAATATAATATAATATAATAAGTATGTTTTATTCATAATCACCTAAAAATAGGAATTGTTGTGTTTTCATTCCTTTAGAATGAGCTTTTTATATCTACATAGGGAGAGGGTCCTCATCCATGGAGTCCGCCATGTTGCACCATCAGGTTTTTACAGTAGCCCAGAATGGATAAACAAAGCACTGACTCTAGACATGTCATTTTTGTTGTTTGGTCAGCATACGTAGTTAGCAGCCCTTCTGCGACTATCCAAACAGCACTGGAGGAACATTTATATTTAATGTGAAACTACTTTGTTTAGTGTTTCTACTGTTTTTAATCATCTGGTCAGTTTGTCTTTGTCAGACCTCTGCTGGCACCCCATCTGCTGCGAGCCAAACGGTGTCGGAGAAACACTGATTTGTAACGTGAAACTGCTTTTTCTAGTATTTTTACCGGTGTTAATCACCTGAACCATTTGATTTGGAGAGGATGAGACCTCTGAGACTAATTTGGCTCATTATAAAACTGCCTGAACAATTCACACTGAATAAATACTAACTGGGATTTCAGGTTTGGCACATGGGAGAAGTTTCAGCTGGTTGCAATCTGCAAGTTGTCATTAAATCCTACACACTACTCCGTCAAAGCCATTATGTGTACAATTAAAAACCTTTAATAAAAAAATAAAAAATACAAAAAAATCTGAAAACAGCTGGGTACTGCAGTTTAATACACACCTCACTCAAGATGAAATAAATACTACATTTGCTGACAACTATTTTTTGCTGTGGGTTAATACCAAGTCCCCAGGAACAGCACCAAGCACCAAGGAACAGTGCCTCCCTGCTCGAAGCCAATTTTATATAGTGGCAAAACATGGAATTACAACTTCGGACGGGGTCCGTCACGTGATGCCATGGGGCCCAAAAAGACTTTTTCTCTTAGACTTATACTGTGAAAGAGACGTCAGTAAATGAATCAATATAATGAAACCCCGACGAAAAGATTCATTTCAGTATTGGGATTTGATCCATTTGGTCCGATAACATTTCAAAAGTTTAGAAGAGGCACATGATTCAGTCATTTCTAACCCCATCTAAGTTAGCAGAGGGCAAAGCAGGAAGTTAGCTGCTTGGCCACTGTAAATCTCAAGTGCGCTAGCTCCATGGGCCCCGGCCAGAGGATATGGGTATTTTCATACCGTGGGAATCAAGCTTTTTCAGCTTCATGCACCACTGAGCATCTTACGCAGGAATAAAAATGGGCCCGCCCCAAATGCTGTATCCAGTTTTGATTATACATCAATGGTTACTACAGACTACTTATTGGGGCTTTATGGGATTTGTTGACAATAACAAAAATTCTGTTGAGACATACATACTCACACTTGTGTCAGGCTAGCAGGCGGTCTCGTCCGCGGCGCAACAATGCGATACCTCAGTACCGACAATGCCGCCAGGCTGAAGATCTCCACTCCCACTGTCACTGAAGTCATGAACCCCAAGAGGACACAGGTCCCACCGCCAAGCTGCCAGTCCTGGAAACTAGCGCTCAGAAGAACGCAGGGCAAGGTGAGCAGGGCACCCAGGTCCGCCAGGCTGAGGTTGAGGAGCAGGACGGAGCCCGGCTTGGAGCGACTGCGGGGGTTTTTCAGAAGCACCAGCCACAGCAGGAGGTGACCTCCAACCCCCACCAGAAGAGAGACCAGACTGACCATGGGCAGCACCACAGTGAAGGAGATGATGGTGTTGGTGGAGACGACGTTGAAAAGGAGGTTGACTATGGCGGGCATGGTAAAGGCGAGGCTCTAGCGGGTATGATAGTACAAGTTGTCACTAGGATGAAACTAGGATTGTGCAGATGGGGGAAAAAAAGAGAAGATGGTGCATAAGGATCTCAAACAATCAAATTTGAGTAATTGTACAGAATAGGATTGTGGATGAAAAGGGAAAAGCTAGATGAAGGGAATGAATGTGCTGAAGGTGATGCAGGGGTCAAGAGGAGAGAATGCAAGAAACAATGTGAAAAATTACAAATGAGATGAGACAGGAGCACTTGAGAGATGATGAGAAAGCAACAGAGTTATAGAGAAAATGGATATTTAGATGTGATGAGAATTACCAACCACTGTGAGAGCAAGACAGACAAAATTAGGGGTTTAGAGAGACACAGAGTGATAATAATTCTGAAAAATCATGTTGACAATCAACCATCTCCCATGTATTATTCATGCTTATAATAGCTGCAGCTCCATGGGTCCCAAATCACCTGCAATTCACAGCTCATCAGGCCCTCCCTGTGACAGACAAGCCTGATGATTCAAGCCCGACGGTCTAGTCCCCCTTTTCTTCTCCCTTAAGAGACTTCAGCAACAAGCACTCTGTGACATCAGCAAGTCGACTGCATCACGACACAAACAAGACAACTCACCTCGGCGAGCACATAGCACAGGCAGGCGCGCCACTCAGACAGAGGAAGGGAGCTTGTTTGTTCCCAGGGGGATAAACAACACACACACAGACTAGTTGTGCAGAGGAAGAAATGCAGTCTTTGGTTAAAGAGCAGGCAGTTGACCAGAGCGAAGCCCCGCAAGTAAACAAACCACTTATCCCTATATGTAAACAAGCCACTTATTTGCTGTTACAGAAATGACTTGGCTGCCTTTTCTGAATACCTGATTTGACGATGATGTCTGAGCAGTGTCCAACATTTGCCCTGAATATGCCCTAAATTTCAGCAGTGTGACGGACGGTTTTGTGAATCGATTCAAATACTCTTTGCTGCATCCCTTCGGAACATCCTGAACAAAACAAACCACAACACTTTGAAGATGGATTAAATTGAAGGCTCTGTGAAGCACCCTGGCAGTTGTCTACTGAGTCATGCAGGCATTTCAAATGTCTAGACTCATTCACGTTCAAGTTTCTTGACTGTTAGTAGTGGTGTTTTTTGATTTACAGAGGAGTTTCCTCAAAATTCTGCTCCATTTAAATCAAATATTAATTCATTATTCATTTATAGTTTAAAGGGTATTTTTCATATACATATATGTTGAATTGTATGCTCAAATTGCCAGTTTTTGCACACAGCTGACCTGCTGTGTTCTGATTAAAAAACAGCAATGCTATTTTAGCATGTGATAGGGTTAAAAGAGTTGCTAGTGTATCAGTTGAACTGTCTGTATGTGTGCCTATAATTAGTGTAAAATTACATAAGAGCTGACAGCAGGAGCCCTCTCAGTAATTTAAGAAATACAATAATGCTAATTAGTGAGCTTCAGCATTATTGGTTGGTGCTTTTCAGAGCCTGGCTACTGCAGCTGTTTCCCCCACCTTTCAGTCTTGCTGAGCTAGGCTAACTGAATCCTGACTCCAGCTCTGTACTTAATGCAATGACATACGAGGCTGATATTCATATTCACATCTCAGTCTCTGAAAGGTGCAAATAAGCATGTTTTCTGGAACTTCCTGTGGCTGCTTCACAATAATCAGTGTGTGTGTTTTGCCAGTTGAACACTTATAATGTGAAGCAGCAGTAGGATGTAACTTAACACAGCTCTGTCACAGTGTGAAGAGAGTAAACAGCACACTGTGAGACTGTTTTCCTGTGAATCCCATGGGTTTATGTAGCTATTTTAAAATACAGTTAGGCTGGTTATGCTTTAATCACAAGCTCGGTAGTTCGACCCATGACACTGAGCCCCAAGTTGCTCCCAGTGGGCAGCTCAGCCACCATCTGTGTATGAATCTGCGTATGAATGATTAAAAAAGAGGCAAATTGTCAAGTGTTTTGTCTGGTAAGGTAGAAAAGCGCTATATCAATGCAGTAAGAGTAGCAATAAAACTCCTCCGTTATAAATAAAAGTCCTGCATTAAAAACTCTTCTTTGGTAAAAGTACAAAAATGTACTTTAAGTATCAAAAGTAAAAGTCTTCATGCAGAACGTCTCTTTTCAGTGTTATAATATTATTGGATCATTCTAATATTAATGTGTTAATTTGTAAGTGGTACCTTAATGTAGTAGTTGGATGAGGTCAAACTAATTTGAACTATTTCATACTTCATTACTTTTGGGTAATTTAATCAGTAATGATGCACTGTTTGATGAACTGACCATATGAGTATCTTTCAATTTCAGGGATCTTAATCTAAGAAGTAGTAACTGCAGCTGTTACATTCAGTGCAGTGAAGTGAAACATTTAATATTTCTCTTTGAAATATGGTAAGGTAAAGGTATACAGTAAAGTACACGAACTTCAAAACTGTACTTAAGTACAGTACTTGAATAAATGTGCATAGTTACTTCCTGGTCCTGAATCTTTTATGAAAAGTGTCATTTTCCATAGATGTGCTTTTCAACCACTAATTGTGACACCAATGTAATTTCAAAATGCCAGAGTGTAGTGGTGGGATGCATCATTACTCCCACTTTTGTCAAACTCTGATCAAATGTGTCTGTGATACTGTGTGTGAGAGACAGATGGACAAACAAATGAACAAACGTTTGTTCATTCCATCATCCATCTGTCCCTTTCGTGCAGTATCTCACTCAAGCTTAACATCCCTGTCCAAATTTCATCTTTGGGGGTTGGGTGATTATGTGCGCTTTACACGCAAAGCTAGAAGGTCAGCGGGACAGCTCAGTTGGTGTTTTGAACAAAGACTCATCGCTAACTATTAACTGTCTATTTTAAATACAGGCCTTAAATGAGGGTGATTAGAGGGGACATAGCAGATTTGCAGCCTGTTTCCGGCTTCACTTCATTTTACTGCACACACCATAATAACACAGAAGCAGATGACAGAGCTTTATAATGTTTATATTTTTCTTGTCACTCTGGTTTTATTATACAGCTGCAACTGAATGAGGAGTGAAAAGCATTAGTCGTGGGAAAAGGCTGAAAAGGAAAGACATAACATGACAGATGAAGCGAGAAAGCCAAGAACACAGAAGTGATGAGAAGTACAGAGACATGAAGTGAGCAACACAAGGCTAAACCGATTGTGTTTAATTTTAGGCACATTGACCTCCAGCTGTTCTGATTTACTGATTTAGACGTTGTGACTGGCTCCAGGCTATTTTCAGTCCCATCACTCTCACTCCTCGGCCACAGTATGGATTTACATACATCTGTTGCATGAAAATCAATCAACCCAGGCTGTAGTTCTCAATGGAAAGTAGAGGGAAAAACCTGATTGATTTACCACACAGTTGAATTCAGAAATACAGATGGGTGACATATTAGAAACAAATCTGAATAGATGTGTGGAGGAAAGTGGATGCTTCTGTACAGGGCACTAGGGGTTCTTAATTGGTGTGATGGGCATACAGATATTATTAATCATTTACAGCCATCAGATCTTCACTTAACTGAGCAGCAAGGGGGTATTTTGGAGAGACATGCTAGACAGTGCTCTCACCATCATCAAACATAAGGGAAGCACTTTTGTGAGAATCTTTATTCCCCCAGTAAGGTTCCAGACCCTTGGTGAAACTATGACAGCTGTTGTGGATCAACACTGTACTAAAACAATGCTGGTTTTTAGCCATGCCAGTGTAAGTCTCAATAACTAAGGATTGCCATGGAAATTGGCATAGACATTCATGATCCCCAGATGATGAATCCTAATGACTTTGGTGATCATGCTGCGCCGATTTCTGTTTCCATTGTCAGTTTAGATGCACTCTGCCGCGCTAAGCTGTGCCGGAGATGGACCTTCTCCAGAGTAGGTCCAGGTGAGTGTCCATGTGCCATTGTGCATAGACACTCACCCTCTTGCGCAACCAAAACAAATCATTCAGTGCGCTATGCAAGTACAGATTTCAACCAGCAGCAGAAACGAAAGGCGAATCTTACCAGTTGTGGGTTGGACGGGGGTCACAGACGCCGTATTCCTGTCAAATACGCAGCAAGATAAGGCTTACCAGCAACGGTGAAGTCTGGCTCCAGGTCCAATAATTTCCTCTTTGTTGATTTCATGACTGCACAGGTATGTGGCGTGTCAGAGGAGAAACGAGCCGTTCACACTTCTCTCTTTGTGGCAGGTAACGGCCCACAAACCTCACCACACTTTAGGGACTGTTCTTTACTTGTCAGGGGAGGAGGGTGGCTGGTTGATTTTTATTTTATTTATTTATTTTATTTTGATCCCCCCTATATTAATCACTTATTGATGCTGTTTTTGAAGTATGAATAAGTCAATAAGTAATTTATTCCATTGAAATATCATTGATGTATTATAGAAAAGTGATTTATCTTTTTATAAATGACAAAAGGCACATCTGCCTCATTTTTGTTGTGGTATCGTGATACCACTCAGAACCATGATACTTTCACTGGTATCGTACTTTCACTGGTATCAGGGGGGGGACTCCAAGGTGCCTCTTGCCTAGGGCCCCCAGAGTGTCTTGAAACAGCCCTGCTGACAGGTAAGCTTCTTTTAACTGCCCTGCTGTGGAAAAGCACATGCAACCAAAATAACGAGGGACTTAAGCCGTGGAATAGCCATCGCTTTAAAACATCATCACTCAAGACATGTCATCTGCAGTGAAAGACACACCTTCAAGACGGTAGCCCTGCTGTCATTGAAATGCAAATATAGTTCAGCTACACTGGATAATGCAATAACTTGTAAGAGTAGTTGTGGGCACATCCACAAAGCTTAACTGGAGGAGATGCAGGGTATAAAGATCAATTAAATGCATTAGAAAAGTTGCACATTAGAGTTAGACCCAACCTTAGCCCTAATTGGAACATTTAAACCCAGCAGCCCCCAGTGTTTCTCAGGGATGTTAAATAACAAGATGACTAGTCACATCTTAATAACTTAAGCACATACGTGCCAGGGAATCCTAATCAAGAGTTAAATGACAGCCATTGATATGAATAAGTGCCAAAGTATAACTCAAAGATGTGTCACATTGTCATTAAATCAGTAGGTCACAAGAGGATCCACTGAAAAAAGCAAGAAAATACATGTTTCATCAAAACAGAGCAACACAAAGAGTCAAACCTCAAGTGGGTTCAAACAGAAGCCAGGAATTCTGCAGCAACTCTCTGACCCAGGTGTGGACAGAAGGTAAAAGATAAAAGCGAAATGCAGAGGTCTGAAATGCAGGCAGAGCCACAGGGAGATACAAAGAGGTTAGATATGTGCCTCACTTACTGTGAAGAGTAACCTGCTCAGGGGAAAAGCCCTCCGCTCACCATCAGCTGATGTGCTGTATAATAAGGGGAAAGAGAGGGCTCACACCTGCGTTCCTCCCTGTATCCCCTCCTCCTCTTGACTTCCCATGCTGTCCTCTGGCCACACCACACACACAAACGATGTGAAAGAGAGGGAGACTTTTTTCTCTCCATACTGTACGCACTTTGCTGGACACATACTTTGTGTACTTGAGATATATCAGTTCTGACCAGTTCAAAACCAGCTCTACTGGCATACGGTGTTTTCTGTTCGGATGTCCACATTGTTTTGGCCATGCAGTGTATCTTCAGTGTACAACTTTGGTGCTTAAGTCTAAACATCCCCCTCCCTTCTGTGGCTGGGTTACCTCAGTCAGCCTCTCCCCCTCTAGGTATTTGTTGTCGACAAAATATCTCACTCCCACTAAATCTAACACTGCCTCAGCTCCTCCAACACTGACCTCAATATCACTTTCCTTTTCACTCACACAAACTGACTCACACGCACCTCAACAGAAGAGCACGCAAACACATTGAAACACCTACGCGAGTGCAAGCACGCCTAGACACGCACACGCAGCTTTAATCTCCACTAATTGCTGGCAGTGGGTATTATGAGACTCACTTGTTCTCAGGGAAAACAAACAGGTATATATATGAGAGAGAGAGAGAGAGAGAGAGCGCAGAGGGAGGAATAGGGCTAGAGAGCATTAGGAGCCAGGCAGGCGCTGATGAGATGAGGAAGAAAGGAGGGAGGATGAATGACTGCTTTCACTGAGGCCTGCGTGGAAAGTGTCAAACCCGCCTCCTCAGATCGTAAAGATGGATGCAAAGTGAATAGAAGCCTTTTGTGAACCTGAGAGGAGAAACACAGCGACAGCTGCGTCGGTGGGAGATGTCTGAGTCGTGGAGAGTTCAGGGGGGAGCCAGAGGAATGCAAGAGTGTGGCGCTCTGTTGCGTCACATTCATTCTTTTAATGGAGGAATAAAGGTGTTAATCTGAGCTATGGCAGGAAAATGGAGGCAGTAAATTTTATGGGTTTACTTAGAGGTGCTGTTGCCTCTTAGATGATTTACAGCACAGTGGGGTTCAAAGCTGGACTCGGTTTGTCTGTGTTGTCATGGCAGTCTGATTGTCTTTGACAGTTTGATTTCTGAGATGGACCCTTATTTTATTTCTACTAAAGTGGTCACCTTCTATTTATTCTACTATTTTATACTGTAGACGACCATTTAACCAACACATCAAGACACTAATCACCAGATCTTTATAGCTCTATGGCTGACCAATGCTGCTGACTGGCATTTTAAAGTGACAGTTCACCCCAAAGTCAAAAATACATATTTTTCTTCTTATCTGTAGGAATCTATCCCTTTAGATTGCTTTTAGTGTGAGGCACCGTGTGTGATATCAGCTACTGAGATGTTTGCATGCTCCCTGCTTTAATGGAACTAGATGGCACTCGGCTTGTGGTGCTCACAGCGCCGAAAAAATACTTTTGAAAAACTCATCAGCAATGTCTCCTTCTAGAAAACATGACTCAAGATGATCCACAGACCTTGTTGTGACCAGTTTCATGTAGGAACTGTTTTCCTTCCACCAATGTCACGCTGTCACAAACACATGCCTCTCGTCCTTGAGTAGATGCACGCTTCCTTCTGCACAATGATATGGCTGGTGGATGTAGTTTGGTAGACAGAAAATAGTTCCTACATGAAACTGATCACAACAAGGTCTGTGGATTATCTTGAGTTACTAAATTGTGATTTCTAGAAAGAGACATTGCTGTTGAGTTTCGGTGTATTTATTTATTTAATTTTTTGGTGTTTTGAGCACCACAGGCCGAATGCCATCTAGCTCACTTATATTGGAGAGATGGCAGACATCTCTATGGCTTATAACTCCAACACAGTTTAAGTCATTCACCAAGCAAAATGCAGAATGTATGCAGGTTCCAGCTTTTTTGGTTGAACAAATCCAATCAAACCATTTGAAGATGGTACAAGATAATTCATGATTCATGCTCTTTTTTATTATCTTCTAGTATCTGAAAAATAAATGTAAAAGTTATTCAGAAGTGGGACAGAAGTTATTGTTAAAGTTTCTCAAGTCTCAACTGTATTTTGCATTTTTAACAAGTCACTATACCAAATGTAATGCTAATCTACATAGCAGCTGCAGTAGAGTGCAGTAACAGATAGTAGAATACATTTACATAAATGATTCACACATTAAAGTGCAAACAGAACTAACACAGTTTTTTTTTTTACTTTTGCTATTCCACTATCCACTATTTCCACCATTGGAGATAGTAACAGCAAAGAACGTTTACTGACACTCTTTGATAACTGGGGATAGCTCCCAATAGCTGCTGCGGAAAAACAAAGGCGCTTTCCTCCTTCTGTTTTGGTTGCACAATGATTGTTGCACACCCTTTGTGCTGAGAAACGAGCCTTCATTTTCCCAGCAGAGTGCACCCAGTGGCAGACAGAAATGCATAGTGAAAGTGAGGCTTGTAGAGAACTAGTCTTAATGCTGATGATGTCATAATTCTATAGCCATTACATTGTGCAATCAACATTTACTTCATGATGATAAGTTAAAAAAAAATGTGTCTATTTCCACTTTACAAAATGTATGTACATTATTTGCTATTTAAAGATATAGTAAAGTAGTTGCAACCCAACCTAATTGCATGAATAAATGCTGTATGTTCCTTCACACGAATATGTCACATTTGTATGTTATTATGTAGCAGATATGTTGAAACTTTACATTTCAAGAGCACAGGATTACATATAGCCATTAGATTATGGTTAGGAGATCATGATCTGCAATGCCTGCACAATCCCAGCTGGATATGCCTTACTGTCTCGCTAATAAACAACCAGTTTTGTAGGTTTTGAACAGTGGTCTGCCATTTCGCCCCATTGTCACAATGGTGGCGCAGACTCTGAACCGTGGATGTCACCTGAAAGTTGTATATGGCTCCTTTATTGACTGACAGGTTACACCTGTGCAAACTTTATCTGCTGGGAAGACCATACATTATGTTCAAAAGCTCCAGAACAGGCCAGTAAGTCGACCTCTCAACCTGTTTATGAGGGGTAAAACAATCTGAAAGGACAAAATATCCAGATGCATCTTGTATTACTGTGCCATCTGTTTTTGTTGACCTTGTACCCAAATGTGATAATAAAAGATATCATTTGTTATCTGCTTGCCATTGCCACTGCCCAAGTACATTGTCTAAATAAAGCCACTGGCAGCATTTATATGACAAACTCAGCTCCACTAACGCATAAAAAAACCCATCTCATTCTTGTCCACTTCCCCAAACCTTAATCAAGCTGCAGACTATCTCGCCTGACTTCAAGCTTATTTTCTCTTTTCCTCAGCACCAGTTGACACGAGAAAATTAAAAAGCAAAGCTGCCCAAGCGACAAAAGGAGAAAATTAAACTTTTGTTGTTTTCATCAAAAGAATCTGGAGCAGCCGGCGTTGTTGCTCACAAAATTAGCACTGCCTCCAAATGCCACCAACATCACAATAACAATCTGTAACTCGTGAAGGTTTAGCAGAGAGCCAGCCAGCCTTCTCATCCTAATACTTAAACCACAGTTTGATGAAGTAAACAAGGGCAGACTTAAGATTCAGAGGGTCTTTACATCAGGCCAACAAATAGTGCAGTAAGTCTCTTTACATGGCTCAGCCTTCAGCTGAGGTCCATTTTGGTCTGTAAGTTTTTAGAAAATCTGTAAACACATGATCAGTGAAAAGTGTTGATACAGTATGTCCACTAATATAACACTGGCATCATTATTTCCATATATGTCTTTTTCATCACAATAAAGAAAGTGATGAAAATGACGATGAAAATAATTCTTAGGATAACTTGCTAATGCTGTTTGGTAATAACAGCAAAAAAAACATGTTCCTGATTTAACAAAAATTGACCTTGATTTTTTCTCATTTCATTTCCCTCCACAGAGCAGACTGCCCTCCAGCCCCGTGCTCTCCTCTCACATGACTATTACTGTGGTCACCAAATGTACACGCTCTAACAACAACAACAACAAAAAAAAAAAAAGCAACACTTTACTTGAAGGTACCTACATAAGAGTGACATGACACTGTTATAACTATGACATGACACGGTAATTAACTTGTCATGAACATTAAGTGTCATTCCGACAAGTTGACATTGTTTGGGTTGTCTTGATTATGACAACTTGACATTAATAAAAGTGACACTACCAGAAGTTGTCTGTGTCATGACAAGTTGACATTAAATTTGTTTGGGATGTCCTTATAATGACAACTTGACATTAACCAGGATGACACTACCAGAAGATGTCTTTATTTTAATGTCAAGTTGTCATTATAAGGACATCCCAAATAAATTTAATGTCAACTTGTCATGACAAAGACAACTTCTGGCACTTAATGACAGCAGTCATAAATGTTTATGACATGTACATAATGTTTATGACGGTGTCATGTCACCCTTATGTAGATACCTTCAAGTGAAGTGTTACCAAACAAACTTCATTCTGTACAGTGTGGTGGAAATGACAGTAAATCCAATGGACAGGTTTTCTTTTTCCAAAAAGACAAAACACTAATGCGTCTTACAACACGTGACAAATTGAATTTAAATGAGTATTTATTTGTCTGAAGTTAATATTAATATGTATTACATTCAAAATTAAGCAGGTTAATTATCCAAAATAGTGTTAATTTTGTCAACAAAATGACAAATATTCGCTGACGTACTATTTTTTATGACTGAAAACAAGACTAGAAATTAAAAGTAGCGTTTGAAAATGACAGTTAGAACAATAGTTTAAACTATGACAAAATGTACATTTTTCATCAACAAATAAAAAGTGGTGATAATGTAGAAGATGGACAGAAATATTAGCTGAGAGGCAGCAACAGAGACAAAACATTTTAATCAACATACTAAATCTACAGTATATAAAATTCAGGTGCCAGAATTGACACAATTAAATAATTTGGCTCAGGGAAAAGGAAATAACAGAAAAAACACATATAAAAGGCCACTTTTTAATGGCTGGAGGAGGCATCATGTTTCGGGGTTGTCCATCTCTCCATCCATATGTATGTTCATCCATCACATTCTCAAGAACGCCTTGAAGGATTTATTTTCAAAATTGTCACAAATGTCCACTTGGATTAAGGGATGAACTTATTAGAATTTGGTGGTCGAAGGTCAAAGGTCACTGTGACATGTTTTTCGCCAAAACCCAAGAACTCAGACACTAATCATGACAAAGTGATGACATTTTATATCCAAATGTCAAAGATCAACTTCGCTGTGACATTAAAATATTCTGCAAAAACACTTTTCTTTCCATGTCGGTGACACTAATCTTGGGCGCCCACCTTGAAACTTTGCTTGGTTGTATGGATCCTCTGTGCTGCTGGGGTGAAGATGTGTGTGAAGCATTCATGTTTTCACATTCTTCCTTTTGAAAGGGACACAGCAAGGGTTATTTTAAAGTAAATAAAGCTACATGTGGTGAGATCATTGGTTCGTAACCTCATGAGCTCTGACTGGGGTATGTGAAATAAGCTGCTTGTTTGTTTGCCATGTAGGACATAGCTGTTTCGAAGAAGATTTTACACATAATAAACAACCTTTATTATTCTGGTGACACTTAGCTGAAATCCGTTTTTAAATGGGGTTATTATACTAGGCTACCTAACACAGACGCCCACCACCTCCTAAAATCATTTCTTCACCTCATACACACAGTGGATCCCCTCGTGTGCCGGGCTTTGTCACCTGGTTTCCTGCTGCTCCGTGAGTGCACGGTGCAGCACACTGGCTCATTCAAACTCATTACCAGCCTTCCACTATTGACACAACGAGTCAAGTGGCTCGCTGCTGACCCATCTGCTGGTGCTGAACACATGTGACTCACACCAACACACACATTCAAAGGGAACACATACGTCTCTACAGATACTGTAGACACAGATGAATGAGCAAGCTCGGAAACATGCAGATAACTGAGTGCACACTTCACAGCATCTGATACGCACCAAGACGAATGAGCTGGAATAGCCCTGGATAGGAGTGTGCGCACACACACATAAACACACATTGTGTACATGCATGTGTGAGCCCTGCAGGTTTACAGACTGTAATGAAACATTCAGCTGGGCATATGGTGTGTGGATGGAAAGACTGAGAGAATTAACCGAGCTTATCCGGTGACCCAGTGAATGTGAATGCAACACCCCTGGCTGTGAGCTCTCCTGGCAGTGTGGCAGATCAGGTGACTGGATGGAGGGAATTAAATGCTTCTCATTTTCACAAGACAAACAGGCTCATCATTGTCTGGAAAAGCTGACAAACCCTCCAAGCCTGATCTCACCTGGCGTGCCTGTGACACGTGCATGACAGAGAGCACGCGACACAGAGTGAGCGCCTGCTGAATGGGCCCAATCTGCTTTTTAAATGCCAAAGATAGGAGTAATTAATGAGCGTGTTTATACTGTCAGTTAAGTGCTGATCTCCTTCATTAGCAAGCCGCCTCTAGAAGTTCGAATGATCTCATCTGCAAAAAAATCAACATCACAACAGCTGTATTCTCATGCATATTCTGCCTTCATTACTGCAGCGACAGTAGCTGCCGCTGGGATCCATGTTTATGGTAATGACAGGGCATGATGACTTGGCAGAGACATGTCAGTGGAACAGTGAGCAGGCGGTTTAAGGCGAGAAGAGTGCTCAGTCTCTGCTGCCATCTGCTGCTCAGAGACAGTAAGAGTCGGCAAAAGGTGGAACTGGAGTCACCAGAAAAAATAAATGTGACACATGATCATTTTACTAAGACAAGAATATTGTTTTCGTGTGTCTTTTTTCCACCAGTTCCACCAGTCACCAGTTTAGCAATGCACTACTTCCATGAAGCTCGAGGCAGAATTAAAAAAAATGGTGAGATGTCAAGCTCCAGAAATGCTGAATACTGTATTTCCTGTTATACAACTAGTAGCATCTTGTCCTTAGACCCTTCACTGCATGCTAAATGTCTTTCAAAGTTTCTATTAAAAGGACAGTTTGACATTTTGGTAAAGACCTTATCTGTTTTATTGCTGATAGTTAAATGAGAGATTGATACCACTACCATATCTGTCTGTTCAATATGAAGCTACAGCTAGAAGTGGACGTAGCCCATGTGATGTCATCCAGTGGTTTGTGAACCACCATTTTCACTTTTCTAATTTTGCTGTTTCCATCTTGGCTTTGGAGCCAAAGTGACCAAATTTGGATGAGAGGGTTGAGTTGTGGAGGTTACACATTGCAACACTTATTTCTATTCTGTTCTGACTGACAGGTCACCAAAAGCGTAGCCTGCTTTATCTTTTATTTTACTCTAATTGGGGTCGTAGTTTTCTAAATGAACATCACGATGTGCTAAAACTAGTGCCTGAGACTCTTTGGGAAAATGTGTAATCCTGTCTGCCCGCATTTCTAAACCTCACTATGTTATATCTCTTTCGTTTAATCAGTAGAAAAAACAAAATATACAAATCTTACCTTGTGGTTTTACAGGGAGAAAGGTGCTGGAACCTCTGCTGAAAGCTCACCACCTCATGGCGGCAGCTCTATAGACCGAATCACAATGTTTGCACAATAACCTCCAGGTAGAATACCTCCGCGTCAAGCATTCAAAAAGGAGCGAAAACTGCTTCAACTGGTTAGTTTTCAGCCACCTGAAAAAATAAACATCACTTTAAATGTGCGCTATATTCAGAATATTTTCAGTGTTCTACCTTGTTGTCAGACAGGCCTTTCTAATGGGAAATTAAAGCGTTTAGCTCAAAGCTCACAGACTCCATTGACAAAAACGGTTATTTTACTTGGATATGGGAATCACTGGTAAACCTAAGGAAATATACATAAAAACAAAGTGTTTTACCTGTGTAGTAAATTTATTAAAAAAAAAAAAAAAAGACTGTATGCATCTAATGAGCAGAAACTATTTGTTTCCTGTGAAAACAGAAGTGTATTTTGAAAGGACTCAATGCATGTAACTGTGTCAATTAAGACGCCGTCCCTGAATATCCAAAGCCAGCACTGGAGGCTACCTAGCACATCATGTGTAGGTCCACTGACAGAGTGGCAGTATTTGATGAATTTGAGAGAACAGGTTGCAAAGACGCTATCAAAGAAGCACAGTACATACAATAAGCACAGCAGAAACGTCACATAAGTCGGACCACCATGTTTAACTATATGTTTAAATGTTACGACTGAGAATGACAATGGAAATAAACGATCTTGCCAGTTTCACATATCTCTGCAATGATAATCAATTGCCAGCTGTCTACCCAGAGGTGACTTATATTGTTAGCATGACAGCACAGTGATTCGGTGTACACTTCACTATATATTCACAAGAATGGTGTCCATTTTCTCAACCACCTCTTTGCAAGAAAGCAAATGAGTGCAATTCCCAAAATGTCTCTTTCTCTAAAAACAAAACAAAAACTGCAGTCATCAAGCCCAAGCCAAATGAATGGCCATTACATTATCAAGGCATTTCCTTACTGAGCTACAGCAGACATTCTACTACTGTTTAGGCCAAGTAGTAAGTAGTGAGCCTCATGACTAATAAACTGACCTTCATGTGTAAAATTTTTCTTTTTGGGAAATGACTGTTGCTCTCATATAACATTAAAAAAACATATGCAGAAAAATGACTTTCAATAAAGCAATTCCTTGTGTAAAGTCAATTTTATTTATTCTGATTCATAGAAGCATTTTTAGAAAATATACTCATTTTCAGGCCTGCAAAATCAGATTAAAACTGGAAGTGATCCACGGACTGACTTAAATACTCAAACAGATGGGGGTACTAAGTGCATGATAACACATTTCTCAATCATCATCATCAGCATACACCAAAAAGCATACTTACAAACACAGTTATCAAATTATATATTATCACAAATAAAAACATGATTGTTAACTGGTAGAGTTACCACAATGGTTAGTGCAGATTTATATTCAGTATTTACACCTCCATTAGAATAAATACAGTACAAACTCACTTTTAGTAGTCACAGATTGTCAGTAAAAGACAGGGAGGGGGATAAGAAGACAGTTTTCTTCAATATTAAATTATTTTGCACGAATGCCAAACAGTTCATGATGAGCTTACTGGAGAGACATTTAACTACCGTGTGTGCTTTATGTACTGCAGGTCAGAGCTTCCCTTATGCCTGAGAAAATCATAGCAAGTGCAACCAGTTAAAAACAGAAAGCATACAGTACATGCATTTTTAGCAAAACAATGTTGACATGGATTAAAAGGAAGATAAAGCAGCTGTTGAAGCTTTGTCACTTTAGTCCACACAGTTTTAAAAGCTTGTCTCTCTCCAGTCCTCCTTGTTCCAGTCTTTTCTTCCCAGCAAACTGCTCCTAGTCCACTGGTAATGTCATAACGCGTCTCTGTTACCAAGCTGGGGACTCTCATAACCTAAACAAGCAGATACAGTGTCAATACATGACTTTAAAGCTACACTTTTTACATTAGCAGTGGATGAATTGATTATGTGTGATGTGAAAGGTGTCACCGAGCAAAATTATAAATCATCACCCAAACATGCAGTCTGCAGAGCTAAAAGGAGAGTGAATATTGGGAGTACATCCATTGGCTGAACATAAACAGAACTCCAAATGAATCCAAATGTCACAGCGTATATGCTTGATTTGTAAACAGGTACTGGTGACACGTTCACAACTTTAAAAGGGTTTCTGTTGACCCCCGAAATCAAGTTATTCCTGGCTTAAAGCTAAAGTCAAATGGGTCATCCGTAGTGCCAAACCCACAGGGGATTAATAACTGCGAGTTGAATATCGCTATTGATATTGATTGGGTTCTGATTCACAATGTCCCAATTCTATTTGATTTCCATTTCAATTCAATTAGTGATATTTCAGTTACATTACCAATTCTGTTTGAATTTCTCAGAGAACTAATGCTGTAAATTGTACTGAACTGGTGCATTATTAAAAATATTAATATTTACATTAAGAATTGACCCCAAAGCAGTTACATTAATGCAAATAAAAAGTAAAATGTAGCATAATCCTAGTATATCAACGAGGCAAAGCACTCATTTAAAACAATATTGTTTGGGTGTATATCCTTGCATGACAGCCTCAGTTATTTTTTGGCCACTCTGAGTGGGGATGTTCCTTATCGGTTAAGCAGTTTTGGAGATTTGTGGTATTTCCTCAATATTTCCTCCATTTTGCACATCTTACATTTGGCTGTGCCTTTGTGCAACTCGTCTGTCTTCAAAGTTTTTAAATCCGAAATGCAACCAGACATTATAGCCTTGGCGGTGCCTTCAGTGTAGCAGCTTCTGACATGTTTTGATTCAGCTGAGGTTTGCTAGTCTCTTACGCCAGATCTTGTTGCGCAAAAACCCAAAAGCTTGCCGTGTGAGGCTTGAAGCTTCGACGCATCCACAGAAAAAAGGCGTATATTAAGAGATGGATCTCTGGATTTTATGAATCAATATCGGTTTATTTAAATAAAGATCGATTTGAATCTGAAAACCCTCTTTTGTTAAACCCAGCCCTAACAACTAAGCTTTGCATCGCCTTTTGGTTTATTTGGGATCACTGTATTGAATTGGATTTTTGTGCATGCAGCTCAGCTTTCAACAACCTTAGTAACCACAGCAGACAAACAAACCAAAAAAAAACAAAAAAGGCCATCTAAATAAATTAACCGCCTGTACGCTACCTGCTTCACAGCCAACAGCACAAAGACAAAGGTGGCAACTAGCTAATGAACAAAGTGGGAAATTTAGCTGCTAAATGCTAGAAGGAGAATAAACATTAGATTTCCATTCATCAGAGGGCTGGACACACAGCTACAAATGAATGCTTATGTTTTGTGTCTGCTGGATGTGTAAATACATTACTAACAAGTTTGGGATAACAGTTTTATAAAAGGTGATAATAACTGCATGTCAGGTGTGTGTTTTAAGCTTGTTCTGCTGCCCCAAGGTGGCCACAAAAATCAATTGTTCCTACACTTCCAATAATCAGATTTCATTGTGTACAGACAAAGTAATGTGACAATGTGCCTATTGTGCAGATGATGAGGTCTTTGTTTGATGCATCCCCTTATCTAAACTATAATCAGACAGGCCAAAGAGGTCCAGTTAGGTTTCACACCTTCTGTTTAACTGGATTTAATGCCATCAGTTGTGACAGGTGGACCTTTTCATTATTCTCACAATGACAGTAACTGAGTCCCATGCAGTAGGTACATACAGTTCTATATTACAGAGCTAACTGGCAGTGGTTTTGTCATGTCATTAGTGCCCCTAGAATTCCTCTGTTTTTGTCTTCAATGCCAAATGGCTCAGAGTAGAAACTGATGACAAGTCGGCTGAGCACGGCTGCCAATTATCTCAATAATACAATACAGTATCAAAAAGGAATCTGCTCCAATTAAATCAGGAGTGATAAAAGGTTTCCTTGTTTAAATAAAGGGTGAGTTTCTTGTTAAATAGCACACTTATCCAGGCACTATCAGATCTGGCTGCCAGCTGTTGCATGTTGTTTCTGGAAAACAGCCAAATTATGTCTTTAAATCATGTTCACTGATCTCTTTCTTTGGTCAGCCTTTTATAAAATACCAGAACAAGCATGCCTTTAATATGTGGGTATGACTCATCCAAGTAGAAAAAGTCTACACAGAGAAGTTTTTCCAAAAAGTTAAATAACGAAAAGTTGCTGTACACACTTTTTTGCTTTTAATTGACTTCAGAAAGATTAACTGACTTTCATACTACTTTAAGTAAAGTTAAAACTGTACCATATTGGGCATGAATCGTTGTATTACAATCAACAGTGCAAAATCTCAAGAGTGCATCCAACTACATGGCTGTCATACCACACATATTTGCAGGAAGTGAAACAGATACATACACCTGGTCCCAGCAGGGTAGTCCAGAGATCTGTTTCTGTACTGAGGGAAACAGGGCTTTTTCACAGGGAATCTGCGATCTGAAGACCTCTCCAGATCGTAGGGGCTGTCCCGTTCCATGCCTGAAGGGAGATGGCATGAGACAGACACACACACACACACACACATACATACACAAACACACACACACATACAGAGTGGGGTGTGGGAACTGAAAAGGGGTTGTAGGATGAAGCACAAATGCGGTACACAGCCCGGAAGCTTTACAGGCTTGGGAGCACATCAAATAAGAGACTCAAGCTGCTTTCATGTCATAAAAAATAACAACAGGCACTGTGCCATCGTTATGAATTATGAACAAAAACAGCGAGATGTGCATTTGTCTCTGGCAGCCATGTGTAGAACTAAATAGCATGCATATTGTGTGTGTATCATATGTGTACAACAGCAGGGGTGCTGCAACCACACTGTCGACATACAGTACCTATGTCAAATGAGTTGGACTTCCTGGTGTGACGTGATGTTGCTGGAAATCCATTACGACCTTCTTCCTCATCTGGTTGGTGGAATGGTCATAGTCATCATCATCATCATCATCATCATCATCATCATCATCATCATCATTTGCATTTATTCTGTCCACATGGCCTTACTGATTATAGACTGTATAAAATAAATAGACGCAGCCTTCAGGTCTGAAAGGTGAAGCCATTGCAAACGTGCCTTAAACCTGCATTCTTTGTAACTGCAATTGAACTGGTTGCAAGAGGTCCGATTATATAGAAGTCTTTGAGAAAATGACCCTGTGTGATGAATATGAGTTTATGTTTAGGTCTGGATTGCTAGTTTCAAGTCCTCTTTAATTAAGCATGATGTTTGTTCACTTTGTAAACTATGATCCAATGCAGACTAAAAGAGATTAGGGGATGCTTTGGGGCCGGGGTCATCAACTACATTTGTTCAAGGGCTAGAATTTTTCTAAGCAGACATCACAAAATTATATCAACCTAATTACCCTAGAAATAATTTGATAAATTGTAACATTGTAACATAGATGGAGGGAAAGAGAATGTGAAAGGTGGACTATTGCATGCAATATTTTTGTAACATAGGTGATAAATAAATTAATTGGAACACTGATTTTTCACGTTTTGACACATCACTATATATCTACAATAAGCTGACTAACAGATTTATCATGTCTTTAGAAACCGCGGCTGGAATGCACATAACTCGTAATGCATTTTTTTCTATCTCAACTGTGTTAAGGATTGCCTTAGAATATAACTCATTTTATTCTCCCTCACATTTTCTGAATTGATCAATATTCTGCGGGCCAACTGGGCCCATATGTGGCATGCAGGTTGGCAGTTGACAATCACTGCATATCCTCTAAAAGTCCACCCTCTCATCCGAGTATGGTCACTTCTAGCTCCAAAGTAACAAGATGGCTACGGCCAAAATACCTAACTCAAGGTTTCAAAACAGTAGTCTACAAGCATACGTCCACCTCTTTTATACAGTCTATAGAATCTTAAACTTTTTAAATGAAAAATCCAAGAAAATTAGGTTAAAACAGCCACCCTGTTTTATAACGAGTGATCTATGACATCACAATTTTTGTCCACTGTGCACATTGTACCTTGATTGACAGGATCTGCTGCTTCTGTCCCAGGCTCGGCAGATGCTGGTGGGCTTTCCCTCTCAGACGTCTCCTCCTCGGGAATGACTGGCTGAGCAGGTGGCAAAGTCCTCTGCTCGTTGGCCAGTTCTTCACCTGGACTGATGGGTGAGGCTTTCGGGGAGGTCATGCCCTTTTCTGGAGAGGCCTTGTCTCTTGGGAGGTTGAGATCAGGCTGAGGAAGGAGCACGGCATTAAGTCAGGCATTGGGGTCTGCTGCATGAAAGTTACTTCAAAATGTGTGTGTTTCCATTGTTCTGTCTGTTCAATATAATGCACACGTACCTTACTGGGTAGAAGAGGACGCTGTCCCTCTGGCCCTCGCGCTCTCTGCTTCTCTTCATGCTTTCTTTCATTCTGGTCTTCTTCTCCTTGCAGCCTTCCTGCCTCTTCTGGTGAGACAAAAACGCAGTCAACACAATTCTAAAAGTGATCCATCAGAGCTTTGCTTGAAAATTAAAATCCCTTGAGCACAAATACTGAGTAGCAGGTGCACATATTTCATGTGCGTTCTGTAATTGGTAAACCCTGACTAAGACTGGGACTGAAATCTCTTTCAAAACATTTGTGCATCACACAGACAAAAGAAGTATAACATAAAAAACAAACAGTGAGGCATCTACAATTATGGAGGGGGATGCCTTACACTTGTGTGTTTAGTGTTTTCTACAACCTCAAGAGAGACAAAACATCATAACCATATTATGCATGTGCATATGTTTATACGCATGTTTATATGCGGATGGGTTGTCACTGATGTCATCTCCTGTTAACAGGGACAAACATAGCAGTAGTGATTATCCGCATATTGCAGCAAGGTTTCAATCAGAGGATAAAAGTTGACTTTTCTGTACCATTTCTCCATTTTCTAATGTCAGTCTGCAGATTTTTGTCATTGATTTTATGACATGACTAGTTCTGGCCTCTTGCTATTGTACTGATCTTGTAATTCCCTTTGAGCCATAGTGCAGTCCATAGCCACTTTTGTAGCTGAGGACGTTTTGCTCATTACAAAGTCTAGACTTGAAACCAACAAAAGCCCTTAACAAAGGCCCTCTCTCTGTCAAAGCCCCTATAGATTGGGACAGCGTACCTTTGGGACTCTCTGTCCACTTATACAGCATCTGTCATTAAACTCACTCTGACAGACTTGTCTTGAACAAATGTTCTTTTAACGATGCTGATCTAATTTTTCTTCTACAGTATTTTAGTTTTTCTTTTTTCTGTATGACTTCTGCTAAGCTTTTCTCCCCAGAGTTTGGCTGTAAACAGAACAGTGATACAAAATGTCTCACTGCAAACCAGTATTATTAGCTGGCATCTATGTATTTCTTATTACTGCATGTAGATCTGTCAATTCATCATTAGCGTAATGCTTTCACTAGTAACTAGCAGCGACTGGGGCCCCAGCACTATCAAAAAAGGTGCCACATGCTGCATTTTAATATCAGCAAATGGACTTTGAAAAACAGCTTATAATTACACAGAGCCAGCCAGCTGTCTTCAGCATTTTACACTAATTATACCATGGTGTCACAGTTTATCTGACAACATTATATTTATCATAACTTTCTGATGCTCTAGATTTAAATTATTACTTAATTTTGATATAAAATTGTATTTATCAAATAGTGCTGCTAACAGTATCTAACTCTCATCAACACAGAATATTTTATTAAGATTTTATGAACATGAGATGAGATGAAAAAAAAAGTTTCTGCCGAAGTCAGTATCTGAAAAACATGTAAATTTAAAATTTAAAGGTAAAAAATGTACATTATGTATTAAATATGCTGTTTATGGTAAATATAGAGAATGTAGTCAAGAGTTTGACTTTGCAGGACATTAATCCTGCATTAATGTGAAACAAAATAATGACTGTAATTGTACGACACTAGACCAGTTTACTGTTTCCGTACTTAATCAAACCTTAGAAATGTTAATCACTTGAAAGTTTAACCATCTGCTGTAAAATACAGTAGGCTAGAATAAACAATAACAATAAACAGCACTTTGGTCAACTGTGGGTTGTTTTTTTTGAATGTGCTCTTCAAATACAGTTTGACTTTACCTGACTAATGCAGTAATGCTGGAAAGCATATACAATTAAACTACAATTTACACTTTGGCAACAAGGGATCATGCGGTTTGGTGTTTAACACTGTGTGGTTAAAGGTAAAAGTCACTTTGGCTGTTTGCATGAGGAGTCTTGCACACTGAAACTCTGTCGTCAAACTGAGTCAAAGCGATCAAAGAATACTATAAAACAACACTTGCTGTCTAAGTTACAGTACCTAAACTCTCCTGCAGGTGTCTCTGCTTCATGACAGACAGACTGGGCTTGGTGCTCTGCGGGGGAGGCTCTGGCCTCGGCCCACAGGGGGCTACGCTTCCACCGCCGCTCTGTCTGTCCTCCTCCGTCTCAGTCCGTGAGTCTGTCAGGGGTACGATCCTCTCCTGCCTGCCCGTCTCCATCTGTCTGTCCGTCTGTTGTTTGGAGGACACCACGTGGCCATTAGTCCGAGTGTCTGCTGGGATGTCTGAGATGGTGGTCGTTCTATCAGTATCTTGGTCCGTCTCTTTGATGTCGCAGGTGCTGCTCCCATCCGAGTCCTCGATTTCTGCCCCGATGCAGCTGTACACCATGCTGACCAGGTCTGTGGACTGGAAAAAACAAAACACATAATTGAGTCTCAAAAACCTTTACTAGACCTACCTTACTGTATATATTATCTAAATTTCCCTGTTGTCGATGATGTACAGAATCATTTAGCCGTCTAGTCTGGTGTGAACAGTGGTGAGAGTGAAGGCTGCGATTAACATTTTGTAATTCTAGTGAATTTAATTATGCCAAAATTAAATTATCCTTCATTTTGCTGGGGATGTCCTCAAATCCCCTCAAGGCTCAGTGATGATCCATGGACTCTACTTTTAGAACCAAAGGGATTTGGAAGACTCCAACTCCGTCTGTGTGTGTGTGTGCGCGCGCGTGCACACGCATGTGCACACGTGCTTTTGGGCGGATATTTAAAATAGGCCATATAGTCCTCCACACCTCTGACAAGCTACACCCATACGACACAGATAAAGACAGAGAATAGCAGGTGGCGGACACAGCATGCATCTGTGCACTGTGCCGTGTATAACTATAGGAATATGGAGCAGGATGCAATTAGGAATCCTACTTACCAGGGAAATTGGAAGCAGACAGAAGCTATGATATTGAAATAGTTGCACATTTGCATTTACTTAAACTGTTCGCTGTGCCAGATTGGCGCACTATTCCGCAGAGGAATAATTTGACGTGTGCCAAAACGTTTTGGCTATTTGTAAATTAAATACCAGTTTAAAAAGTGTCACTCTGCTTTCAAAAGTCAAAGGTCACAGTTAGCTAGAGCATGGCACTCTCGGAGCTGATTGGGATTCACTGTCAGTAGCTGCTTACTTTAATGAGTGTCTGGATCTCTAGTTGAACAGTGGTCACAACATAAGCAGTGTGGCTGTACCTGACACTGTACCTGTCTTTGGATGAGGCAGGGGGGGCTGGCAGCCCTAATGCCATGCACAGGTACACCCTGGATGGGCCGAGGTGAAGGCATGGTCCCATTTGCTCCAGGAACAGTGCTCTCTGGCCTCCCAGCTTCCTTAGGGTGCTGAATCATTGAGTAGACGTTCTCCGAGGCGCTGCTGGAACGGACAGACAGAAAAACACAAGACTTTGGTGAGTGAATCATATTAATGGTTTGACCTGAGAGGCATGGGATGATGTAAGTAAGTGGCGGGCGTTCTAACCTGCCCTTGAATTGACTTACTTGCTATGTTTTTGATATATTGTGCTAGGAGTGTCTCTAGCTAAGAAATTAGTCATATATGTCAAGTGTTGCCTGTCATCGACTGATCAAATCATGTTTTGTTTTTTGTTTTTTTTCTCATTGATCCATATCAGAGGTGTGGACTCAAGTCACCTGACTTGGACTCAAGTCAGACTCAAGTCCAAAATTTGATGACTTAAGAATCAACTTAAAAATATGTCAAAAAGACTTGTAATTCCACTTGGCTTAAAACATCCAATGACTCGTGACTTCACTTGGACTTGAGCCTTTTGACTTGAAAATAATTGACACAGTCCCCTACGCCCCAAGATTAAAAAGTAATTTAAAAGTGTATCATAAATCAATTCACATTGTGACTCAGCTAACGTTAACCTTATTTTTCGCAGCAAGTCAACACTTAATTCCCCAGATCCACTTAGTTTGAAACAAACTGACAACATCCAATCAAACTGCAGGAGAGAACCATGAGGAACTAATGTTAAGTTACTGACTGCCAGCTGGAAGACATGATCCCAAAGATAAATTTGTTCAAGCACAAAACTATGCGGTGGTCAACAAAAAACAAACTGAAGTATGCAATATGGTTCGAAAATTGTAACTGAAGATGCAGCAACTTCCAACTTCGTTTGATATCTGAAGTTGCACAAAGAACAGTAAGTCAAGGCTAATATAAACAATTAGCAAGCTGATGCTTAGCTGATCTTAGCTTGACAGCTATGTAACTTTTTAATAACAAAAATATGCAAATTTTAAGCAATTTTGGTTTTTATAAATTTCATACTGGCATTAAATTTGTTAAGGAGTGCATTATGCCTTGTTTAGGACTCGAAACTTTGAGTTTAGAACTTTGGACTTTTCAGTCTTGACATAAGATTTACTTGTGACTTGCAAAAACAATGACTTGGTACTATCTCTCTGATTCATGTTCTAATTTTTGACATTAGTTTTCATTTTTTTCCCAAACCACACAAAACAGCTTAAACACCACATTGAACAATTTGTCTTCCTGACTTGGTATAAGAGTTTATTTTATAATGGGAGTCCAGCACTGTTTGTTGTGTGTCTAAGTGCGTGTGTGGGTGCGGCAGTGGTGCTGTCCAAAGTACTGATATGGAGCAGAGCCTTCTAAACATAATCTAGTTTGGTTCCTGCTTGTGCTCCCTGGTTGTAAACAAAACTTTGGACTTTCTCTTAGAGAGAGAGGGAATGAAAGAGAGAAGCAACTGTTTGTATGCATCCCCCCAAAGTTAAAAAATATTTAGCACTCTGCAAGCGCTAAGCTCTTATGTGCTCTGATTAACAAATCTATACCAAAATGGGCTATATGTCATGATTTATTAGAAGAAACCAAGAAATTCTGTGTATTTTTCACAGCCACACTTTTCTGCAGCTGCAAAGGTTCGACTGTGATATTAGAAGTTGACAGTTGTATCAGAGTTGACTATTTGTTGTCACACCTTTAAAAAAATAACATTATAAAAATAATTTAAATACAAGCTTGTTATTCCAGCATCAACAATTTGAAAATGTAGTTAATGAACAGATCTTTGGCCCAGATGCTGTTGCACTTCCCACACACTCTGTGCAGTTGTAAAACAAACCAAAGAAACAGGTACAGAGAACAGCCCAGTGAATGTAACAATGAACTATCTCTGATTGCTTAGCAACAATCTGCAGGTGAAACACTATACTGTACAACACGGTTAACAGTTTTTAAAAAGAAATTTCTATCTATAGCTACTCTTTAGATGAGTCAGCTGTTCTTTTATTCGCCTCTTTCAGACCACTGTAGGCTGCTGGAAGACTTGGCATCCATTTGCCGCAGCATGGCTGTTAAACAGCAGAGGCCATTGCGACACCAGTTTTCAGCATTGCCACAATTCCTTTAAATTCAATTTATAAGCACCTTTGTCAGCTGAAACACATACGCAGCTCTCACTGAGTGCGTTTTTGTCCTCCATTTTGTGTCACACTTTTCAAAGATGAAGTTAAGAAAACCTACTGAGTGCATTTCACTCCCCAAATTTGTTAATCGGTATAATTAATCTTTTAAAATAAGTTTTCTGCCTTCTGCCTTTTCCTCTTTGCAATACTGTCTACTTTTTAACTATGGGGCTGTTAGGGAACGGCAGCTTAAATGTATGCAATGCCATAAATTCAAAGCAAAGGAAAACATTTGGAGACAGCAAAACATTTTCTTCCATTAAAATATTTATGAAGCTATGAAGTGACGTTAATGCCCAGCGCTGGATTAATTTAACAGCCATCTCATTCTCTGGGTCCATGCACTTAAATGTTAATTTCATCCCCTCCTTCCACTCAGCCCATGTGCTGCATACTTACTCTGAGTCCTGGTTTGAGATGGTGGAGTTGCGGTTCTTGCGGAAGCCAGAGAAAATGGACAACACGCTGCGTCTTTTCTTTCTCCTCAGCGACTGGCCCTGATGGAGGGATGACAACTGACTGAAGGAGAGAGAGAGGTTATTGGAAAATATGTCAGAGCCATAGAACAGATGGAGACAGACAGTAGGATCAGATTTAGAGGTAATTTTGGAAATGCTGTACGATTAATGCAATTAGTCATTAACCATTATTGACCAGTAATTGTAAGTCGTCATTGGTTTGCAGATCCCAGTGTTAACAGCCAACTACATTATGTGTTACTTATGCTAATGAACCATTAGACAATAATACAGCTTTTTATTCTGCGTGGGCCTGTACAGATGGTTTAATATATTTGAGAGAGGGCATATTTCATGCTGCCCCGATGAATCTTTTTCATGCACTGCTGGTGAACTTTGAGCACACACTATCACGTGGCCTTATAACTGTTTGGGTAGTCATGGTGCTCTCTGAGGTGCAAATGTCTGAGCCATGTATGATCATCTCAAAATCTACATCAATATTCGTAATCTGAAGTTGCTCCCATATGACTAGCTTAAGAACTGACATTTAGAGTGTCAAAATCATCATTACACCAACTCAAAGGACAGTTCACCCCCAAATCAAAAATACACATTTTTCCTCCTTCCTGTAGTGCCAATCACAGTGTAGTTCTGGTGTGATTTACAGAGTGTTGGAGATACCGGCTGTAGAGATGTCTGCTTTCTCTCCAATTTAATGGAACTAGATTGCACTCGGCTTGTGGTGCTCAAAGCGCCAAAAAGAAGTACTTTTGAAAAACTTGACAGCAATGTCTCTTTCCAAAGAGTGAGACCCCGTTACTCAAGATAATCCACAGACTGTGTTGTGGGCAGTTTCATGCAGGAACCATTTTGTTTCTACCAAACTACTACAACTAGCAGTAGATGTGCAGTGATGTGGTTGATGGGTGTAATTTGGTATGTATTTTTCTGGCATTTTAGCACAAGCTGAGTGCCATCTAGTTCCATCTAGAGGGGCTATGGCTGATCTCTCTAACACTCAGCAACTCACACCAAAATAATCTAGACTGATAAATAGCACTACAGCTAAGAGGAAATATATGTATTTTTGATGTTGGGGTGAACTGTCCCTTTAAAAAGGTACAGCATTTTTTTTAATACATATTTTGTGAGTGACAGTTTTTCAAATTATCTAGTGCAACACTAGTCTGATGGTGGAGGAGCTTTGGTAGTTGACAAAACCTCTGTTGTAGTTTTTCATGTTAGCCTAGAATTTTTTTTACCATTATCACTTATGCTGGAAAATATGTATTTTTAACTTCTCACATAAGTCAACTGTTCATAGATCTAGCATGTACATTAGAGGAACAGAAGCATTAGCATTTTTGGCATTTAGTTTCTGTCCACCTTGAGAATGACAGGCTAATTTTCACCTTCTTTTTAGCTCCATTTTTGGTCTCCACCGGCTAAAAGATGCTAAAATGCTTCGTGGAACTGAGGGACCTCAGTCATGTGATGATTATCTGTGGGTTTATCACTTTGAGTGACTTTTAAATAAAAGTAGTCATGTAGTCTATTGGTAATACCAAAATATTAATGCTTTAGAGTGACTCAAAAGGATCAAATCACTTACTTACATCACTTTACTGCTCTGTCAAATACAATGCTTTATTGGTATTTTATTGATTCTTTTTGCACCATGCTTTAACATTATGTGCCAATAAGGATAATTACTGTTAAAGTAGTTGTTTTAATCAAAGCAAATAGTCGCGTTTCCTTAATATATAATAACTTTGCCAAAGATCTATTCTGTACATGTGGACAGTCAGTTCTGTCTCTAACAAAAGCACAGAAACTATTTTGCGTGACCACTGTGCAGTTTCAGAGGGAAAATTAGTTGGTGAACAGGAGGCTGGACTATAACTGTAAACAAGGTGATTTATTTTATATAACAGAATATGTTCTGGTTATTGAACAAATAGAGCTACAAATGAGGCCTCCATTCAGTGCAAATGAAATCTCTCCACTACATCTGTGCCCGAGTGCTTTAGGGAACATGCTGTTCATTCATCATTGATACCACTGCATGGCATGTGAGAACCAAAGCAATATAGGGAAGGATATTTAATAGTCCTGTTGTTATGCATGTAATATGGACTGTATGAAGCGTACAGGAGGACGACTTGTCTAATGTAGGGGCATACTAATATATTGCCATTTCTGGTGCAGCTTCTTGATTGTTTTTTCTTCATATTTTGTGTCCAGATCAGGTTCACCCAGTAGGAAGTCTAAAACTGCTGTCAATCACATCTTCAAACACTATTAATTTGGTACATCTAGATATATGTAAGCAGCCACAGCATTGATATCACTCACTTCAGCCCTGTCTGGATGAAATGTTTGAATTGATTAAGTTAAATTCATAACTATGTGTTGGAACACTGATAACATTTCCATTTTAGCTATTCTGATACAGCACTGAAGCACATCACATTCATCCAAGGGAGGAAAAAAAAGCATTATTTCATAATTATTACCCTGCATCTCATGATTATAACTTTGCATCTGGTAATTATGGGGAAACTTTTTCATAACTAGGAAATCTTCATGTGATTATTATGAGAAGACTATCCCATAATTATGATAAAAATGACCTATCACCATTTGAGAAGATAAGACTGTGATGCCACTGCCTTTATGCATTATTTCCTTCATAGTTGGAGGCTTTGGGAGACACTGATTCAGTCACTGACGTCATGGCAATATTCATACCGTGTGTCAACACTGCCCAGCAATCTCAAACATTCTGATGCAACATTCAGAGCATTAATATAGCAGCACACCACTAACTGCTATGTAAAGACATGATGGAGTAATGGCATTCTGAGCAGAAATTGAAATAACTCTACATCTGTGTGTGTTGTAATCTGAGCTTCTCTGTAGTTTGCTGTGGTAAGCCAGTCCATGCATGGTAGTGCATGTGTGTGTGTCCCACTGGCTAGTTCTTCGCCGCAGCTTTGCACTGCACTCATACAGCAATTACCTCTGATATCTTTTGTCAAAGTGCTGTTCCCACCCTCTGGTTCCCCTTGGTTAACAGTGTAAGCTCTGTCAACACTGTTGCCATTGTATAGCACCATTTATGGAGTTAGCAACATTAGCTGCTAGCCACTGGCTCAGACACCTCTATGTTGAGAAAACTCAAACCCTCTGAATTTCACATAGAGTTATTGGAGCTGCTCGGGTGAAGAACACATTATGATTTACTTAAACCTGCATTAACTGGCTTGAGGACAGTAGTGTGGGTATATTATCACCTACTAACTTGACATGCCTAACTTGTTAGCAAACAGTTGCTGAAATACACATCTAGCAGATACTTAGCAGTGATAACATTTGTTTTGAGACGTGTTTGTGGCCACCTGGTGACTGTAGGTCTAATATCTACCCAGTATTAGCTTTGGTTTTAGTTTCCGCCAACTCAGGAACAAAACATCTGCTTTTGCATTGCTAAATGCTTCACTATGTTTACCAGCTCATCGTTAATTTTGCATTTAGGCTGGTAAAGATATATATGCAGAATTTTGATTTTAAAAAGTAAAGACTCTGTCCTTTGTGTTTTCCTATCTTCTGTTGTCAAGATGTTTATAAGTGTGTACTCCCACAGCGCTCATGTGAGATTGGGACTTTCTAAAAAAGTAGTCACCAGGTGCCAGACTGTAAGCAGCAGGCTAACAAGAGACACAAGCTGAAAAAAATGCATGTATAACGAGACGAAATGCCAAACAAGAGTGAATCTGGGAATGGCTTTTACTTTCACTGGCAGGTGTGTTTCCAAACAAGAACCAATAATTCTGCATATCATACCTTCATAGGTGCCCTGTGGCATTTTCTTGTAAATAAGAAAGTTACATTTAGTATTACTTACTAAAAAAAAGCTCCCTACTGCTGCTGGAAACTACTGAGGGCGCTGAGAGTGAACCAAAACAGTTAAATTGTGGGTCAACAAACCAAAACAATGAGCCGAAAGATGCTAAAATGTTCGACAGAGCAGAAGGGGACTAAAGAGTTGTACGATAATTTGTCTTACATAACTACAAGATTAAATTCTTGCACTTCTGTTTAGATCTGCTCCAAGCAGATGTTACAGAATAAAATATCAGGTTTTACTGATCCGCCAAGATTTGGAGGGCAGCTTTCTTAATGATTGTGCTTTCACTCTTGTATGTGTGTTGCCCTCAGGGGCTGCTGTAGAAAAGACATATCGACTGCATTTTTTAATGATTGCACAAAAATAAAACTGATTCTGTGAGCTACCTGTCGGGTAGAACCCTCTTGCTGTAGAAATCAGGCAGTCCATCCTCCAGCATATTGACTCCTCCGTTCTCGGAGCAATGCTGTGCACGCACACACACACACACACACACACACACACACACACACACACACACACACACAACAGGAAACAGATAGAATAACAGGATAACAATGATCAATCCACCATGTCGACAAAAAGCTGAAAGGCTGACAATAAGGTATTATCATTTCAAATGGCTGGCTGGCAGGACCAAATCCACTGCCAACAGAAGCCTGTTTGTAAAACAACTCCTCATCACGCTGCCCTAACTGAGTTTGTACCGATTTAGAAAAAGCTTTTTACAAAGTCGCTAAACAAACAAACTGCTAAGTTAGAGGCTGCCCTGCAGCCCCTGGGAGATGGCTGTGCGTGATTAACATTTGAGTCACAGAGACACATGCGACAGCTTCCTACTTTAAAAGGAACTTATTTTTGGAAAGTGCCACTGGCATGAAAAACAAGATAAATAACAAAGGTTCACACAAAGCAGTCAAGAGATAAAAGAAACCCCTGAAAACAATACATGTCAGGTTTACCTTCGCACCTCAACACCTTTCTGAGCTCTTTTGTGGAAACACATAACTTCATGCTGCAGCATGAGATAAAAAAAAAATAGGCAGTTAAACATATACACTGATGCCACTATTGCAATAAAGACTCATTTACCTTCTAGGTGCCATAAAAAGATCCAGATGTCATTTTAAAAAGTGCTGGCTGTGTTAGAAGCAAGTGAGTAGACAAATCTCATACATTTCTTCTGCTTGCCTTTTAAATTTGTATTGTTTTATGTACTCGCTGTATGATTTGGATTAATTGATTTGTTTGTGGTGGAGAAATTCCTCTTTGTGGATTTTTTATCACAAGAGGCTGGAGCGACTTGTGATGTATGCCAGCTGGAGTTCAGAATAAAGTCAGAGGTCATGGCTGCGCCATTTTTCATCAACTTACAGATTCTGGGGGAGGGTGTCCTGCTCTGTGTCTCCGTGGTGGGCGAGGCCTTACGTGGGTCACGTGACGCAAGGGCGAGCCATTGGTAGGTAGGGTGGACAGACACTCCCATGATGCCGAGTGGGTAAGGGGTGCAGAGTGTGGCGGAGCAGAGGGGGTTGGAGAGGGACTGGGCTCATCACCTAGACCTAGGACAAGACAAAATAAAAATCACATTCATGTCACATCATGGCCAACACTACACTGCATACACTGATTTAAGGTCAGCCTCTATGAAAGTTCTGACATCACATTTACTTAACTAAAATATGAGAAGATAAATATGATAACTCTCTACGGCCTTTATTTACATAGCCATGCTACTGCAGCTGCCCTTTGAGGCAGAAAATGGATGAAAATGGAGAGGCAGCTCTGCTATTCTTAGACCATGAGTAGGGCAAAAAGTGTGGAGTTTGGCCCGAGGGCGGCATGAGAGAAAAGGCCATGTCATTACCTAAAAAGGGTTAGTCCTTCATTTTTATGATATTACATGCAATATTAAATACACTGGCTTATAACACAGTATCTATTAGCATAAGCATTAGCATGGGTGAGAAAAGTTAAGGCCAGCTTAAATATTGAAAGACACGATTACTCATTTCATCATGATAGGGTGCACACCACTTGTGAAGCTGAAGAGATACTAGTACTTTTATTACCTATGGAGAGTCAGTTGACCCTGACCCTACTATTACTGTAAATATATCATGCTACATGAGCACTTGAAGACAATTAGACGCAATTCAAAGCACAAAAACTCACTCAGTCTGGTGGAGACAGGACGAATTCTTCTAGTTCTGGAGCTTCGCTTTTTAATAGCCATTGTGTCCTTTTGTCAAAGGAGAGAAATGTTTAATGAGCAGTGACTTTATTTTAAACACTATATCCTCATAACTTAACATGGATGTGACAACACACAAATATAACAAAAAGAACAATGGGCTTACGTGCTGTATTTCAACATTAATAAATTATTATTAATCATTAATAATTGAACGACAAGCATTACTGTCCTTAACAACCAACAATAATAAAATGCTGTGTGTTTGCTGTATTTCAGAAGAAATCAGTTCAGTTGCTTTACAAGATGAAACAGGAAGACAGGACTGTTCTTTCTGTAAAAAGTGGAGCAAAAGCTTTCAAAAAATTGGGACATGGTGGAGGGAAAGAAAAGCTGCTGAGGAAATTATTTTCAATATATTCATTATCTCTAATAAAATGAAGAAGAAATCAATGTATCATCATACAACAGATCATATGACATCTTTCAAATAGTTTTGCACTTTTCATATGATCCTAGTGGATTTTGCACTAGCAGTTAGGTTCGGTTCACAAAAAGAATCGTGGTTAGGTGTCATCACGCAATGCAATGTGATGACGTGATGTGACATGATAACGTAATGTAACAATGTGACATTGCATATGTAGCTTGTAGCTGGTCTCATGGGTCAAAGTCCTGTATTTGTTTGACCCATCCACCCCTGACCTTCCTTCTTATGCGTATAACCCTCTATGCTACGTAACCTGACTTCCTCTTTTACTCCTGTCATATGATGGGGGACAGACTGTAGCACGTATGTTAAGTCATGACAGCCCCTTAGCTCACAATTATATGGGTTATATATGAATTATAGTGCATTTCTTTTCATATATGTAAGTACAAACAGTGAATGAGAGCAGCCTAAAAAATACAAAGCAAAAGGGTGAGGGCAGGGAAATCAGTTCAGTGGGAAGCTATTGCTGTGGAACAGAGGATGGCAATATTTTTTTTTTACCATGATCTATTTTTACAATTGCAGTAAACCATGTATTAGGATCCAACAATGACAGATGTTGACCTGCAACAAATTCTAATTTTTTTTTTTTTTTTTTATCTTTGTTTTGATTAATTGATTCAACAGATCTATAAAATGTCACAAAACAGTGAAATATCTCTATCGCATTTCCTTAGACCACAAGGGGATATTTTCAAATTGCTAACTTTGTCTCTTCAACAGCCCAAAATCTAGAAGCATTCAATTCATAAGTCTTGCTAAGAAAGTAAAGTAGCAAATTCGCACATTTCAAAAGCTTTTCTGAAGCACCTCAATTTACGTAAACTATCAGCAGATCATCAAACCAGCTAATTGATTTTTATCATGTAAATCATGTAATGCTCAATAGTAAGAAATAATACACATCTGTCCCTCTGGAAAAAAAGAAAGTCACTATTCACTCACTAAGCATACACATATTATCAGCATGTCCTAGACACTTACTATTCCCAGGTTGACGCCAAAGTCGTCATCAGGAAAGTCCAGAGACTCAACTATTCTGGACTGCCTGACGGTGCGTCTGCCCGTCCCGACATCATCCCAACGCTTCGCCTGAGACACCTGCCGCAGCTGATGCAGCACACATACACATAAGAACAAGTGCACAAACACATACACACAAATACACAGTGATGGCACCGTGAACAATATCCTTCAACACAATCTCAGAGGAGAGGTGTGTCCGTCCTTGTACACAAGGAGCCCACAAACAAAGCAAATGGTACTTTGCTATAGTTTGCAAAGCCCATGAAAAATATGAATAAAATACAATTTCTTGATTATCAAAGCAGAGTGAGGAATGACAGAGGACAAACTGGCACTGCAGCAAAACGGAGGAGAGAAAATGAGATGTAACGGTAGAGGCAGTGAATGGAATGCAAAACAGAGCAGGTCCTGGCAGTGTTATTGCCAGAAGTCTATTTTTGCCTCCTTTTCCACTGGCTTCATTTTAAACAATTCAATTTTATGGAGAGGAGAACCTGCAGGGTCTAATCATCTCCTTAACAGACTCAAATCTAGTTGTTATGTTGTTTCTGAGTGCAATATTATCCTAGAAAAGCTGCTCTATACTTATAACCCTTCATCCTGATATGGTAATAACACACAGCAGCTCAAATGCAGTGCCTACTTCAATTAAACTAAACATTAAAGATACACAACCTTTTTGACAGCATGGGAGATTTCTATCACAAACATTCAAGACATCAGATTTTAATGAGGTCCTCCATGCTACAGAAAGTCTTTCATAAGAGACAAATAATGAGCTTAATCTGCACTTCACATCAAATTGCACCACTACTGATCCTCAACTTGCTAAACTGAATCTAAAAGTAAATGTTATCATTTTGTTGAGTGTTGAATTTGACATTTCAGTGTAATCTGGAGGCATTTCTGGGCCGACTCTACAGCACTCTGGTTGGAAATCTACACACTAGACTGATAAACCCGGAGGCAGAGTTGTACTTATTTGGCAACATTTTATCAATGATGTGTGTGATCTGTAATAAACGTAGAGTTTTTAAGACACAAATGTATTCCACAGCAGACAACATACTATAAATATTCAAGTATTTAATGAAACCATGACTCATCTTACTAAAAATAATTGACTGACAAAATGAAATGAATCATCATGCCATTAGCAAACACCCTGCCCAATTCAGTATATGTACACTGAGGTGAATGGGTTTTGTTAAAGTGGCAGTAGGTTTCTGTTATATAAATTATTATTCATATAAACTAATGACAAAAAGTAAGGAAATTTGTGTTTGGTAGATTATTTCTTTGTTGTAACAATGCTTCTCGGCAATAAATCTTATACCATTGGAGAGCCCGTTTATTTACCTTTTAAATGGTGCCCCAATTGTAAGGAACATGCATTTGTGGGTTGCATCCACGAAAAATTTGCAAAGTCTTCTCTGCCAATGCCAAACAGCTTTTTTTGCTGTTGCTACTGACTCTTGTTTTGAGCTTCCGGTACCCCCAGGTGCTGACAATCAGGTGTCAATCAGGCAGCTGTTTCCAGCACCTGTGAGCATGGGCCTGGGGCCTGCCATGACTACCCTTCACCATCAGGCCTGTTTGCGCTGGTGTCAGCAACACGTGCACTGGAACCTGAACAGGTGGAGGAACGTTATGTTCAGCGATGAGTCCAGATCCTGCCTACAGCAGTTGGATTGTAGGGTCGAAGTGTAGAGAAGACGTGGAGAACGTTTCGCTGATTGCTGCACTGACAGAGTAACACGTTTTGGTGGAGGCAGTGTGAAGGTGTGGGGAGCATCTCCCTCACTGGAAAAATTAGGCTTGTCATCACTGGAGTCAATCTCAATGCAGAGAGATACTGAGATAAAATTCTGCAACTAGTGGCAATCCCATATCTCCACAGTCTGGGACCAAACTCTATCCTCCAAGATGACAGTGCTCGCCCCTACAGAGCGAGACTACCTCCAGAATTTGGGAGTGGAGAGGATGAAATGGCCTGCCAGCAGTCCTGACCTTAACCCTACTGAACACTTGTGGGATCAGTTTGGGCGTGCTGTTCGTGCCAGTGACCAACACAAACACGTTGGCTGACTTGTGACAAACGCTGGTTGAAGAATGGGATGCCATCCCACAGCAGTGTGTGTGACCAGGCTGCTGACCAGCATGAGGAGGAGGTGCCAGGCTGTTGTGGCTGTGTATGGTTCTTCCACACGCTACTGAGGATCCTGTTTGTTAAATGAATAAATTGTTAAATTGCCAATATGTCTTGTTTCTTCAGACTTCAATGATCCAATCCACCAAGCAACACCAAACAAGAGTCAACACCAAAAAAGAAAGCTGCTGCATTGGCATAGATTTGGCTAATTTTCATGGGTGCAACCCACATACTCAGCTCTACTGCTAATCCCGCAAATGCATGTTCCTTACAAATGGGGCACCATTTAAAAAGGGAAATAAACAGGCTTTCCGACGGTATAAGATTTATTGCCAAGAAGCATTGTTACAACGAAGAAATAATCTACTACAACACAACACAAATTTCCTTACTTTCTGTGCTTAGTTTAAAAGCAATGAAAAGATTTTGGTGAGCAGCAAGAAACTTAGTCAGAACACTGATACACTTTTTCAAAGTGTGAAAACAATCCAACCAATGAGAAATATTCTGAGGCAGCGGGCATGCCTGCGTCTAATCACTTCTAACCTACTTCTGGGAGCCTTACGTAATGCCGTAATTCTTCAAGCTTTTTTAAATTATAACTGATTTGATCACTTTCCTCCCATTACGACTTTGAGATTGCAGATTTATGTTGAACAACTCAAAGGAATAGTAAAGACATTTTGGGGAAAAACAATTCTTTGCTTTTAGGTGGAGCATTTGATGGAGTCTTATCATCACTATTCCTGTTCACATGCAGCTGTGCGTATGCCGATTAACTTCCCTAACATGTCGTTTATCACTTCATAATATGGAAAATCGGAACAGCTGGAGTCACTTATGCCATTTTGCTTCTTTGCACTAAAATGGGATTTTTTTCAAAGTGTCTTACCCGTGGCAGACTTGTTGGACAGTGCGAACACAGCCTCCTTCTTTCATTTCTTCAACCACCTTCTTGAAAAGATCAGCTTTGGGATATTTGCCCACATCCAAAAACCTGCTGATGTCCAAGTCTTTCATAATGTTTAAAAGTAGCTGTGCTTTTTCTTCTGACCAAAAATGTGGGCTTTTCTTCTCGGCGTGTTTCTCCACCACAGCCTTACAAACTGTTGGCGAGTTGGTTTATGCACAATGCATCCATGGCAATGCATAGAGCTGACAATTAACAGGTACTGTAAGAGGCTGTGTGTCGCAGACACATATTCTGAATGTGCTATATTCATGCCCAAATAATCCTCCTAAAACCTGAATAATACCAACATATCCTACATGTCTTCATTGGAAAATGCTACATTCAGAATCAGGCCTAATTAAGACTACCCCAACAAAATATGCTCTTTCGTGACCCATACTAAAGTCAGATTATTATAAAATTCTGAAAAAAGTGAATCACTATCCCTCCCAAAAGGTTGAACTATTCCTTTAAAATGATTTCAAAAATCTATATTTAAAGCTGAACTCTGTAATGTTTTGTGATTAATGATGTAATATATATTAATGTAATGTTATGTAAAAAAGAAATAAAACGTAAAACTTTTTAAAAAAATACCATTAAATTTGACATTAATCTGATGAACTACTGTAGATCCTACAGCCAGGCTCAGACTAAAGGAGTTTTAAAATCCTAACTGATGTTGAAATCCAGTGGCATCACGCAGATAAGAAGAAACTTCATAGATGCTCTTCTCTCTAATCTTAAACATACAGTACACATCACAAGATTTGAAAATAATGGCCCATCACACACTACAGGATATTTTATAGACTATAGTGCCAGAGAGAGAAATGCACCACCTCACATGATCTTATGGGAAAATGGGTAAAACAAAAAGGAGACTGATATGGTTTGATAACTTGCTGTAATGTTAACGATGCTTTGCAGTGAGAAAAAAAAAGCAGAAGGCACGAGTCGGGATGAAAAAAATGGTTGGGGAGACGTGGTCAACAAGGGTTGTCCATTCTTCAGTGAGACCTGACCTGATATCTGTCCACAGTAGTATGAACTGGGGGAGTCGTATTTCGGAGGAAAGCGGGACTGATTATCCAGGGCCCTCAAAAAGCCTGACTGAACCTTTTTTTCTTTCTTTAAATTGAAGCTGTCCAAGGCCCCTCCACCCCCCTAAAGGCACAACATGGTTTAGTCCGCCTCTGCGCTAGAATTTGTCTCTAAACACAGCTAGAGCCAAGTGAGTGACTGCTTATGCTGCTGGAGCACCAATAAAGACGGTCATGACTTTGACCAAAAAAAAGGAAAGAAAGAAAGACAGAAAGACAGAAAGAAAGAAAGAAAGAAAGAAAGAAAGGAATAGAAAGCGAACTGACCTTGTAAAAAAAGATTACCGTTGTTTGGCTCTTGTGAAAGTACTGACATAACCAGATTTTACATCCCTATCCAACTAGGAATGCACTGATTGTAGAATTCTGGGCCAATATTGATACCAATGTTTTTATGTTGTTGTTTAATTTGTTTTTGTTGTCACCTCTTGTGTGCCAGGGAAACAAATAAATCTACACTTAAAAAAACATAAGTGAACTGTTAAAAAGTAATTAACCCCTTAATTACACTACCTTTAATGAGCACAAATTCAATCATAAAATTTAAAAAACAACCTTGAATATGAAAAACATCTTGGTTTAAAATATAACTGATTCAAAAGTCTTTCTACCAAATTCAACACGATAATTCCCTCTTTAATATCTATTCTATATTGCTGTCAAAACATTAAAATGTCCCTCCCTCAAACAGTTGTATTTATTAAGTTTCTCGGCAAAAATGTTACAACCTCACACATTGATAGTGAATTTACTGCGTCCTTTGATCCCAACAGTGTCCAGGAGAAGATCCCTGTTTATCCCAGACACGTTTTCTATTGTCACTGGGATCATGGAATACCACCTATTAGAACATGGCACTCTTAAATACTTGATTCTGAATGGTCAATCAACAAAATTCTGTGGGTTATTTCTTGAGGTATCACCGCTGCTCTGCTGCTCCGTTGCTAGGGACGTCATAGCAACGGAGACTTGGATACAAAGTACAGACACATTTCTTTTTGCGAATTTTGAAATCAATAACATGCTTTAATCATAATTTTGTGTCACATCACTGAATGTTTTAGTAGTACGACATGTTCTAAGCGGGATAATGTACAGTGAGCCGGTGACTGTTGAAAAATAACTCCCGACAGGGGAATGGAACCCTGACGCGCAGTCACCGGCTCACTATACATTATCCCTTACCTAACTTGCTAGCCGTCTTGTCACACAACAGTGAGATCAAGGAGCCCATCTGCCAAACAGTCACTGTATTCTTCTTGTACCTGCTCATTAATTTTAGTTTGTGGCTGTGAGTCTGGAGCCCTGCTTTTTAGCCTGTGCAAAATTGGCGATAAAAAAGAAAAACATCGCCCACTGCCATCAGTGAATGTCATTTTATCTGCCAATAGGCCGATGGCAGTCAATAAGGCAAATGTTAAAATAAATCGGTGCATCCCTAGACTGGATCTGTACGAAATAATCTGGGCTGAACATTGACACCTACCAAAGTCCCAGACCAGATCTTTCCTCTGATTGTTGGAAGAGGTGAATCAGGAAAAAAAAGTCCAAGAACTCCTGCAGTCTGAGCCCAGCGTAAATGATCTTTGCTATGAGGTTACTGATTTCAGTTTTAAACATGAAAACACTTTGTTCTACATTCTACAAAGAAGTCATGCAGAAAAGGGGTATTACCAGTACCAGGGTTTTATGGGTGGTGTACAGCTCTTGTAGAATCTGATCCACAATTGAGTTGGTCAGATAGGAGACCACAGACAACTTCACCTCCCTGAAAAGAGGAGAGCAAATGAAAACAGAATAATAATTTAATCAGTATCTCAGCTGAGCAAGTTTTTGGCTTGACTTGTTTCTCCGGCTCTCCGTCTTACTCCAGGGCTCTGTTGATATCCTCAGCTGCTCTCTCCATGAGTGCGTTGCGAATGGCGGAGCGAGGGATCGAAACTTGTTCGGAGATGGACGAGAGAGGTGGACTGAGTCTCTCTGCGGCCGAGCAGGACAGTGGACACAACTCGCGGCACAGAGACACCATAGAGTCCACCACCACCTGGACACAGTTGACCCAAGACATGCATTACCACACATACATTTTTTACACTTTCTCAATATACACATATGTTTCCATAGCATTTATTAATTCATGCACAGTGGTTCTTTATCTGCTAGATTTTCATCCAGCTCCTTTACTCAGACTTGTCATCTTTTATTTATGTGCGTTGCAGCAATCCATTCATCCATGAATCAACCACTAATAATTCAGATGATCTGTCCATCTTCCTCTAGATCTAACTTTATCAGTTTACACCAAAGTTGGACATTTGTGCATGAACTGAATTCTTGCCATTTAACTGATCTTGACCTTTGAAAATTAGAAATGTAGCCGTATGCATGACTGCAAAATTAGAAAGCACAAACAGAAATGTAAATTATGCTCAAGTAAGTTTCAAATTCAATAGAAAGTATCCCAGATTCCTCCTCGGGGTGTGCTGCTTTTTTATCACTCCACTGCTGCTGAATCCCAATGGGAGCAGAGCTGAACCAAAGAAAAAAAAAGTTAAACTGTTTCTTCCCTGTGAATTTAAATGCTACATTTCTTTTGAAGTCAGCATACCTGCACCGCACACACAGTCACACGCTATTAATGGGCAATTTAAATGCAACTAGTCCAGAGCTCAACTTCTGTTTAAAATACAGACGCATCAGGGGAATGGCTGTTGTCTGCGATTACGGTTGCAGTTCCACCTCCATCCTACCTGCAGCTCTTTGTCAGCTGCCTTGGCCAGCTCTCCAGCCAGAGTGTCCAGTCGCTGTTTGACGGGGCCGTCCACCGACAACACATGGGCCAACTCACACAGAGAGGGATACAGCTGATACACAGACAGTCAGCAGGAGAGGGAAAAGGTTAAAATCAGTGGAGTAACAAAAGAAAGCACTGAACAGAATGTCCCCTCTCTAAAAGTTGTATAATTACATGTATCATATTGTCTGATGATTACAATTGAGATGCAAGTAGTATTATAATCTAGTAGCAGGTAAACGAGGAGCTAACTTTGACAACATTATATAAAAAAATCATCATATTCTATAAGATGATCATTTTATCTGTGGACCACATAACTGATTTTCATTCATATGTTGTTGTTATTATTATTATCTAAAAGCCATTAAAAAGTTTGTGTTGCCAGATTGTGAAAATTATCTTTGACTTGAGTAACTCTTCCTGTTGGCTTACAAGAAAGTGAGAAAACTGTGTATAATAATGACTTGAAGGTACACAAAACTAAATCTTATTAGCTTAAAAGGTGCTAATTATGTAAGCTGTTTCTCCATTAGCCCTTAGAAATGCCACCAATTGCTTTCGTTTATTTGCCTTAATTTTATTTTCTTTATTTCTTGGTTCAGACGCTCTATTTTAATTCTGTTTGGCTCTGTTTGATCACAGAGAAAAAACAGCTCCAAAAAGGGAGCAGGGCTCCACCTGGGCTTCTCCTTTGATGTGTGATTGACAGTCATTAGCCTAATTAGAGTTGACAGGAGATGAGTTCTCTGCTCCTGTGAAGTGTTGGACAGTGTGGGGCTGTTACAGGTGAGACGTGTACATTTTGGGGATTGATCTTTTGACAGAAGACTTCCTAGTGACAAAGAAAAAGAAGATGCGTGTGCACTGTCAATTTCAAACAGAAGTGGATATAAAAAAAACTGAGAGGTGAACTGTTTAGTTCAGGAGGCCTTGATGTGGTACCTGTTTGAACTGTGTGAAGCTCAGCAATTTTCTAGGTAGGATTTTTTCTAATTAACACTGAAATGGCAACAAAATATATTTATGTCCACACGTTTTACTGTTTCAGTTGTTGGAGAGCACATGTAACATACTCTCTTTGTCGCACCAGTACACACAGAGTGCAAAATGGAACTAGTTTTGTTATGTTCAGAGGTTGTTGAGTGGATCTCTGTTTTGATACTCAGGTGTATTGCTGCTCTGTCAGTACTGAGCACAAACAAACTTTTCATTTGGTGTTTTGTTGGATCGAACTCGGTGAAGCTTCCCTGTAGTGTTTTCAGCTCTGGTTGTTGAGGGCTCATCCTGGTCTAGTATACAGTTAATGGCTGTTGTTTGTTACTGTACCTTTATACTGCGCCATGAGTCCGTGTTGCCATAGCAACATATGCCATGTGGGTTTTTATTTTGCACAGTTGTCTTTGATTTTAATTACATCTAACTGAAACACTCATACTGCCCTGGCCCCTGGAGATAACCATAACAGTCAGTGATGATTTTAGTTGGTTTTTTGATGTCTGCTATTTTGCCTCTTTGCATCATTTTTTTAAGTTTCACACAGGTGGCGGACTTGTTTGACCATGCAACGCAACTTCTCTCTTTCATACCTTTAACCACCTTCTTGAAGTCTGTGTTGCGAAATTTGTGCATATCCAAAACCTATCAAAGTCTTTCCGACTGTTTAAAAGTCAGAGGTGGGCTTCTTCATCTGATGAGAAATGTGGGCTTTCATTTTGGGCATTCATCTCTACCCCAGCCTTGCAAGCTGTCGGCGAGTTGTACGCATCAACGCATCCATGAAAACACAGAGCTGACCCTAAACAGGCAAGAGGCTGCAAGTTGCAAAATGCCTTAAAACCTCAGTTCAGAAGCTTATTTAAAATGTGTTGTATGCATGCACAAATAATGCTATTAAGATCTGAATAATACCAGCATATCCCACGTCTCAATCAGAAATGCTGAACTTGGAAAAAGGCCTAATTTAGAAGATCCAAACAAAATATTCTGTTTATATGACCTGTATCAAATTCAGAATATTGTCATATTTGTAATAATAGTGGAATATTTGTGTGCATGTAAACATGTCCATTGTTGTTGGGAACTTAAACATTATTACCTTACTGCCTATTGACTAACCTTAATTAAAGTATGTATCTATAACTTAAATATTAAAGACCCACCAACTGACAGATCTTTTACAATCTGGCAAACTAAAAGTTTTTCTGTTTGCTCATAAATAATATATAAAGTATTAGCAAATGCTTGATAAACCATTAATAAAGCAATTTGTTACAGTATATTAACTCTTTATGAATGGTGCCTTAGTATAACATGAAATCATAACCTGCAAAACAGTATTCCCCTCTGAAATGTACAGTAGTAAAGAAGAAGTGGCTGAAATTGTGCTGGAACTTGCATTAAGAAATTTCTTTTTGGCCACTTGAGGGCACCAAAACACTAATGTTTTATCATATTTCAAAAAAAATGTGGTTACTTGTCAGCAAACATTTCCTTTTTTTATACATCCAGTAGGCACAGAGCAACATTAGCCTTAATTTTAAGTCATGTTTTTGTCTACCTGATGAATGTAAGTCCAATAATCACTCTTCTTTTAGCTCAGACTTTGGTCGCTCCTGGGTCTTGAGTGATATATGTGGCTCTTTATCTGCTAAACGCTCCACTATGTTCTCCAGCTAGTTGCCAACATTTGTCCGTCTGCCATTTAATGCTTGGCATCCAGTGGGTTTATCAAAGCTTTTCCTTTCTAGACATACTGTAAAACACTTCACTCTAGTGTGTGTATCATACATCCTTTGGCATTATATGAGTTATTACAGCTTAAATGACACACACACGCACGCACACACACACACACACACACACACACACACACACACACACACACACACACACACACACACACACACAAACTAAAGTGGTAGTCTTCTCACAGCTCTTGAATCCCTGGCTTCTTTGAGGATTTGTCTGGCCGTCTGGACCTCCTCTCCTTCCTCACATCCTTTCAGGACACACACCTGCTGCTGCACCCGCACGCACAGACGCTCCATCACCTACACAGACATAAAACACAAACAAAACATACTTATATGAATACACATAATGGAGTGTAATCTATAAAATACACAACAAAAAAATTCTTGACTTGTTCACCATCATGTGCACAAACAGAGACACACACCTGTTCGGCAGTGCTGGTGACGAGGCCTTGGTGCAGCCTGAGAGCCTGTTTCTGAGAGAAACGCTGAGTCTGGTTGTTCCTAAGCAGGGCACGCTGGATCTGTCACACGCACGCAAGGAAAACAAACAAGGAGAGAGAGGAGTGGAGATGACAGGTGTTTACAAAGCACAGTGTGCAGGAGACAGGAGACAAGTCCATTTGCATGGTAATAAGGAGACTGGAGAGAGAGTTCTGATCCCCAGAAATAAATGGGATGCCTTTGATTTATTTTCTTGACTCAGCAGGTGGAAGTGTTCACTGCTTAATCATCTTATGTAAAGAAAGATGGAATCAAGGGTTCTTCAAGGACTTAGGAGCTTCACAGACAATATGCAAACAAACAAGGACCCTAACCCAAATAAAAGCTTTTTACACTCGGTATGCACACTTATGATAAGAACCAGAAAATGTTTCATGAGGCTGGTTTCACAGCATCTATATTTCTGATGTTAGAAAGTATATCAAACTGATGTGAAAATATAGTTGAAATTGTTTTTATTTTTATATTTCTGGAAATGAATCAGAAATGCTCCTTTAGCCTCCATGCCTCTGGGGAGGCGAGATGTGGTGTGTGACTGACTGACAGCTGAGCCTCCAGGGAAATGGAATGTGACGTGCAATGTAAACAGACTTGCTCTGTGAACTGCAGCTTACAAGCCAAGTGACAAACAGCATTTAGTTAGCAGTGGTATTGACAAAAATGACCACACCAGTGAGTCCATCTTTCTCTTATGGATATTCATTTATGGATTTTAACAAGCCAAGGTACAAGATAATCCTGTCAAAAAGAAAGACTACATCCAAGCAGCTAATATTTGCTGTCTATACACAGTCTTTGTCTCATCTTTTTTTGTCTTTGTCGTAGGCTGCTGTCTGGCTGTCAGTAAATGTCATTGTCTTGCCAACAAGCGGAGTTTACTGCTTTATTCAAATGTGTCTTGAAATAGAATGTTTTGATTGGCTTTATGAAGAGAACATCTCGGATGACATAGCCAGATAACGGCACGTAGACACATACATGAACAGACGGAGCGCCTCCGTGATCAAAAAATAAAATGTGAATGGGCACTGACACCGGAGGACATCGAAATTCACAACACATCCATGTGGTGTGGAAGGAAAAAGCAGCATGATAGCAGTAAAAAAGATCCATCACCTTCCAGTGTGAGTATTTAAAGTAACAGAATGCATAACGGTTGAATATTTTAAAGCCTTTACACTGGTTACCTGTCAGTTTTTGTATTGATCTTAAATTTATCTTATTAGTTTACAAGTCACTACTTGGCTGTACACCAGTCTACCTCTCAAAAATGGTTTTAGTTTATGAACGAGGAAGGCCTATCAGACCCTCTGCCCCCCTCTCTCTCTTAGCTTTCACCACAAAGCAGAACAAAACTGTTTGGCAATGAAGCTTTCAGCCGTGGCGCTCCTGGAGCAGCCTTGCAGAGGATCTGAAAGGAGCTAATAAAACTGATATTTTTAAACATTAACTAAACACTCGTCTTTTTCATCTGGCTTTTACTGGTTTAATTATTTATGCTTATTCTATTATCATCACTAGTTTACTCTGGTTTATCAATATTTTATTGTTGACCATTATGATTTATTTTATTCTATTTAATTTTAGTAACATTGCACTATTCTTTTTTACTTTTTATTTATTCAACATATAACACAGACAGCACACACAACATAGATGAGACACGTATCCATACTAAAAATCATTTCTTGCCATATTTAACAATAATAAATACATTTTCAATGGAGATATTACTTTCCAAAATACACCTTCCTAATTAGCACACAACCCACCTTTACCATTTATAATCCAATGAAAAGAGCACAAGAAATACAGATATATGTATAACAAAACCCAACATTTGTTTTTTGTTTATTTACATCCTATATTTTCGTTAATTGTCGGTAAAGGACTTTGCAGTACACTGATTTGTCTGACAGGTGCTAAATAAATAAGGTTTGATTATTTGTTTGAATAGCCGAGATCTAAATTGCAAATGCACTGGCTAAAAAGAAAAAAAAAATCAACAGGAGGCTGATGTTGATATGCAGCACAGCAAACAGTGGCACATCAAACTGAAAAAGGGGAAAATTGTTGTCTGCTGTTGTCAGCTGACCAGCATACAGCTGCTATAACAAAAACACATGAAGCCGACCTCTACCTAAAAAGGAATACTTCACCATCAAAATGATCAACAGCAACACTATTTGTTTATAGACTTTCACACAACTTGTATTTTGAATGGAAAGGTTTTTGAGAAAATGCATGTGTTTGGGAAGTACTGAGCATATGACTGGATTACTGAGACTTCAATTCATCAAGACTTTTCTCAGTTATAGGACTCATCGTTAACCGTGGAGGCATACCATAAAAATGAAGTTTTCTTCACAAATTCAAAGTAACACAGGGTGAGCAATTGATATACAAAGGATCATTTTGTTGGGGGAGGTATTTCTACTGCTGATTCAGTTTCTTGATTAATCAGTTGGTCTGCGAAATATAAGAAAATTTAAAAAGAAAAATGCCGATAACAATACCTTTTTTGGGCCAAAACCCATATATTCAATTAATTATGACACTGGAGAAATGAAAGCAGCAAACACTCACATTTGAACTAATATTTCAAGGTTATGTTTGGCATATTTGCTTGACTAATGACCTATATGAGTAATCAATCAAGATTATCAAGATGGTTGCTGGTTAATTTTTGTCAATCCACTTTCAGTTCTACAGTAAGTGTGTTACATAAAACAGTGGTCATATAGGTTGTAACACTTGTACTATTAATCATAAGAACTAGAATTACTACCTCACGGTTGTTTGCCAAACACCTTCCCTGTGACAGCACAGAAGATCTATACAATCAGCACAGTTTCAAGGCACCCAAGATGAGTGTCACCAATTCAGTATTATGATGTCAAAGTGAAGCTGACCTTTGATCTTTTGGATATAAAATGTCACCACTTCTTCATTAAATGTTGTTAGACATTTGTGTGAAATGTTGGCATTAATTTTTTTTATTTACTTTTTTTTTTTTTTTTTTACATATTTTCCTCTAACTTGTAGCTGTTTTTGTGTTATCTTTTGAATTGAATATGAATTATGGAACCGTTTTTGTCAATGTTTGCCTCTGCCGTTTTGTACAATAAATTATTGTTCAAAGTTTCAACAAGTTTCTTTTGGAGTGTGTGACACAAGTGTGTTTTGAAAACGACCGCGGACTGTCACCTGCTCAACACATCAGTACCTTTGGATGCCATGACAGTAATAGATTATTGATTAATAGAATATAATAATAATCTCAAAATATCATTTACAGACTGATTTAACAGACGATTACTGCTGCCCGACCCGCAGGTCTATTTGCGGGTCCCGTGGGTTACGGGTCAACCCGCGCATCACTACTCAGCTCAGTAGGCTGTACACAACAGTAGACATTATATTCTATTTAGGCCGGCAGAACCAGCAGCGCATCGGCTCCACAGTGCACGGCACTGCTGATTAACCATTTTATTGCAGCACAGAGTGTCTGCCAGCAACCAGTTACTTGCAGAGGCTTCCTACAACTTGTTTCAATGGTTCCGATTTAATCAGAAGACAAATTAAACAGGATGACTGATTGTGAAAATCAAAAGAAAGCATAGAATACTGTACTGAAGGAGACTGTTGTGCCATCACATTTTTTTGTGGTTTGAGAGCAAAGATCCAGTCGCCACTGTGCAAAACTCCGCAATACAATTAGGTCCGAAAAAACCCTTGACTTTTGGCCACTAAAATCTAATCAGTTCATCGTTGAGTCCAGGTGGACATTTGTACCAAATTTAAGGAAATTCCCTTGAGGCCTTCTTGAGATATTGCATTTACAAGAATGAGACAAAGCAAGGTTACAGTGACCTTGACCTTTGACCACTAAAATCTAATCAGTTCATTGTTGAGTCCAGGTGAAGAAATTCCCTTATGGCATCTTGAGATATTGCGTTCAGAAGACTGGGACGCACAGATGGACTGACAAACAACCTGAAAACATCATGCCTCCAGGCACAGCTATCACAAACAGCATACAAAATCTAATCCAAAATCTAAATTTCAGTCCATCACTTTTATATCAAAGCATCTCTTCCTCATCCTTAAAACTGAAAGAGACTTCAAAAGATTGTCTGCTGAATGACATAAACTGAACTGGTATAACGGGTATTAAGTGGTTCATTTGATATATAAAGGTATTTGTAATCTCCTTTGCATTGTCCTGGTTAGAAATTGCAACCCAAATATTCAGACGGCGTCAGGAATTCTCTGAAAAGTTTGTCTTTTCATGCAAACTTTCTCAATGACACATATCCCACAACAACAATATAAAGCAGTATAATAATCCATCAAAAGCTTCACATTTAATCATCACTTCTACTGCACAAGCAAATTAAAGTCATTCATCAAACCCATGAATCATCATCCTAATTGTCAGATAATGTTATTAACTATTTGCATTTTTATAACATGATGCAGCATATTTAGACATCACAGACTGAAGGCACAGAGCTCCTCTCACCTTGGTCAGGGCTTGGTCCGTCTTCTCTGGGGCGCTGCGGTATGCCTGAGTGACATCACTGAGGGGGAGGGGCATGTACTGAAGGGTAAAGTTACTGTTCAGTGGATAAGGAAGAAAGAAAAGATAATATTACCCTCACAAAAACAAACAGGAAGAATTGTGATGTTAACAAGAACAAACAGGAAACACCCAGGGCACTTATAACAGTTGTCTCCAACTCCTTAATACGCAAATGCACCCACACGTACACACAAAACACAAACTTCGCACCCACACACTCAGGAAAAAAAAAAAAAATGACAGTTTGACTGGCATGAACGTCTGATGAAACGCTGTGTAATAGTAAACATTGTACAGAGATGGTTATCTGCCTTTCATATGGGTGTGTGAGTGTGTGTGAGTGATCCGTTTTATGTGTGTATCTCCTCTTCAAACGTTTTTCTTTTCTGGTGTGTGTGTGTGTGTGTGTCTTGTGTTCGTCTTACTGCTCCAACGCCCTCGCCACATCTTGGAAGCCTGTCGCTGTGGTGTTGTTGCGATCCCACGTCACACTCCTGAGAGGGATCAAACCAGCAGGAAATAGGGGGAGACAGGCAGAGAGAGGAAGAAGAAGAAGAAGATCAGTCACTTTCTAATGCTCCTAAAACACACACACGCGTACACACGGGGCATAATATCACAGTTACCGCACTTATCTGACCACGCAGCTGCACAAACACATCACAGAAGGATTAGCAAGACATTTGTCAGGACTTTCTTTTTCGGTGCACGCATAGAACGAGTCCATATCACAACATTAAGAATGCATGAACAACTGCCATGCAACTAATGAGCTTCTGTGCAGATTCTCCACCTACACTCCACACTGTCTAACTCCTGTTTTTAATATATCACTCATTTTCAGCCCCTCTTTCCTTTCATCCATCCTCCTCCTCCTCCATCTCCATCTCTCTTTCCCTCGACTCACTCTGCCCTAGAAATTCAATCAGCTAAACCCAAATCTCACTCCTTGGGTGGGCTCCCTCTCCGGTCCCTTCATAACTTTCTCCCTCTCTAGTCCATATCCAACCGTTTCCCCATCCTAATACTTCCATCCTACCCCCTGTCTCGCTTCTGTCCTCCTTTCCCCTCACTCTTTTCTGCCTATCACAGAGTTTTCATCTGCTCCTTCCATTCCCCCACCTCTAAAAACACACACACACCTCTTCAGTCAGTCTCTTCTTTTCTCTTACTTAAGGGAGGTGCAATACATTGTATGCCTGAAGGCCATTTCCCCTCCCTTCACTGATTCTCCTCGCTATCCCTCCAAGTCCTCAGTCTTCCCTTCTTATCTCTAACATGGTTCACTTCCCCCCCCCCCTCTATCTTTGAGGCACTGCACTGAACTCGCTGTTCTGCCTCTGAGCAACCTCAGTATATCCTCTCCTCAAACCATACCTAACATATTAATTTTCTCTGACCCTATTCTTTCATCTGTCCCCCTGTTTTTTCCCCCCCCGTTATCCCTCTCTGTAACGGTGTGCTCTGATCTGCAAGGAAATCCCTCCCTCGCTCCCATTGGAGTACACACGTACACACACCTGAGTGTTGTGTTGATCTGCAGAGCTTTGCTGAGCATCTTGGCCCCGGAGTCCTCCAGGAGATTGCCGCTCAGGTCCACCTTCCGTAGGCACGTGTTGGAGCCCAGGGCATTGACCAGCACTGTGCCCCGCTGGCGAAGCCTCGAGTCAGACAAGGAGAGGGATTGCAGGGCCTGGAGGAGGCAAGAAGAGAGAGCATGGAGGAAAAAGATGGAAGATGGTGTGAATATAAGAACTTTAGATAAATGTGAGTTTATGTTAGAACTTTTTAGGAGGATGGACTTGTCTTTAAATGATGAAAACAGACATTAACAAAATGGCACACGTAGCAGGTAGAAGACAGAGGGGGCTTTGGTTTTTAAAACATCTGGAAATGTGTTTTAATGATTGCAACGAAACTTTTAAAACCTTTGCATCTATTTTTTTGTTGATAATACAAGTACCTGGATGTTAATCTGGATTTTCAAAACACCATTTGCAGTTCAAATCCTCTGCAGTTGAATCATTTATTGTTTTTCTACCTGCTTACAGAGACACAGGTGCATAAGAATGAACTTATGCTTATTTGATCTTTCTCCCATTTTTGTCAACTTGTCTTTTATCAGACGAAATTTCTGAGCAGAGCTTTTGCATTAGGACCCTACCTGCAGTAAAACTGTGGTGAACAGTGTCATCTTGTAGCAGAATACATAACGACTTCACAAATATAATTTCAGTGTTAAAATCAGTTTAAACCAAGATACAGTTTTTTAAAATTTGGATACTTTTCAGTGAAATTAAAGTCTAATCTCATTTTTAAATTTCTGAAAATATTTTGTATGAGAATCAACATATTCACTAAGTATCCCAAGTCAAGTTCTTCTGTAAAATGAAACTGCAGTCCTGCTCGGTTTCAAAATAGTCTGACATTTTGAAAAGATACTCTTAATTACATTTTAAGCAAGAGGTAGAATTAGGTAGATTAAAAAAAAAGACTGGAAACAAGGAGGAACTGCAACCCTTCCACATTTAAAGGCTGAGTGTTGGAAATATCAGCCATAGAGATGTCTGCCATCTCTCCAATATAATGGAACTCAGCTTGTGGTGCTCAAAGCACCAAAAAACGTCACCTGAAAAACTCAACAGCAATGTCTCTTTCCAGAAATCATGACTCAGTTACTCAAGATAATCCAGATCTTGTTGCTTCATGTGGGAGCTATTTTCTCTCTACCAAACTACACCTACAAACTGTATCACAAAGCTGAAGGTAGCGTGCATCTACTGCTTGCTCACCTCACACTACTGAAGTAACTAATATTGCAGCTCAGCTGAGAGGGACACCATTAATGTTTACATCTTGCGCTGTCACAGGCACGAGCCTCTTGTGTATGTATAAACAGCATAGTTTGTTAAAAAGCAAATAGTTCCTACACAAACTGCTCACAACAAGGTCTGTGGATTACCTTGAGGAACCGGGTCATGATTTCTGGAAAGAGACATTGCTGTTGACTTTTCAGTTTTTCAATTTTTTCTCACTTTGAGCACCAGTGCCATCTGGTCCCATTATATTCAAGAGAATGCAGACATCTCTACAGCCGATATCTTCAACACTCAACAACTCACACCCAAAATCTTTGACAAATAGCACTACAGGTAAGAGGGAAATGTATTTCTGATTTGAAATGTCCTCTTGAACAACAACAGCTTAAACAAACAAGACATTGCATATAAATTAGTGGGCTTTTGAAATGGTGGTGGCAACTTTTGTTATTTTGGATAGAACCAGGCTAGCTGTTTCCCTTTGCTTTCAGTCTTTTTGATAAGCCAAGCTTACTGTCCTGGTTTGTTCTTCTTCTCTCACTTTTGTTGCTTGCAGCCCTCTATGAGTCATGTACTGAAGTGTTATCATGGGACCCTGTACCAAAGCTGTGCAGGAGACACACACAGATGACTCTGATGTTTGTGTTGTCGTAACTTGCTGGGCGAGTTCAATAACAAGGCTAATCTCTGACAAACTTGGTGTACTTCCTTTAAACTTACACACTGACACCCATCTGCGCCTCTGTTAGTTCGCTTGCACTCATGCATCAGACCGTACTCAGTGCGAGAGCATCGTTGTGAGCTATCACCATCAACAGTGGTAAATAATTGAGTAAGCTACTTGTCATGCTGGATTTGCAGAGCGGAGAGCAGAGAGAGCCCCGGGAGCCTCGCGAATACACTGAGACCAAATGAATCATTTGCCGAGCCCACAGACAACATGACTCGTGCGCATGTTCACACCTTGTGTGTGTGGCAGGTGGGAGATTGTGCTTAAATGCGCATGAATGAGGACACGAGAATTTAAACGGTGACAAGTGTGTGTTAGTGCCTGCGCAGGATGTGTGTGTATGGCTACAAATCTGTGAAGCAAGTGTAGGCGTGCATCTGTGCAGAACGCCACAGAGGATTTGTGTACAATATGTTACATAATCCAACTCACACACTCTTCCTCTTGCACCAAATGAACCAGTTTCTGCAGAATTTCATCCAGCACCCTGAGGAGGCAAAGAGAAGAGGCAAACATTCATCATCAGTATCGTCTTTGCGACCATCTGTACTGCTGGTTCCCCGCATGGTCCATACCTGCCCTTGATGTTGAAGTTCTTCCCCAGCATCAGGTGTTTGAGGGAGGGGTGCCTGGAGAACGCTGGGATGACAGCCAGCAAGTCAGCATCCAAACCTGCGCACAACACAACACACGCGTCAGTGGAGGACAAGAGCAACGCCAGCAATACCACACTCTCCGGAGCCTTTGTGAAAATCCACCTCCAAGAATATGTTTAATTACATCTTTCTAAGTACGGAACAGGCATCAAACTTTAAGTGAGTTGCTCGTTAACACAGATAATGAGATGCTGACACATATTGAACAGAAAAAGTCATGTTTTTACTAGATACAATTTCTGGGCTGTCACAGCAGTGAGTCATCATTTACTCTGCCAGGTGCAACATTTCTGGGTTTCAGAGCTTAGTTTTTTTTTCTTCTCATAGTCCATTTTGGAACAAAATCTCACTGCCCACTGAAATTCCAAAATACTCCTAATTAACCCCCCCTACTCCCACCCACTCACATTTTCAAAAGCTCAAGGATGTATGATGCTGCTAAGAGGAAGTGGTTACCATGGCAAGATATTTCAGCCACAAAGACTTACAGTAAATGCCTCATTCAGAGAGCAAAAAATATCCATGGTTAAATAAACTTACATGCCTCTGATGTGAAGTGAGTTTATGCTTGTGGACAGGAAACTATGACACATAAAGCAGGAGGGGAGTAACAAATAGCTTAATGGCTGCTTGACTAATGGTGCATCAAAATGTTTCAACTTCTATACATGAATGTTTTTTGTCCTCACTGCTTGACTACTTGCTACTTGTAAAACATAGTGTATTTGTTATTTATTTGTTATTTATAATATTTTTCATTAATACAGTAGTTGTAACTAATGTAAGAGATTTTTAAGCTTTTAAGTCAGGGGGTGCTGGTTGGATTGTTTCCATCTGTGCTTGCACATGCTCAGCCATCCTCACCAAATCTCAAGAAGTGGCTCAGCTTAGAAGGTAAACACGACGCCACCATCATGATCTGAGCTGCAACGATTAATTGATTAGGTGTCAACTATTAAATTAATCACAACTTTTTTGATTAATTGATTTAAGCATTTTTTTTAAGTAAAAAAAGTTCTCCGATTACAGCTTCTCAAATGTGAATGTGTCCTGGTTACTTCTCTCATCTAGGACAGTAAATTAAGTATCTTTCGGTTGTGGACAAAGCAAAAACATCTAAGGATGTCATTTTGGTCTCTGAGGAACATCGATTGCCAGTTTTCACCATTTTCTTACATTTAATAGACCAAAAAACGTACTTTTAAATCGAGAAATGAATCGACGATGAAAATAATCATTAGTTGTAGCCCTAGTCACGATATATCTATGAATTGCAAACAGTACTGTCATTTCAAGGTTAAGACTATTCAAATTGATTTTGTTACTGAGGTGAAAATCTTCCTTCTATTTAGTTAGTCTGAATTACTGTACATTCAGTCTCACCGCCGAGGCAGCACGTGTCAAGAAATGGTGAATAGAAATATATTCTAAAAATGAATCATATGGAACAAAAAATAACCACGATCATGTTGAGGACATGTTTTTTCTCTTTTGCTATAAAATGGGAGTTCACAACATAACTTCAAAGCCTATAGGATTTTGAAAGCAATATCATAGGTGATAAACATGGTAATATAGGGAGCCCTAGGGCAAAACTTTCCTGGGGTTGGAATATTTAATTTATACATCCATTGATCTATAGCCTACATATATTAATAACATTAGCCTATATAATATTGATAATTTAAAATATTACTATACAAGCTTTTATATTTGACCCAGGCTAAGGAGCGTGTGGCCGTGCATATCTGGTCTGCATCTACTTCCATTTCGGGCATAACAGATGGGGGCGGAGACAAGGACTCACCACCTGTGTCCAAGCTATATACCTGTAAAAATGTAATTACCTTGGCTACTAGCATTAAGTATTTACACTGTTGCACAGTTTATTTATTTTAAACAGTGTTTTAATGATATAAACACGCTGTGGCTTGTCAATGTTTTTTAAAAAGAAGTCTCAGATGAATTAGAGACAGGCATTAGTGGTGTTCAGCCTTCGGTCTGCCTGGAGCCATTCCACAGAACTACGCAACTGCTCATGGTGATGAAGGCTTTTACAAAATATAGCCTAATATTGGGTGATTAAAACGTAGCTGTAAATGCTTAAATGCCAGTCAGAAAACGGTCCAATAAAAATTCTCCAACTCAGCTAGATTTACTGCTGCACCGCAAGTCCACGCCAAGTCAAAGTAGTGTAAATGAGCTGAGACCTGGTGTGAGATTTAACTGGAGCCTCTGCTCACCTCCATATTGATAAATGCTGAACTTTGCGTGAAAATTTGCGTATGCCCTATTTTTTTTGTCGTACATTCTTTTGTAAACGAGGACCAATGTGATTGGGTCTGAGATTAGCTAATAATGAAAGACCTGTCTTAGGAAATTCGCACCTCTTCAGTACATTATCAACTGACAAATCTGCTCAATAACCAAATACCAAAACCAATGAACAAGCTGTGAACCTGGGACTGTTGGGGTCCTTGATAGTCCGGTGCACCAAGTCTGGATCTTTGCTGACTTTGCCCTGTTAGTAATCCTGACTTGAATATAAATAAATTGAATGAGTGCATTATTGTTGTGTTATGGAGCACTGCGTTAATTCAGAGCACCGAAGTCACACTTGCACCGGGTGATTGACATCAGCGGCTTCATTCATATTTCAAAATGACTGGCTCGTTCATCAGCTGCTTGGCTACCAGCAATCATATTCTTGCAGCTGTACAGCTCTGACACTTCACTATTACTCTGCTGATACACTAATGGTAACAATGTTTGCTCCCTCCACTACCTCGACCTCCTTCTTATGTGATTAGCTTTTGGTACTGTTGATTTTACTAAGCTTTAATGTTGATGTAAGTTTATTAAGGAGGATTAACATTCCCAGCAGGATCCTTAGTGCTGTTCAAATTCTTCAGAGCTTCCTTAAAGAGCAGAGCCTTCTCTGAAAAATCAAACAAAAATGTTGTTGTATCCTGTGAATAATGACAGTAATGTTTCTTATCTTATCTTAGGGGCTGATCGTTATTTAAATAGGGCCGGGGTATAGTTGGGAAGTGATTATGATTTTATTTTTTCCTTAAACCCCCCCCCAAGCGTCCAAAAAAAACATTTTGGCCCCCCCTGAGGGATTGGAGAAACATGTATGACCCCCCCCCCCCAAACCATAAACAACATTTTTGTATATAATCACACCAGCAGTAAAGAGGGCAATAATAATGACGATTTCCATCAATAAATAGCACCGTATTTGACTTCGCCATTTAAACCTTACTCTGCCAGGTGGGGTCAGTATTGAGTTCACAAAGCTACTGTGGAACTAAATCTGGAAACGTCTTTCATTTGATTCTGACACTGTAAAATAAAGACAGATTGGGAGCTATATTTTTCGTATTTAAAATAAACAGCTGTGAGTATAAAAGCTTTCATTATCAGCTTTCAGGCCTGAGTTTTTTTCTCTCCTACCTTCCCAGCTGTAGAACAGTGTTGTGTTTTAAACCAAATGGACCGATAGCAGCCGCAAAAATCCATTTTGTGTCCTCTTGTAGTATTCCAAAGCGGTACTTTAAAGAGCCATTCAGCATTTAACATAAGGAGGAGGAGAACAGCTCATATACAGCGTCCAACTGAAACTGTTTGAGAATTAGCAGTACTGTTATATTTTCTGCCGGACCTGTACAGTATACTATGGAAGCGCATTGCATTCACTGGATAATAAAAAAAATTAGACACCTTATCTGGTAATCATGAGATCAGGAAAGGTGTCCCTGTGGCCACTGCTTCGCTCAGAACCACAAACTGCACATCCACGAAGGGGGTTCAGAACTACTGTAACCAGCTGCCACTCGGGTGGTGCCATCTTGCCAATATCCCATATCTTTATTATAATGTGTATATATTGTAAATTACGACGGAGTATTACACTCAGCAAGGACAACAGTGCGCACCGTATATATTTTGATCTATTTTATACTTCAGATTTATATTGTTTGGCATTAATTGGTGACAGAAAATAACGAATTTCATTCTGCAGGGAAACGCGTGTCCTTACTGTGCATAATGAATCTTGAATCTATGTTTTATGAAGACCCTGTGTGCGCTCAGAGCTGTGGCACAAGTTACGCACTGAAATCTGGCGGAAGAAAAATATTAATAAGACGATAAATAAGTAGGCTTGTCCGCTTTCATTGTGTTTATATCTTAACAGGAGCTGGCCACTACCGTGGTGCTGAAATCAATCGATCTCAGGCACATAGAGTAAGGACACGCGTTTCCCTGCAGAATGAAAATCGTTCTTTTCTGTCACCAATTAATGCCAAACAATATAAATCTGAAGTATAAAATAGATCAAAATATATACGGTGCGCACTGTTGTCCTTGCTCAGTGTAATATTAATGTGCCTGCTGCGGCTGGATCTGTGAGCGTTTGGTGGCTAAGAAGGCTGTAAGAGTGGGTCAGCTCGATCTTACAACTCCTTCTTAATGAAAGATCTTCTTAAGCTAAGAGCGATGTGGGAAACGCGGCCATTATCATGTCAACACACAGGGAAAATGTGTCCAGAGTTGATGACATTTACCGGGAGAGCTAGAGCCATTTGACTAAAGCTGACGTTATTACTGCTGTAGCATGATGTTATTAGGCTAAATATTACATTTCTAACAGTGTCTGAGCTGATTTATTGACACAGTATGCTTGTAGGCTGCTGTGACGTTAGGTTTACAGAGGAAATAACGGGATGTGACTTAATCTTTAAGTGAAACAGAAACAAGCGTTAGTTAGGGGACAAGAGTCAAGAGTCGCAAAGACTCACATAGGCTCTGTTAAAAGTTACTAAGAACCGGTGTATTTACTGTAGGCTATGTGTCCGGGGTCCTTCGCCGGTGGAACAAGTAACGTGACCACTAACTTGTCCCCAAACGAACGCATGTTTATGTGTTTCACTAACGATATTTTCACACGATCCCGTTATTTCCTCTGTAAACCTAACGTTACAGCAGCCTACAAGCATACTGTGTCAATAAATCAGCTCAGACACTGTTAGAAATGTAATATTTAGCCTAATAACATCATGCTACAAGAATTGTGAGCGCGCTTGGCGCGCATCTTCATTGAAACTAATGGATTTGTGCGCGTAAAAGACGCTACATGTGAACGGCCCCATATGCAGTTACCTTACGTTACAGTTCCCTCAAACAATATCACGAAGCACAATACAAACCATATAAACAAGCTATCACACTACTGATAAAATCTGAAGGTGCTTAGGTGACATTTACCCACCTGAAAGAATAAATGAAAACATTTTGCTGGTCTTCAGTAGCTTTACTCTAAGTGTAACTGCCAACTCTATACCTATACCCAGCTCTGCCTATATGTCACACATACATTTGCAGTTCTACATCATGACACTGAGATCACTAGGATAATAGGGGACCTAACACTGACCGCTGTGGAAATATCATAGTATAAATGTCGTTTATCAGTAGGCCTACTGCTAATTCTCAAACAGTTTCAGTTGGACGCTGTATCTCTACTGCTCACATGTGCCACCTGCTGGTTGTTGTTGCGCACTGCAGCTACTCCTGGATCAATTGTTTCACCCCCTTCACTGTGGCTGCGGCATTGAAATGAGTAACATCTGTATGTGAAATGGTTAACAAAGGACGACACAGGCTATTTCCACATATGTAATTAATTAGGCTATTATTTGTGTAATTACGAGATCTTTTCTCGTAATTATGAGATAAGGTGTCTAATTTTCTTTTTATCCAGTTAATGCAATGCGCTTCCGGGTCACGCAAGTTGGATCAAATGAAAAATCAAAATCAAATTTTAATCGTGGCCCATTTTTCGATTTGCTATTTTTGATGTGAGCATAAAATCAAAAATAAGAAAAACAAACCGTTTTTTGTATTTGATTATTTAACGAATAATGGAAAAACAAACCGTTTTTTCATTTTTCGTTTTTTGATTTTAAATTGAAAATGGAATGAACGAATGATACACGGATTTTTTTAATTCCATTCTCTCATATTCTATTTTTAATTTAAAAACAAAATCAAAACAGCGAAAAATAGGCCGTTATCCGTTTTCCGATTTTTGATTTGAAAACGAGAAATGAAATAAGTCGTTATCCGTTTTCCGATTTTGGATTCTAAAACGGATATGGGATGAATGATACACTGATACGCATACTGGTAGTCCAGCCATCCTCAAGGTTTGCTCTCACCAGTGGCTGGGAGCAGCAGCTCACTCAGCAGCCGACTCAGAGCTAGAAGTTTGTCGCGCAAGTTCTTATTCTTTGTCGACTCTGTAATAAAATTAAATTTGTCCAGTGTCTCATCCGCTTTTAAGGTCTGCAAAGACACTCTCAAATTAGCATGAAGGAAACTTTCCTTTCGATACACTGATTTCCTCACAGCAGCCATTATGCTTGAATTTTTTGTGTTCTGCGGTCGTCTTCTTCTGCTACTCTATTGGCTTTTCCGATCAGTGACGTGT